>OY804595.1:55629101-56065002 GCA_963680895.1 Fragum sueziense
CACGTGTCTATAGCACATGTATGGACAATTTTTTGAAAGTCTCAAAAAGACATTTCAATATTGTCCTCGATGAAGGCCAATATTGTGCAGAAAAACTGGCGTGAAATAGTAAAAAGAAGTCAATGATTAGAACAAACGGAAAACGCACAAGAGTATGGCGAATAAAACGGACTTTGAGATGTAAAATACATTTGATCGAATTAATCTAATAATTATTTATTTTAAAATTACTTCAAAAATCAAGAGTATCTGGGATATAGGCACAAAGCTCAATCATAAGGCAAGAAAATGCAATTCGGTTTCCCGTTAAAATGAGACGTTAATACAACATGACGTTGTGACGTGCGCCGCGGGTCGGTGCATGCCTTTGCAAAAAATTCTATATATTCAGTATAAGGTAAGCATTTAACTTGATTTTTTGTCAAAGTGGCGTCAAAAAGTGTGGGCTTAAACTATGGAAAAATTAGAAATATCTGTGGAGTGGTTTTTGATTTATCGACGTTGTCTACGATTTATGGGGACAACCCTCGTAACTCCGGACTTCCTAGTCCGATCTGACTCAAAATCAAACTCATCCAAGAACTTATGGTCATACATATTTTGACTAAGTTTGGTTAAGATTGGTCAATATTTGTAGATAACAGAGTGGTAACAAAGTCAAAACTAGCCATTTTCGACGTTCAAGGGCACATAACTCCGGATTTCCTGCTCCGATGACACTGAAAATCGAACTCATCCAAGATCTTAAGGTTACTAACATTGTAGCCAAGTTTTGTCTTCATTGGTCAATATTTGTAGATGCTTTAGTGGTAACAAGGTCTAAACTAGCTATTTTTGATATTCAAGGGCACATAACTCCTGACTTCCTGATCCGATCTGACCCAAAATTGAACTCGTCCAAGAACTTATAATCATACATGTTTTGACAAAGTTTGGTCAAGATTGGTCAATATTTGTAGATGCTAGAGTGGTAACAATGTCTAAACTAGCTATTTTTGATATTCAGGGGCACATAACTCCGGACTTCCTGGTCTGATCTGACCCAAAATCGAACTTGTCCGAGAACTTATGGTCATACATGTTTTGACCAAGTTTGGTCAAGATTGGTTAATATTTGTGGATGCTAGAGTGGTAACAACAAATTGTGGACAGACTGACAGACAGACAGACGGACGGACGACGGACAAAAAGCGACCACAATAGCTCACCTTCAGCACTTTGTGCTCAGGTGAGCTAATAAAGGTAATAAAAGATGTATGACAAAGTTTGAGTTGTCTAAGTAAACAATCCCCACCCACCGTTATATATTCATTCTTGCTAAAACAATCTATAGACAAAAATTATGGTTTTTGCATCATTGAGACTATTATTTTGTCATGCAGGAAAGTTTCTAGGTCTACATGTTAGAAATGTCAATTTTAGCGATAAATCTTTTTGTAATTTTATGTTTGAATGATATCCAAAAACCTTAGCCATGTGGGTACTCAATAAATTATGATTTTCCAATTTAGAAAATTTTGAAATGGATTTTATACATCTAAAATAATGTCCCTTTTCAACGAAAGCCTTGTACTACATGTAACTGCAGCTTGTATTAAGCTGCAGTTACAAGGTTTTTTGTTCAAAAGCAGTGATATTTTGCTTTGCTCTTCAAAATAGTGTGGGCTTTTCAAACACAACATAATGGGATTTCCTTTGAAATATAGACTTAAGTTGACAATCCTGGCATTTTTTGTTTGTTTGTTTTAAATCTCAAGTACACAGGTAAATACTTCTCTAAATATCACCGAAAGCGGACAAAGGATTTTTCTCTTTGCAAAACATCAGATTTCATATGGAAAATGCATCTGCTTTTCATGGCAAAAAAAAAAAGAAACCCAAATCAAGTAGCAAATCAGACATGGCAACTCTTTAGAAAAAGAATTTAACCCTTTTCCAAACAACACACCATTTCACACACCTAATAGAGAGGGCTTGAGAAAACATTGAAGCAATTGAAGAAAGTGCTGATTATCATTCATTTTTGTTGTTGTTGGGTTTTTTGCTTTTGCCTCAATACTTTTAGTTTTATGATACACATATTTCATTCTATTCAACATCCACTGTTGTCCGCTTGTGAATGGGAACCATTCATTTGTTTGCAGTATAGGAAAGGGTCAAGGTAAAGATGAAAGTACTTGCGCCTGTTTGTTCTTAAATGTCAAGATCATATTTATCACTTTCCTACAATTACAGCAGACAAATGTATTTTTGTACATAATATTAAACATTTCAAAAGAAATGCATCCACTTTTTGTCAGAACTACCGAATTATTGATAATAAAACATTCCCAAATTCTGTACTTGTCCATATCATGAGCCAATTAGGCATTTAGGGGAATTTTTGTTTTAAAAGCTGCTTTAACCCTTTCCTAAAAGGTAGTAGTCTAAAAAATTGTTTGGGAAAGGGATAAAATTAAATTCCTAGACTTTTAAAAGTACAAAAATGCATATTCGAGTGGTAAGTCTAAAGGAAAACGCCTACCAGTATTTTTTTTTTTTATCTTCCCAGACATTTTTCTTGGAAAAATCCTCATTTACTTTGAATTTCCCAACTTTTTTAAAATCTCAAAAATTTCCTGAGTTTGGTCTTTTCCTACTAAATTTCACAGAATATTCCCATCCCTTTCTATGAGTTGCTGCATTAAATTTCACTAATTTTCACACCCATTTTCTCCTGTATCCGTACCTCCAAATCTTTCAAACCTGCCCAACTACTCTCAGTTTTTTTTAACCCTTTTCTCCAATCATTGAAATTTCCTACACTTTTTCTTAGAATTTTCCCATCAATTTTCATTGAATCTCCCCTTAATTACATTAGATTTTTCAACTTCATTTCATCCATTTACCCCACCCATTTATGTTTCCATAATCGCCTAATAGGCCAAAGTATTTGTATGACATATAGATAGAGTCAGCATGTACTGACTTGTCATATAGGCTTCACATTGATCCTATATCTTGTTGTCGTTTTCAAATTCAAAGATGTTGTAAACAACAATTGTAAATGTAAATTTAATTTTACATGTTTTGTCTTAAACAGGTAGAAAACATTGTGAGAAATGAAGAAATTGCTTGTTACAAGCAATTTCTTCATTTTCCACAATGTTTTCCCAAGCCTTTATCTTGAAGGGCATCAAAATGCCTCACTGTATGGTAATGGGTTAAGATTCCCCCACTCAATTTCTTTGAATTCTGCCATTCAATCTATTACAAATAGCCTAGCAGGCCAAGTGTTTGCATGCGCAGATCCAGACATTTTCCCAGAGAGGGGCCCTGCGTTTTCAAGAGGGGGCCTGACTGCATTGGCACATGAAAAATTCCTTAAAAATCTCTTAAAAAAGCCTTTTATACAAATTCCAGAGGGAGCCTTGGCCCCCGGACCCCACCCCTGGATCCGCGCATGATTTGTATGACATAAAGAGATAGTCAGCATGTACCGACTTGTCATATAGGCTTGACATTGATCCTGTACATCTTGTTGTCGTCTGTTAGTCAGTTTGGTCATCCGAGATCGTAGTAAATTGTTCATCCGCATCTCCAGGCTATTGATCTCAGGTACCTACAAAATAGAGAAAATAAACTTCTATAACAGATGCTCATTGATAAACCCTTTCCCAAACAGAAAAGGCTTAAGTCTATGCACATTTAAAAGTATGAGATGTGCTACAGACGATCAAAGAGATGCTGTTTAAGATAGAATTTGAATATAAGACATCAAATGAAATACTGAGACAAAAAGAGAAATTGCTGGACATCAGCAGTTTCCTCTTTTGTCTCAATGTTTTGTCTATTAAGGACGTCAAACCCATGTCTTGTTTGGGAAAGAGTTAAAACAATTACCTCCGAAATGGTTATATATTTGTTTTCTTCAGAAATTATGACCTTTATCATTTGTCTTTGACCTTTATGGACAACCTTGAGCTTTGAACTAAATAAAATTCACAGTTGAGATGTACAAACAAACCTCTGGTGGAAATGCAAACATGAAATTCTCATTTTAAGTTGCATGTGAAGGGTTTATAAAGGTAAAAGGATGAGCTTGACAAAGCTCATACATCAAATACATACCAAATTTGTTTGTCCAATACTTTTGGAGAAAAAGCCACAGTTAATTTCAGACAGACTGATAATACTAACTGATGCAGAAAGTATGAATGTAATAGCACAGAAAAAACTTGGATGAAAAGGAGAGAATGCTGTTATCAGCATTATTTCTTTTCCTGCAAGATTCTCTAATCTGATGTTCAGTGGATCACTGTTTAGGAATGGGTTATACAAACCTTTGTTGTTATATGTATTTTTCATCCTAAGCATAATTGTCTGTTTTAAATCAGTAGATATCAAATGTAAACATGATATGCACCTAGAGACTTTATACAAACCTTGAATATGCTAGGTACAATCAAAACTTTTTTTAAACGAATGGAATGATTATAACACGGTCCTTAAAGTTATGTTTAGGTGATACATTGCATTAAGCAAGCAAGACAACACACACATTAATTGTGCAACCTAAGAAAATACTAGATATTGATTAAAATTTCCATTCTTTGAAGAAATGTTTTGATATTATATAGTTTGCTTCAATATGTTTCACCATTTATCATGAGTAACAATTAAAATGATAGAAAGACAGCCAAGAAGATGAAAGAGTAGAGAGACAAGGATGACACGCAAACCCTCCAAACATGGCCCCCTTTTATCTCCCTTTACAATAACAAAACATTAAGATAACTTACAAAGCAGTATATGTGAAATTCAAAATCAATTGTAAAATACTAGTTCAATTTTTTTTTGTATTTTACTGGTTACCTGCACAAAATAAAACTTTTCCTAAATTACTTTCTTCAACATAGTGAAGATGTTGTAGTTTCCTTTAAATGATAAACCTATGCTCACAAAAAAGTTATCAATACACAAACCTAGAAATATATCCCTTCAGAGAAGATAACTAAGATTTAAAACAGGGTGTCCACAATTTGAGCAAAGCAAAATTCCCTGACCTTTCCCTGACTTTTCCCTGACTAAAATCAAATTTCCCTGACTTATGTTTACCGTATTTTGCATGTTAATTTATGAAAATGTTGGCCTCCTCTACCCCTACAGCCAACCCTTTCCATGTCTAACTTTACTAACTGTAACTGTATTACTATTTGCAAGAATATTTTTTTTCTTTTTCTTCATACATACATAATGCATGTTTTATGAACTTAACCTATACTGCTGGGTGAGGGCTTTGAAATAAGATGCGTGCCAAAATGGACAAAAAATTTCAAAATTCCCTGACTTTTCCCTGACTTGCTTAAACTGTAAAATTCCCTGACCAATTTCAAAATTCCTTGACAATTCCCTGACCTTGAAAAAATATTTTTTCCCTGACTTTTTCCCTGACCGTGGACACCCTGAAGAAGTATTCTTCTCCTGACATCTCCAATATCTATGGAGATATTTTACCCATCCCACATGTTCACAGACAAAAGAGGGCCATCCCAACATGTATTTGGAAACCCACCTTTTCATTCAAACATTCAACCAAGTCGCGAACATACCCCCTCATTTCTTGGAAGAACCGATATCGGCTCTCCAAGCCAGAGATGCTGTTTTCACAGCTCTCTACTGCGGTCTTTGATTCCTCTAAATCTGTCACTAGTTTGTCTGATTCCAGTCTGTGTGCTCTGTGTACATCTTCCATTCCTGTTAACCTGTAATGGTTAATCAAACAGTTTAAAGCAGCAATTGATACACCTATCCATGCTTTCACAGCCCTCAACTGTGGTCTTTGATTCCTCTAGATATGTCACAAGTTTGTCTGATTCAAGTCTGTGGGCTCTGTGTACATCTTCCATTCCTGTTAACCTGTAATAATTCATTAATATTATATAACAGCAACCGATACACCTATCCATATTTTCACAGCTCTCAACTGTGGTCTTTGATTCCTCCAGATCTGTTACTAGTTTATCTGACTCAAGTCTGTGGGCTCTGTGTACATCTTCCATTCCTGTTAACCTGTAATAATTCATTAATATTATATAACAGCAACCGATACACCTATCCATATTTTCACAGCTCTCAACTGTGGTCTTTGATTCCTCCAGATCTGTTACTAGTTTATCTGACTCAAGTCTGTGGGCTCTGTGTACATCTTCCATTCCTGTTAACCTGTAATGGTTAATCAATCAGTCTAAAGCAGCAATTGATACACCTATCCATGCTTTCACAGCCCTCAACTGTGGTCTTTGATTCCTCTAGATATGTCACAAGTTTGTCTGATTCAAGTCTGTGGGCTCTGTGTACATCTTCCATTCCTGTTAACCTGTAATAATTCATTAATATTATATAACAGCAACCGATACACCTATCCATATTTTCACAGCTCTTCACTGCCGTCTTTGATTCTTCTAGATCAATTACAAGTATGTCTGATTCCAGTCAGTGGGTTCTGTGTACATCTTCCATTCCTGTTAACCTGCAAAAAAAAGTTTGATCGTTTCCCAAAGAAGACCGAGTTTTGACGAACCAAATAGAAAAGGCTTGGGAAAACATTGAAACAAAAGAAGAAACTGCTGATAACCAGCAGTTTCTTCTTTTGTCTCAATATTTTCTGTGCCAAATTTTACACAAATCCTATCTTTAATAACATCTATTTTGTCATTTGTGGCAGTTTTTGAAGTGGATCACCAAAAAATTTTGTCGTCTGGGAAAGGGTTAAGGTAGTCCACCCCTAATGAGATTCATACAATGACAGAATTTTTTTTTGCAAGATTTTGTAAACATTTGTTACACATCTATTCAGGTAAAGTCAAAGACTCAGAAAATTCAGTGGTGGAACTTTTCACCGCCTCATATTAACAATCTTATCAAAATAATTCTGGCATTGCATGAATCTCATTAGGGGTGGACTACCATAATTCATATTCTGGCCACTGGTGTACCTATACATGCATTCTCGTTAATTTCTTGTTAATTTCATGTCATATGTTTGCCTGATTCAAAGATGGAGGCTCTGTATTTATTTTACATACCTCTTAACCTGTCATTCATGAACACTGTATTAGAGCTGCAACATGGATCAAAAGCTTAACCATTTCCCAAACTAGCCCTGGTTTTGACATCCCTTATAGATATGGCTTGGGGAAAACATTGAGACAAAAGAAGAAACTGCTGAAAACCAGCAGTTTCTCCTTTTGTCCCAATATTTTCCGTGTTGTATTATACACAGATCCTATCTTTCACAACATGATCTCCTTTGTCGTCAGCAGTAGCTTTCAAATGAATCATCCTAAGATTTCATCATTGAGAAAGGATAAACAGATCTGTGCCTACTGCCCAAACAAGTACACTCAATGGCATAAGCTTTTTTTTCCCCAAATACATGGGCAAATAATTGAAGAGCCAACAAAAATGCCCAATCATAATTGGTCAGGTGTACAATTGAAAATTTGTGGAGAGATCAAATATAATTCTGATTGAAACTGTAGGAAATGATCTGAGATGATTTAAGAATGGAAAGACAACTAAGGCATTCAGTAATAAATCTATCTCTAGTAATGGGGAAGCACTACAACTGAAAATATTTAACTTTATAACCACTAAGTTATTCCCCTTTGTTAAACTGTCTTCACCAAACATTGACAAGAAGGTAAACTATAAAATCACTTGGCTTATTTCCCAAATGACACAATTTAAGACTGGTCCAGTTTGAAAGCTACTGCTGGTGACAAAATCATAATATAACTAAAAGGTTAAGTTTTTCAATGAAACAGAGAATATGTTGAGCTAAAAGAAAACGCTGATTGTCAATGAAAATTTTAACCAAATCCAGCAATGAATCTAGGAAAACCTGCATTTGCAAGATATGGGCATACAAAAGGTAGAAACACAGATGGCGAAGATGTCTTGAGCAGCAAAAAAAAAAAAAGAGTGCCATGGTCACAATATACGCCGCCCCAGAGACTAAGTTTTAAGGGGGCATAACTCAGGCAAAATTAAATGAACCATAAAATCCTTCCTTCATGCACATCTACCAATTGAGGTGATAACATTGACTAAGTTTCAAGAAGATCCAGCCAGAAACTTAGGAGGAGTTGCGTTGACAAGAAAAGTGGACGGACATACGGACGGACGGACGGATGGATGGACGGACGGACAGAGAAGATGACGCCAATATACGTCCGCCTCCGGCGGCGTATAATAACAAGAGTGCCATGGTCACAATATACGCCGCCACTTATAAAACTTGAGACAAAAAATGACATTGACAAGGATTTATAAATATTCACACAAAAACCTGTAAAAAGTTGTGTTCACAAAAAGGTTTTTATAAATATCCAGTCAAAAACCTGGAAGGAATTGCATTCATGAGGATGAAATATCATTAAGCCCCAGAGACTAAGGTTGAAGGGGGCATAACTCAAGCAAAAATCAATGTACCATAAAATCCTTACTTCATGCACATCTACCAATTTAGGTAATAACATCCACCAAGTTTCATTAGGATCCAGTCAGAATCTTAGAAGAAGTTGTGTTGACAAGGCTGCAATTTCAATCAGCCCCAGAGACTAAGTTTTAAGGGGGCGTAACTCTGGCAAAAATCAATGAACCATAAAATCCTTCCTTCATGCACATCTACCAATTGAGGTGATAATGTTGACCAAGTTTCATTAAGATCTAGCCAGAAACATAGGAGGAGTTGCGTTGACAAGGCTGCAATTTCAATAAGCCCCAGAGACTAAGTTTTAAAGGGGCATAACTCTGGCAAAAATCAATGAACCATAAAATCCTTCCTTCATGCACATCTACCAATTGAGGTAATAACATTGACCAAGTTTCATTAAGATCCAGCTAGAAACTTAGGAGGAGTTGCGTTGACAAGGCTGCAACTTCAATAAGCCCTAGAGACTAAGTTTTTAAGGGGCATAACTCAGGCAAAAATCAATGAACCATAAAATCCTTCCTTCATGCACATCTACCAATTGAGGTGATAACATTGACCAAGTTTCAAGAAGATCCAGCCAGAAACTTAGGAGGAGTTGCGTTGACAAGAAAAGTGGACGGACGTACGGACGGATGGACAGACGGATGGACGGACGGACAGATGGACGGACAGACGGAGAAGATGACGCCAATATACGTCCGCCTCCGGCGGCATATAAAAAGGAATACAATTTACCTCTCTTTAAAGGGTGACGGTAACAGATGGTCTAATTGCAAAAAATGATTTTTTTTTGAAAAAATATGCAAAACTTTTGTGTTGACCACCTCGGGATGGTTAATAATATGCGATTCAGACAGAGAATAAGCCGAAATTACAAGACAGATAGCTGAATTTAGGGAGAATCCAAACCTAAATTCAACCCCGTCTCAGATGGGGTTAGAATTATTTTTAAATTGTTGCGCATGCGCATACAGCGCGGACCATGATTCAAACCAGATTCATACTTGAATTTCAATATGACGTCATCATGTATGTTGTGACGTTCATTTAAGAAAGTCGCATGTCCTACTGTTTTGACCTACTTTCGATATCGCTTCATGAATTTGGTATCAAATTGCGAAAAAATGAGTTGTTGCTTCAATAGTTTGTCGTAATCATTTAATCAGGTCATATAAAGCTTAAAAAAATGTACATTTTGTTTGTATTTGACAATTTTTGGTTCCAAATCTGGGAAATAGTAGCTTTAAGTTTCTTAATCATTACATCTAGAGTTAAGTCTTCCATCTTTCCAGCTAGTTTTAGGGACAAATCCTGCTGTTTATACACCTTATCTCCACTGTTCTGAGATGATTTCTTGACTGGGAAACCATTTGAAACAGTAATGGTAGATTCCAATACCGATAAGTCGCTGATTTTCAACGAAAACCTTGTAACTGCAGCTTAAAACAAGCTGCAGTTACGAGATTTTCGTTGAAAAGGGACAATATCTATTCTGTACAGCACAAAATAGGAATAAGATTTACCTCTCTTTTAGTTTCTTAATCATAACATCAAGTGTCAAGTCTTCCATCTTTCCAGCTAGTTTTAGAGACAAATCCAGTTGTTTATACACCTTATCTCCACTGTTCTGAGATGATTTCTTGCCTTGGAAACCATTTAAAACAGTAGTGGTAGATTCTGATACCGATATGTCAATGATTTTCAATGAAAACAACCTAACTGAAGCTTAACCCTTTCCCCAAAAGACCTGGTTTTGACGTCCCTAATAGAAAAGGCTTGGGAAAACATTGAAACAAAAGAAGAAACTGCTGATAACCAGCAGTTTCTCCTTTTGTCTCAGTATTTTCTTTGCCATATTTTACATAAATCCTCTTTTGATAACATCCATTTTGTCTTCTGTAGCAGTTTTTGAAGTGGATCACCCTAAAATTTTGTCGTTTGGGAGAGAGTTAAAACAAGCGGCAGTTACGAGGTTTTCGTTGAAAAGCGACAATATGTATTCTGTACAGCAAAAAATAGGAATAACATTTACCTCTCTTTAAGTTTCTTAATCATAACATCAAGTGTCAAATCTTCCATCTTTCCAGCTAGTTTTAGAGACAAATCCGGCTGTTTATACACTTTATCTCCACTGGTCTGGGAAGTCTTCTTCCCTTGGTAACTGTTTGAAACAGTGGTGGTAGATTCTGATACCAATATGTCGCTGATTTTCAACGAAAACCTTGTAACTGCAGCTGAAAACAAGCTGCAGTTACCGGGTTTTCGTTGAAAAGCGACAATATGTATTCTGTACAACAAAAAATAGGAATAACATTTACCTCTCTTTAAGTTTCTTAATCATTACATCTAGAGTTAGGTCTTCCATCTTTCCAGCTAGTTTTAGGGACAAATCCGGCTGTTTATACACCTTATCACCGCTGTTCTGGGATGATTTCTTCCCTTGGAAACCATTTGAAACAGTAATGGCAGATTCCAATACCAATATGTCGCTGGTTTTCAACGAAAACCTTGTAACTGCAGCTGAAATTAAGCTGCAGTTAGCGGGTTTTCGTTAAAAAGCTACGATATGTATTCTGTACAGCAAAAAATAGGAATACACTATACCTCTCTTTAAGTTTCTTAATCATAACATCAAGTGTCAAATCTTCCATCTTTCCAGCTAGTTTTAGAGACAAATCCAGCTGTTTATACACCTTATCTCCACAGCTCTGGGATGATTTCTTGTCTGGGAAACCATTTGAAACAGTAGTGGTAGATTCCGATACCAATATGTCGCCGATTTTCAAAGAAAACCTTGTAACTGCAGCTGAAAACAAGCTGCAGTTACGAGGTTTTCGTTGAAAGCGACAATATGTATTCTGTACAGCAAAAAATAGGAATAACATTTACCTCTCCTTTAGTTTCTTAATCATAACATCAAGAGTCAAGTCTTCCATCTTTCCAGCTAGTCTTAGGGACACATCCGGCTGATTATACACCTTATCTCCACTGCTCTGGGATGATTTCTTGCCTTGGTATCCATTTGAAACAGAACTTGTAGATTCAGAGGTGTTTTCCTGGTCATACCCATACATGTCCTGATTAGATGGAACCTGGAAAAACAAGGTATCATTTGTGAAACACTGATGTCCAAATGTTTAGCAGATTTTTCTAATATAATTTGATATTTGACCTTGACCTTGGTATCACAGGAAATGCCTCATCACAAGAAACATAATTTTGAAATACAAGCCCTATGACTGTAGATTAATGGCCAACTTTACAGATTTCATGAGAAATATACAGATCAGGCAGCAACTTCAAGGCCTCAAATCTTTTCAAGAAGAGAATTTTTTTCTATTTACTTTCCCTTTCATGAAATGCAACATTGATATTCGAATAATTCGACTTTACATGTAAATTATGTGCAATGACATTTACCCCGACCTTGATAAAATAAGAAAGAAACCTTCCACCACCAAATGTTAACCACCAAATGTTAACGACATTGTCAAAAATTACTCAAACATCACAAGAATCTCAATAGGGGATGACTACCTTAGAAGCATTACCCCACCTACCTGCTGCATTACAGTTACACCTTTCTGTATTTGCTGTTCCTCCAATTCTCTATCACCCCCTCTCTCTCCCTCCCTCACAACTATTGTGTCTCTCACTTATCTCTCTCTCACACACACACACGCGCATCAATATATCGCTGCTTTTTAACAAAAACCTTGTAACTGCAGCTTAAAACAAGCTGCAGTTACAAGGTTTTTGTTGAAAAGCGATGATAATCATATCTGCTGCATAACTGTATTCTCTCCCTCCCTCTCTGACAACCATTGTGTCTCTACCTTATCTCTCTCTCTCACACACACAAACTAATATATTAATGCTTTTCAACAAAAACCTTGTAACTGCAGCTTAAAACAAGCTGCAGTTACAAGGGTTTTGTTGAGAAGCGACAATAATCATATCTGCTGCATAACTGTATTCTCTCCCTCCCTCTCTGACAACCATTGTGTCTCTACCTTATCTCTCTCTCACATACACACACACACTAATATATCACTGCTTTTCAACAACAAGAGCTGTCCTAAGACAGCGCGCTCGACTTTCTAAGTTGCTTAGTATAAAGGGGGCATAACTCCAAATATAGTGGAGCCAGGGCAATGGGCCTTGGTAGTAAGGTAGAGGGTGTGATGGTGAATAAGTATCCAAGTTTGGGTTGAATCCCTTTGATAGTATGGAAGTTATTGATGTTTGAAAAAACTTTAACCTTGATTGTGACGCCGACGCCAGGGTGACAGTATAAGCTCTCATTTTCTTCGAAAAGTCGAGCTAAAAACCTTGTTTTAAGCTGCAGTTACAAGGGTTTTGTTTAAAAGCAACGATATATTATACCTGTTGCATTACAGTAACACCTTTCTGTATTTGTTGTTCCTCCCATTCTCTCTCTTGGTCGTCTTCATCACTTCCTAAAAATATATTTGTGACCCGTCACGCTAAAAGGGACCTTATCCGAACTCCAAAAATCCAAATTTTGACAAACTTGTCAGACTCGGTACAGGTCAATCAGATCATGTATGCCAAAAAATAACATTTGGTAAGATAGAGAAATCTTTCCGGAATAAGAAAATTACATAAAAGTGAACAGTGTCGGCCCTAGTCTGGCTGCGCCAACTGCGCAGACAGACTAGGGTCGATATTTTTCACACACCCGATAAGATCCCTTTTAGCGTGACGGGTCACATTTTATATGTATGTATTACTGATAACAACCTTGTTAACCTTTTCCCACAACAGCAAAATTCTAGGGTGGCCCAATTCAAAAGCTGCTGCAGAAGACAAAATGGATGTTGATAAAGATTGGATGTATGTATTTTTATGTATTTATGTAGCCCAGAAAATATTGAAGCAAACCGAGAAAATGCTGATTATTAAGCATTTTCTTCTTTTACTCAATGTATTCCCCATCATTTTCGGTTAGGGATATCAAAACTGAGTCTTGTTTGGGAAAGGGTTTACCTTTCTTTTCTTTGGATATATCTATAATTATTTTGCGAACAGATATACTATTCTATCAAATCTCATTGAGGAAAGTTGATTAATAAGGCTTTAATCTTGGAAAAAATCTTTCAAATAAATTGTTTTTCATCTTTGAGGAGACTAAAACTATATCAAAGCTTCGATACAACATCCATATCATTCCTTTAAATTATTGATTCAATATTCTTTTTTTTGTCTTTTTTTGTATGTATTTTTGATTGTGATAAGTTTCAAAACATTGCAATCAGTCTAGGTATAGACTTTTTTTTAACATAAATACAAAAGCTCAAACAAATTTTTATCCCCTACTTTTGGCCTACTCATGCTTATAATTAGCAAAATATCAGGGTGAAAGAGTACCATGTTCTGCTCTAAGGAAGTCATCCTTCATTTTCTGTCGCTCTATAGCGGACTTGTTGGCAGAGAAATCTATTCTCTGATCTTCATCTTCGTCACTTTTATCATTATCATCATCTCTGTAAATACAATAGGGATAGATTTTGTGAGTATATTATGCTAAAAATAGATTAGTTTATCCTTGTGTAGATAAAATAAAAGTTTGTATAAGTTGTTCTATAGCTGACTTGTTGGCAGAGAAATCTATCCTCTGGTCTTCATCCTCGTCACTTTTGTCATTATCATCATCTCTGTAATTACAATTATCATCAGGCTTAAACAATTATCATCAGGTTTTATGATCGAATCATACATATATATCATACATTTAATGATAATCGTCGGTCTTATTGCAAAGCCTCGCATCTCAAGCTTTAATCAAAGTGGACATTTAAGGCTTTGCGATAATACTGAAGTAATATTGATCATGATATGGAGAAATTCTTGAATTTTTGTCTCATATTTGGGAATCATTTCCTCTCAACGATCATTGAAAATGATCGTTGAGATGAAATGATTCTCAAATAAGAGACAAAAAAGAGACAAATAAAGTACACAGAATCACCATTTTACACCATATCTGCATCTATGGAAATAGGACACAAAATAAAAGCTTGTATAAGTTGTTCTATAGCTGACTTCTGGGCGGAGAAATCTATCCTCTGATCCTCATCCTCGTCACTTTTGTCATTATCATCATCTCTGTAAATACAATAGGGATAGATTTTCAGAGTATATTAGGCTATAAAAAGATTGAAATCAACCTTCATTTTCTGTCGTTCTATAGCTGACTTGTTGGCAGAGAAATCTATCCTCTGATCTTCATCTTCATCACTTTTATCATTATCATCATCTCTGTAAATACAATTATCATGTTAATAAAATCATCATCAGATTTATGATTTGATCTGATCATGATTTCAAGTAAGAAAGTCTTGTTTACTCATCATACATTCAATGATAATCGTCGGTCTTATTGCAAAACCTCGTATCTCAAGCTTTAGTCAAAGTGGACTTATAAGGCTTTGCGATAATACTGACGTAATATTGATCATGATATGAAGAAATTCGTGAATTATTACCTCTATTTGAGAATCATTCCATCTCAACAATCATTGAAAATGATTGTTGAGATGAAATGATTCTCAAATAAGACACAAAAGCAGACAAATGCAGTACACAGAATCACCATTTTCGGTATAAATCTGCATTTAAAGAAAAAGGCACAAAATAAAAGCTTGTATAAGTTGCTCTTTAGCTGACTTGTTGGCAGAGAAATCTATCCTCTGATCTTCATCTTCGTCACTTTTGTCATTATCATCATCTCTGTAAATACAATTATCATCATGATTTATGATAAAATTTCATGGAGATCTAAAATACCCGTTATTTAAGTAACTTGATCAGATTTTCTCAGAATGAAAGACCTCTTTCCCATTTTGATCATTTGTTTCACTTTTCAAGCAATGCCAGAAATCATGGATCATTCAAATTCTATGCAGAGATAAGACAGGCTTTTTGTCCAAGATCATAGATGTTATCAATTCTTCCGAAAACAATCCCTGATTTTTAAGTCACTATCACAGAAAGGTTTTGGAAAGTATCAAAATAAAACTCAAATATAATTTATTCAACCTCTTACCTGACAAGTCTAGATGAGTTGTTCTCATATTTGACCGTATCATCTAGAGGCAAAAAGTCCCCTGTATCTCTGGCCATCTGACGCTGTTTTCTGATTTGGTGTATCGTCGTAGCATCAGGAATCTGACCCCCTAAAAATAGTTTAGCAATACATGCACCAAGTTCCCAAAGCATAAAAATATTGGACTTAAAATAATGATCAAAGCCTATTAGGTGAGCAAAAGTATTGAGGTTAATTATTGAAACCAAGAAATATTGTAAGTGCATAATACAAACAAAATAAGTGCCTTTTTATGACAAACTCCATTTTCCATGACAGTGCATCATAAGACAAAACCTCAATCAATATGGGTAATCCATGTATGATCAAAAGATTTGGGACATTCAGTAACAAGAGCTGTCCGAAGACAGCGCGCTCGACTTTCTAAGTTGCTTAGTATAAAGGGGGCATAACTCCAAATATAGTAGAGCCAGGGTCATGGGCCCTGATAATAAGGTAGAGGGTGTGACGGTGAATAAGTACTCCAAGTTTTGGTTGAATCCCTTTGATACAGATAGTATGGATGTTATTGATGTTTGAAAAAACTTTAACCTTTGTTGCAACGCCAACGCCGACGCCCGGGTGACAGTATAAGCTCTCATTTTCTTAGAAAAGTCGAGCTAAAAATGTCATCCAAAAGAGAACATCAAAATAGTACATGTCCAATAGCATGTATAGATCACATAGAGACCAAAACAAAAGAAGGCGAAGGTATTTTAACGGAAGCCTGTTGTAATGGGTCCATTATACTTCTAGCAAAGAGAGCTTAAAAAGTCCTGACTCACGTTTCAGCATCTTTTTAAATGTGCTATCCTCGTCACTCTCCTCTGCCTCCAGATTCTCAGCTTCTTCACCATTCATCGTTAAAAACTCTTCACGAAGTTTCTGCAATATCAAACGCAAAGTAAAGAGCATTTCTCAACATGTTGTCACTTTTTTTTCAACAAAAACATTGTAACTAAGAGTCTGCAGCTTGTTTTAACCCATTAACCCATTCCCCCACAAAGAAGCCTATTGACACCAACCTAGATAAAGACTTTAGAAAACATTGTGGTAAATGTAGAAATTGCTTGTGACAAGCAATTTCTTCATTTCTCAAAATGTTTTCTGCCCAGAGTCGTAAAATCTCAACAAATTTCAACTCAAAATTGTCTTACACAACTTCTTTCAAATTGGGACAGTAAAATATTTCACTGATTGGGAAAGCAGAGCTCTCACTAGGATTTTGAAAGTAGGATTCCAGGAATCCAACTTCAGAAAAAGTTGGATTCCACACAGAAAAATTTGGATTCCATCATCATTAAGGAGGATTTTGTACCGCTTACAAGTCAAACGATTCCGCAATGACCAACTTTTAAACCTAAATTAGACAGTAGTTTCAAGGTTCATAGTTTTTCTTCTTAAAAATGGATATACCCAGACTTGTCCAGGGATTAAAAAACCCAAATGAGGGGTTTTAACCCCTAATTGAATCTTGTACCCCCAATTTTTGCAAACAAGTTGAAGCAACCTTCTACGTTTCTTATAGAGGGGGTACAAGCATGGTGTAAAATAGTGGTTTTCACCCCCAAATTTGAAAGTCAGTGGAAACCCTGTTGTCTGATGAGAATTTCAATAAAAAGGGCAAACAGAAATTAGTCTTTGCTTCTATCATACTTTGTTCATTTGTATTTGGGGTAACAAAAAAGGGGATTTTTTCAAAGAAATTAGATCTAGGTTGTATTAGACTTAGAAATGAAAAAAAAAAAAAAAAAAAAAAAAAAAAAAAAACCAACTAAATCTAGTATTATCAACACATTTAAAAAAGGAGAATAAAACTGTTAACTTATGTGAAGTAAAACTGCTCAAATACAAATTGAGCTCCAAGTTTTAAAGAAATGAGAGATTGATCAATGGTGCGTGAAAGGTAAGGGTCATGACGTCATGTAGTCAGTATCAAGGTCAACTGCTAACACAAAGACATCTGTATCTATTTATAGACCAATTCAAAACGTTTACACAAGTTTTGTAAGATATAATTTCTATTGATGGATATTTTATTTGTTTAATTCTAAAGGTAAGAATGTGTTTCAATCATAACCCTGACCTGTAGATGGCTGGTTTGTTAGGACCTTTCTCTCCGTGGTTTCACCTTTTCCCAAACAAATTTCAATGATCATTTATTCAAGGATGTACAAAATAAAGCATGGGAAGTAAAGAGGTATAAGGAGACAGTGCTGGTCATCTTTTTCTTTGTTTGTCTGAATGTTTATTGTTTTCCAAAAGCAATAAGGACGTCACAAGTAGACCTTTCTTACTTGGGAAAAGAGTTACGCTGGTCTACAAACTTAAAACTGGCATTTTCCGGAAATCACACAATCTGACACCCTCTCCCGAAACAGAGATCGTGTTTTACTCTATATTTAGACAATTTATTTCGCAGGTCAAATTTACATGTAGAATTTCGATCTTGTCTTTTACCTTTACTAGAAGAAAATAGATTTTCATGCTAGTCATCAGCCGTAAACAGAGAATTCTGAATTTAATAATTTAAATTCAACTCCCACTTAACATAAAATATCGTAGTAAAAGAAGGTCTATGAAATATCCTAATTTCTCAATCAAATAAACCATTTTTTTTTGTAATGTGTAAAGCGTTATGCAGTTTTGCACATGGCACTATTATGCCACCCGAGATTCTAAGCTGTGTGTAATGACTGATTTCTTAGTTACTCGTTCTTGTCATTTCATCTGTTGCATCATTCTTGTTGGACTATGGTAACAATTTAGGTAAACAATAATTCAATTGAATTCAATTATGGAAAGATTATTAGTCAATCAACTGCTTCAATCAATACTAAGAACTTTACTAATTTTCATTCGTCAGGTAAAGGCCAATTAGTCAGAATCCGCCTACAACTTCTATCGATAATTGATTCCGATTGGCTGTAAGCGGTAATTGACGCCACGCCTACCATTTTCGTCTACCCGACGTAGATGTGGCCGATTATCGAATTTTCACAACACAGTTGATTGGGTTGATTATCTAGAGCCGAGAACTGACAGTTAATTAATTATCATAGACAACTGTGTACTTGTTAGATCTATAGACAGCCGATAGGTTGGGGACCGGGACGCGTGCCTTGAGAAAACTTGTCGTCCGCCGGAATCCTTTGATAGGATTTTTTGTCGTCCCCTGAGAAAAGTTGTCGTCTCAGACGACAGTACTGTCGTTTCCGAGAGCCCTGGAAAGGGTACCTTAAAGCTGCAGTTATGAGGTTTTTGTTCAAAAGCAGCAATATGCATCATTAGGTTGAAAACAATAACAGTCATCAAATTCAAGTAGAAAAAACTCCTCCCCATACTGTCAAAATTCAAATTTCAATATTCTCCCACCAATGACCTTGGAGATCTAACTGTCATTTTTATATACATTTTTCAACTTCAAGCACTTTTTAAAATCTAATGACCAGAAAAAAATGCTTTTGGCAAATTTTTACCTTGATTCTGTTTTCAACTTCAACCTTCTCCTGTTTAGTCTGGGGTGGTTTAGAAGAATTGTTCTCCTCTGTCTCCTTTTTCTGCTCCTTTTTACTGCTGGCATTCTTTTGCTCAGCTTCCTTTTCTAGCATAGATTCCTTCTTCAGCTGCTTGGCAATCTTTTTACTATGGCTTGACTTTTTGATTTGAAATGAATAGTCACCTGAAACAATTCATCAAAGAGATTAAAACGAAGCAACATCATTGATTATGAATTATTGGTATACAAGTCTCCAGATATTGTTCCCATTGAGAAAGATAAATGCAATATTGGGCATTTATATAAGCAAAAATTTGCGATATCGCTGCCCAAAATGATCCCTGGATAGAAATACCAACAGACAAACTTGTGAATTCTTTGGATTGATGGAAATATTACGTTTCTTAAATTAAACAGAATTTGTTGAAATATTCAATTAACCCTTTCCCAAACAAGACCGGTTTTTGACGTCCCTATTAGAAAAGGCTTTGGAAAACATTGAGACAAACGAAGAAAATGCTGATAATCAGCATTTTCTACTTTTGCCTCAATGTTTTCTGTGCTATAGTATTCACACATTTTACATCAAGTAACATCCATTTTGTGGTCTGCAGAAGCTTTCAAATAAGATCGGCCTACAATTTTGCTGTTTGGGAAAGGGTTAAAACACTTCATAAGAGAATACATGCAGGGGTTTTCGGGAATTTCCTATATGCTTTCTGTGCCTCCTGAAAACGGAAGTGTTCCCAATGCAAAAGGCTGTGTTCCCAAAGAAAATTTTCTTGCATTTTTCCCAATCTATTTAAAAGGTTTAATTAATAGTTTTGTGGTGCCGCACAAAACTAGTTAATTGGCAGCTAGGCAACAACATAGCAAGTTTTTGATTGGTAAATTATTTCGAAACACTTTTTAACCAGCTGATTGCGCGGGAATCGGCAGTCTAGTTGTTATTCTCAGACTCGTCAGACATCTTTGTATTATTTGTTGAATTTGTTGGCGGATGAACAAATAGTCAGATGACATTCAGATTCATTTGTTTATATTTCACCTCATTGAGTCAGACTATTGCATGTTGTTGTGAAGGTTATGCTGATTCTTTGTTTGAGTAATAAGTCTTTGAATTTATCTCTTGTCTAAATCGATTATCTTATATATGGGTCTTTCTTTGGTATAGTGCCATAATTGATGGGACAATGTACATGAATTTTCAATATCATTAGAATTCCACAACAAGAGTGCCATCGTCACAATATACGCCGCCACTTACAAAACTTGAGACAAAAAAATGACATTGACAAGGATTTATGAATATTCACTGAAAAACCTGTAAAAAAATTGTGTTCACAAAAAGGTTTTTATAAATATCCAGTGAAAAACCTGGAAGGAATTGCATTCACGAGGCTAAAATATCATTAAGCCCCAGAGACTAAGATTCAAGGGGGCATAATTCAGGCAAAAATCAATGAACCATAAAATCCTTACTTCATGCACATCTACCAATTGACCAAACGCCAATCGACAGATCGCTCCGCCCAACATAGAATTTAAGGCAAACATGGGCATGTGGTCGTTAATAGGGAACGGTTTTATCCAGTTGATCATGACGTAAATTCGGACAAACAAAATAGTATTTCGTAGTTGTTGTAATAAAATCACGTAACTACGGCTTGATTTAAACCGTAGTTACGAGATTTTATAACAACACCGACGCGGTTTATCAAAACATAACGGTGAACCTAGTCTATTGTTAGCACAAAATTCTTTGCCATTGGTATGTCGATTGTTTTGATTGTCAGTCGATAAATCGATACAAAACCACGTGCAACGATGAACAATTGGGGCATGACATTTTTGTGATCGTCCATTGGCTAATCGATGTTTTTGATTGACAGTCGGCGTTTGGTCAATTAAGGTAATAACATCCACCAAGTTTCAGTCCCAGAGACTAAGTTTTAAGGGGGCATAACTCTGGAAAAAATCAATGAACCATAAAATCCTTCCTACACGCACATCTACTAATTGAGGTGATAACATTGACCAAGTGACATTAAGATCCAGCCAGAAACTTAGGAGGAGTTGCGTTGACAAGGCTGCAATTTCAATAAGCCCCAGAGACTAAGATTGAAGGGGGCATAACTCTGGCAAAAATCAATGAACCATAAAATCCTTACTTCATGCACATCTACCAATTGAGGTGATAACATTGACCAAGTTTCATTAAGATTCAGCCAGAAACTTAGGAGGAGTTGTGTTGACAAGGCTGCAATTTCAATAAGCCCCAGAGACTAAGTTTTTAAGGGGCATAACTCCGGCAAAAATCGACAAACCATAAAATCCTTCCTTCATGCACATCTACCAATTGAGGTGATAACATTGACCAAGTTTCATTAAGATCCAGCCAGAAACTTAGGAGGAGTTGCGTTGACAAGGCTGCAATTTCAATAAGCCCCAGAGACTAAGTTTTTAAGGGGCATAACTCCGGCAAAAATCGATGAACCATAAAATCCTTCCTTCATGCACATCTACCAATTGAGGTGATAACATTGACCAAGTTTCATTAAGATCCAGCCATAAACTTAGGAGGAGTTGCGTTGACAAGGCTGCAATTTCAATAAGCCCCAGAGACTAAGTTTTTAAGGGGCATAACTCCGGCAAAAATCGACGAACCATAAAATCCTTCCTTCATGCACATCTACCAATTGAGGTGATAACATTGACCAAGTTTCATTAAGATCCAGCCAGAAACTGAGGAGTTTTTGTTTATACAAGGCTGCAATTTCAATAAGCCCCAGAGACTAAGTTTTTAAGGGGCATAACTCAGGCAAAAATTGACGAACCATAAAATCCTTCCTTCATGCACATCTACCAATTGAGGTGATAACATTGGCCAAGTTTCAAGAAGATCCAGCCAGAAACTTAGGAGGAGTTGCGTTGACAAGAAAAGTGGACGGACGTACAGACGGACGGACGGACGGATGGACGGACGGACGGATGGACGGATGGACGGACAGACGGAGAAGATGACGCCAATATACGTCCGCCTCTGGCGGCGTATAAAAATCACAGTCAGAACAGCTAACTATCTCTATTTTTCAAATATATATTCAAGAAGATAAATTTTTATCCAGAAAAGTAAGTTTTTTGTTCTTGAAGTTGCATGCTGTTAAAAAGTGTTGTATGAACAGAGACATCCATTTTTGCCAAATATTCAGAAAGTGTTTGTTAAACTTGAGCAATATGTGAATTATTCCTTTTGAAAACAGGTCTTTCATTGATTTAGTTTAAAAATTTGCTTTAAAAACTTCTTTTTCATCAAAATATTGCAAAGTGTGTCGTGCCGAACAAAGACAGATGTTGTACAAACACACAGACAGAAAGCACAAGCAAACTCTCAACAATAAACCTATAATGTTACTTCTGTGCTATTTTTCAACTCAGTGACATCCACTTTTAGTGTAAAAGCATTTAGATGGGAAAATTCAAAAGATTAAATTAATATGGAGAAAATTAAAAACAAAAAAAAGTGTTGTACGAACAGAAGACGGATAAATATTTTCTGACTCTTTCTGACTTTTCGGCGACTCCTGTGTGCATAGTTTTGAGGGTTTACTTGAAAACTGTTAATATTAACTGATTATAAAACTTTTCCTTACAATTTTGCTAAAATACAATTATTACACACCCTATTACCGGCTATCACTACAGCAGTTGCTAACCTTGTGCAGTATCATCTATAAATAGCGGGTGTACTGGGTAGGTCATACTTTTTCCATCTTTGCTTTTGTGTTAAAGCCTTTCTCAGCTATATTTGTAGTGCACTTGGCTGGCCATACATTTGAGCACCTACATGATAAATATTAGCCCAAAGAATCCCTAAACAACAAAATTATTCAGCGACAAAGTCGTAACTTCACAATTTTTTACGTAAAATCCAACTTTCAGTCCATATAATGAGAAAATGATAAGACGATCATTAGAATTAATATAACTATTAAAATAGTCAATCAATTTGCTTACACTGTGTAAATTTAGAGAACTGTCTGAATTGAATTAACTTCAGACTGACCGATTAAAACTAAACACTGATGCCGATTTGGCTATCACGAACAGCATATTGAAAATTTGAATGGCAAACCCGGACATAAGTTGATGGCAACACAGAACAATATGTCTTGTTGGAAAAGCGGCATCTCTTTCAACAAGAAGTTGCCTGAAAGGAGCATAAATAATGAATTAACACCATTTCTTGATAGACTAGCCAATTTCTGAATTATAGACATAGAAATCATCTAGATATGGTTGAAGCTGAGTAACACAAAATTGAAAGACGTATGCAACCATTAGTTGTAGATGATAGTTTGTCGGTTAAGGTATACATCCCATCATTAAAAACACCACTTTTTAGCCGTACGAAATGCATCAAATTACACACATTTGTACATACACTTCTTATAAGTTGATTCAACGTGCCGGATTTCAAGATTATGCTTCAAAAGGAAAATAATTTACAAATATTACTTTACTCTATATTCATATGCAGCGGAGGTAATTTGGAACATTTCTGTCAAATATTTCCGTAAGTATGCATTGATTCAAAATTCTAAACCGTTCAAAATGGTTATGTTTAGAATGGAAAAATAACACAGTTTAGGAATTACTGGCACTTATCAAATTCACCTCTGGCTCTTTAGTGCTAATGATGGGTTGCAAACCTTAAAAAACTACACATACTTTACAGTGAAAATTGTGGATTTTACATCATGTCGTCGCTGTTTCATGCACACAATATGACTGTAATATTTTAATGGGGCTAAATTTCATTTAGTCAGACTTAACTTAAATAGATGGAATCCACGCAAATATATGTATATGAATCCTGCTATTTCAAAGTCGGTCAATGAATCTTCAAACATTTCGATCGAATGTTTTGCGCGGTGCAAATTTGTATTTTTCATTGCGAAACGATTTGGTTTATTGGGGTTTTACGCCGTTTTCAACTGCCATGGTTATATCGCGGCACCTTGAGCGCCTAACCATGGATTCCTGTTGTTTCTCATACAAGTACTAACACAATAGACTAACCGAGCCTCCAGCTGCTCGCCCACATAGGTTAACAATACCAAACCATTGGTGGATAACATTAGTTAGAAAAGATATTTGCCACGACCGGGGATCGAACCCGGGTTCTCTCGAATGAGAGACAGATGCGCTATCAATGTTCAGTGTTTTGGCCTCATTGCGAAACGAAGAAGAGATATCGGTGATAACGGATTATCAAGCAAGAATCTGTTGATATCGATAAAACATCATGATTGTCTACATAAAGAACATGATTACAACTAGCCTAGGTAAGTGAATACAAAAACTAGTGAAGGATCAAAGATCAGTCAGCTAGGTAAAGATCTCTATGGATAAGGCGAGAAATCTCCCTAAACGTCTGAAATGGAAAACTCAATTTTCAAAACATGAAAATTGATAAATATCTTGAGCTGTATTGTTAGATCTATACCTAAATCATATGAAAATTGATTTTGTACAATCAAAACGATCCGACATGTACAGATAACTCCGTAAAAAGAGGCATTTTTTTTAGAAATGGTTAAAAATGTTTATTTCTTTATTCTGTGTTATGTTTCAACTTGCATGGTGAAGTAAAGCTGAGTGGTCATTGGACAAATAGACCTCTCAATAAAAGTACCCAGCCTCCAGCTGCGCTCTCACATAGATGATTCACACCCATTGGTGAGAGACAAATGACTTTTGTCAAATGTAAGAATGGATACTGGTAGGCCTGTGGTTCGAACTCGCGACCCCTGGATTGACAGACTCCGACGTTAACTGGACTCGGCTTAAACAGATACATGTTGCAGCAAATACTCTTTATAAAGCAAACCGCACGGAATCTCGGACAAACAAAAGAGCTTTGTCAGTATGATTCTAAAACCACACAACTGCAGCTTGAATGAAGCCGTGGTTACGAGATTTTTAACAGCTAAAACCGCTTGGACCATTCTATTTATAGCTTAAGATTTAACCCTATTAACCATAAGATTCCATTTCCTATATTATCAATAGCAATGAACTCTGTGCTAAAAGTACACTAGATTTACCGTTATAAGTATTGACAAACCGTCAGTGTAGGCCTAGTTATAAAGTCTCGCAACTATGGCCACATACGAGATTTTATAACAACACATACGATGCACTATTGTTTCACCAAAATTGCGCCACGATTAACTGGATAAAAACATTCTCCGTTTATCTGATTTTAATATCAAATAAATAACAACGACATCGCTGTATTGTCCACCCAAATTAAGCCGGGACAACTTAATTTTCGTGTGCAAAGTCCGTTAGTTGAGTGCCTTAACCTTAACAAGTGGGGTCATTACATATGCAGATGTCTCGGGTTAATCTTACTAGACAATAGCCGTGTGCGATTTAGGCCGGTAGAGCTCTTCCAGAAGAGAGTGGTTCCCTGCTCTGATACACTGCGTAGTAGAAAAAATACTTCGTAGTGTATCAGAGGCGGGAACCAGACTAGCTCTTCTTCTACCAGAAGACAACTTCTGGCCTAAATCGCACGCGGCTAATATAAATGACCATTCTGATATTTGGCTAGTATAATAACCCGGTCAAGGTCAGTAATTATCCTCCAAATAGTGTTCATAATTAAAACTCTTATTAAATTCCCCTGCAAATAATCGAGTTCATAAGCAATAATTAGATAAAGCGGAAACTCACAATTTTAAAACTTAAATTTATATTGCTATAATAGACGAATAACGCAATGGTATTTTTATACGCCGGCGGAGGCAGACGTATATTGGCGACATCTTCTCCGTCTGTCCGTCCGTCCATCCGTCCGTCCATCCGTCCGTACGTCCGTCCACTTTCTTGTCAACGCAACTCCTCCTAAGTTTCTGGCTGGATCTTCTTGAAACTTGGTCAATGTTATCACCTCAATTGGAAGATGTGCATGAAGGAAGGATTTTATGGTTCGTTGATTTTTGCCTGAGTTATGCCCCTTAAAAACTTAGTCTCTGGGGCTTATTGAAATTGCAGCCTTGTAAACGCAACTCCTCCTAAGTTTCTAGCTGGATCTTAATGAAACTTGGTCAATGATATTACCTCAATTGGTAGATGTGCATGAAGGAAGGATTTTATGGTTCATTGATTTTTGCTAGAGTTATGCCCCTTTAAAACTTGTTCTCTGGGGCTTATTGAAATTGCAACCTTGTCAACGCAACTCCTCCTAAGTTTCTGGCTAGATCTTAATGACACTTGGTCAATGTTATTACCTCAATTGGTAGATGTGCATGAAGGAAGGATTTTATGGTTCATTGATTTTTGCCAGAGTTATGCCCCCTTAAAACTTAGTCTCTGGGGCTTATTGAAATTGCAGCCTTGTCAACGCAACTCCTCCTAAGTTTATGGCTGGATATTAATGACACTTGGTCAATGTTATCACCTCAATTAGTAGATGTGCATGTAGGAAGGATTTTATGGTTCATTGATTTTTGCCAGAGTTATGCCCCCTTAAAACTTAGTCTCTGGGGCTGATTGAAATTGCAGCCTTGTCAACACAACTTCTTAGATTCTGACTGGATACTTATGAAACTTGGTGGATGTTATTACCTTAATTGGTAGATGTGCACGAAGTAAGGATTTTATGGTTCATTGATTTTTGCCTGAGTTATGCCCCCTTCAATCTTAGTCTCTGGGGCTTATTGATATTTCAGCCTCATGAACGCAATTCCTTCCAGGTTTTTGACTGGATATTTATAAAAACCTTTTTGTGAACACAACTTTTTACAGGTTTTTGTGTGAATATTTATAAATCCTTGTCAAAGTCATTTTTTTGTCTCAAGTTTTATAAGTGGCGGCGTATATTGTGACCATGGCACTCTTGTTGAGCATAGGATCTAATGTTGAAGGTATTTTTTAAAGTTAGTCTGTGCCCGATTTTAGAAACGCCGGCTAGAGTTAACCAAATGGCCAAGTATCTGTTTCGGTTATTTTTCGATTATTCACATCGGAAAATTTGAACAAATCAGTGAAATATTTTGTTTGTGCTAAACATACAATCGGGCCTATGATTTGATTTCATGAGATGTAACGCCGTTTTAAACCGCTATGGCCATATTGCAGTGGCTGGAGCACCTAACCGTGGATTCCTGGGAAGTTCTTGCTTCATATATAGCTTATTCTTATCTGATGCTCTTTTATCAAACAAAAGTACCAGCATTCATGTATTGTTATAATTATCATCAGCAAATTTTAAATATTTCACACCATGATCACTTGGATAATGAAAAAGAATTGTACATAGACAAGCAAAATAGTATCATTTATGCTGTCTGTGATTGCCTATTTCAAGTACGAATCTCCTGTTGGTGATCCCCCTACGTGCTGTTCGTGATTGCATAAATTTGTAGCTCACCAAACTTTGTTTGACTATAACGACATAACGGAATAGTTGATTGTCTTCACAAGCAATTAGTTGGTAGATAATATACTAGATATCCATTTTGTAATAAAATTTCTAACATTTTCTTCAGTGTTTTTCTGCTATTTGCATGGAAAGATGAATTTTATATGCAAATATGTGAAGTTTTGACTTTGTTAGTGAATTATTTTTTTGTTTGAGGACTCTCTGTGCTAATATTTGACATGTAGGTGCTCAAATGTATGGCAAGCCAAGGGCACTACAAATTATAGCTGAGAAACGCTTTTACACAAAACAAATATGGAAAAAATATGACCTACCCAGTTCACGCGCTATTTATAGATGATACTGCCCAAGGTTAGCAACTGCTGTAGTGATAGCCGGTAATAGGGTGTGATTATTAACCCTTGTCATGCTATATATTCTATAATAGAGCCAGTAGTGTTGGCTGAATATTTTTTGAGTGAATTGTAAATTATGGGTCTTTAACTTGAGAGCCTTTGTATGTAAGCTTGTTTTTGTGAAATGTTGTAATGTTATATATCATTGGAAAGGTGTAATGTTAAACTTTATGATTGTAATATGAAAAAAGTATTTTTTTAAACTTGTTACCTAATAAACTACAGGTAAAAACAGGTAAATGTAACAAAACTGTTAAACTTTGTTTTAAGAATAATAAAACTAGCAAAAACTCTGATATTTGTTTGTGTTGTCTTGTGATTTCCACCATTGACCATCAATATCCAAATTTCAAGCGATGCAGATCAAGTCTGAGACTCAGGTAAGCACAGGTAAGAACAATTCTTCTAATTAAATTCTGGGTATAGGAAACAACTTTGTATAGAAGTCTCTACAGAGAAACAAATTTTAAATTGTGTAAAATTAGTATGATAAAACAGCAAAACGGTAATTTTATATGACTCGATGCATTAATTTTTGATTTCGTCATTTACCTGACAGTTTACCTGTCCAGGTGTGACAAAATACATAAACACTAATTTCAGGCACTTTTTGTCCCATTCTGATCGCGATTTGTTTATTGGCAAGGTAAAAAATATTGTAAGAAGCAAAAAACTATCCCGTGACATAAATGAACTAAAGAGAAGGGTTAAGTTGACCTAAATATTTTGTTGTTGGTGGGCGAGTTGAACCAAAATCGAGCCGGAAGTTGTCAGGTCAAATTCATTTTCATTTTTGGGGAATTATATCGGCTCGATTATTAATCATAGAGTGTTAATTCGATGCAATGATCGCTAAATATCAAGCAGAATGACGATTATTTTCATTTTACACAGTGTAAAACTTTCCTCGGCGATGAAAAGATCGAGAAAATTCAGTGAGTTGAATTTTCGGGCAGACGAATTTTTGGATCGATCTTCACCGTACTTGTCAAGGGCAGTTCTTAAAAATTACGACCACTTTCCAACCGATTTCTTTTGAAATCATCCTTAATAATATATCTTTAATCTGGTTGAGAATAATTTTCTTCGTAATCTGACGAAAAACCAGCGAATTTCTCATCGAAAGATTTGTTTTGAATGTTTGCAGATCGGAAGTCCGCCATTTTGAATGACGTATTGAAGACAGGTAATTAGGTCGAACTTTTTTGCCAAATAACCAATGAAAATCGGGAAATAAAATATCAAAACGAGGCTTACTATGTTGCTAGGTTATTACTCGAAGCTTTTCCGAGGGTAAGGATACGATTGGATTAGGTTTTACGACGCAGGGATTGATTGTATTGGGAAACCCCCAATCCCGGAATATTCCGGGCGCCGCTCACAGCACTCGACGTCGTAGCCCGGAATATTCCGGGAACAGCACGACTAGGGTTAAAAAAATCTGTCATTCTGTTCCTACAAAAAAAACTGTCTCAATGTTCGTCCGTGACGAGAACTGTCCATTGTTCGTACGAATTGCGCATTTTCTGCAATAACGCCCGTCTTTTCATGGTAACTTCTGTTCAGAAGCATTTATTGGGTAATTCAAAGGTAAATATTGAAAAGACACAGGCCTTGTTCATTCTTTGCCATACCTTTCGAGTCTCAAAGATCAAATGTCGCTCGAACATAGGACAGATATTTCGCTCGTAACCACTTTAATCCACCTAGGACATCTTTTTATTTACATTTCGCTGTCTCTCCCATGATAATTCTTTTCGGTGGTTAGAACAGGAAATGACGCAAAACCATGCAAAGAAGACATGCGCATACTGTGTATTGCCCAATATCCACTCTAAACTGGCCGCGGTTGATTTTAAAATTCCAGAATTCGAACGAACAACGAGACAGAAATAATTCAACACTAAATGATTTTCGATTTTGACACTTATGAACATCGTAGATTGATACAGAAAGGACAGATTTGTATTATCAAATATGTTTTCTATATTTTTTTTTTCATGACAAGCAACACGAAGTCTATTTATCCAGAGAAAAAAGTGCATGAGATTTGGACCAGCTGGAGGACAGACTATGTTACGACCGACACGTTATATTTCAAACATTATTTCTCATACTTATTTGGCTAATTCTAGCATTTATACACCAAAGTAAGGTTAGTTAATTCCATTCCAATGAATATGAAAACAAAATACGGGTTAAGGTACGATCTTTTTGTGACTTTTATTCCTCCGAAATTTAGCACTGTGATCATGTCCCATTTTCGTTGTCAAAAATGGCATTATTTTTTTCTTATAATTTTTTTTTCTCAAACTTATCGTACTTTCACCCCCATAATTTTATCTTATGTATATCTTTGATTATTACTTAAATGATATATACAGTCAAACTTCAGTTTTTCGAACACCCATGGGACCCCTTAATTTGTTCGAAATATCGGAAGTTCGACTCATCCAAAATTCGACATGACGACGTCGTATAGAAGGGGAAATGTGTTCCGTCCGAAAATAGGTTATATCCAACTTTTGGTACACTTAAACACATATGGAATACTCGCATGACGAACAAAAATGTTTTCACGAGAAGATATCTTTATTCGTGTAACTAAGGACATCTTTAATCACAAAGAATAAATTTTCATATTATTAATCTTTCAAAATAATGTACATACATTATAAAATAAAAGCAAATTCTCTACAAAACTCCTTCGTTTATACGATTTAGGTGCCTACGTTTGTGAATGCAAGTGCAGCTCGGCTAAGCTGTAGTTACGATGTTTTCAAATGTTAAAATCAGAATGAAGACCCAATCAATTAACCTTTGGTTGCAATTAAGACCCAATCATGATACAATTAAAACCAATAAATGGTAATTAAAGACGTGTATTTTTAATGACAAGTGATAGTTACACACAGGTTTAATTGATAAACAAGAAGCTGTCAAAAAGAGATTATCCGGCGATATGTGTGAAAACAAACAATAGAAGCCAGGCGGATTTATTGGAAAACCCTTTGTTCGACTTTATGTGGTGAAATATAAAATAAATCAACGCACGGGACCGGAAAATGTGTTCGAAAGTTCGATCCTGAGGTGTGCGAGTTATCCGCGCTTGAAAATAAGGAATAAAGAACAAATTGTGTTGGGACCGAGATTCTATTTCGAATTTTCTGCGGTGTTCGAAGAGGCCCGTGCCCGAGAGATCGAGGTTTGACTGTACTTCAATTTTTCAAAAAGGACTTTCTTACAGGGTGCCCAGTGACTTATGGTGTCAAAAATATAGGTATATCCCAATAATATAGGTATCAGTTAGCCAGAAATATAGGATAATTTAGGTTGTGTTTATGATGAAGAAAACACTACTTTAAACATTTCTCTATCACCACCACTACCTACCAGCTCTCTATTATTAATAGGACAACAAGAGAAACAGAAAAGGCAGTCATTTATTAGCTATTGCTTTCTGTTCTGAAAATTAAGGTGTTCCAGAGAATACCATAAACTTATCAGGACATGAGAGTCACGGAGGCAATTTATCTCTCAACGTAGAGAACATTGAGGCTTTGAGAAAATAATTGTTTTTGATATCTTCTGTCTCATCTTAGACCCACAACTTCAAGCAAATTTTCATTGCAAGAAGGCAACTTGAAGACTTTTGGCAAAGGGTCATGCTGCCATGATAGCAAAAACCACAATATAAGGTGTCTGAAAAAATGATTCGTTAAGAGAAGTTTACTCTAGATTTCTTTCTCAGTTCTTTGTCTCGATACGGAATCTGGTATTGAATATCTCCACAACATAGAGCCAAATTTCATAATACTACAAAACTTTGAAGTGTTTTGATGGAGGGTTATTAGACAATTCTACACACCACATTTGAAAGTCATTGGTTAAATAGTTTTGGAGTAGAAGATGAATGAAAGAAATTTCATATTCTACAACATAGGGCACATTTCACAGAACCATAAAAATTGATGTGCTTTGGTAGTGTGCCTGAATTAAGACAATTCTACAAACCAAATTTCAAAGACATAGACCAAACTGTTTCTAAAGGAGAAAAAGAATGTGCATGATTTCCTACTTTGTCTCTAATGAAATAAAATATCAAACAACATAAGACCAATTGTCATTGTACCACGATATTTTGAAGGATATTAGTAGAGGGCCATGAGGTGGTTCTACACAGCAAATTGAAGAGAACAGAAGGTTGCTAAGGTTTCCTGCTTTGTCTGTATATAAAGTCTGCATCATACTCAAACACAGGACCATTTTTCATTGTACCAATATAATTTGAAAAGCATTAGCAGAGGGCCATGAGACAATTCTTTATACCAAGTGTAAAGCCCTAGGCAAACAATTTAGGTGAATGAGATTTTACAAGATTTCCCTCTTTATCCCTCTATGAAATCTGATACCCCACAACATAGGGTCAGTTTTAATTATATCATAAAATTATGATAATAAGTATTTCAGTAGAGGGTCAAAAGACAGTTTCACATACCATGTTCAATGCCATAGGCCAACAAATTCAGGAGAAGTAGATTGTCCTTCCTTGTCCATATATGAAATAAGATACCCCCAGAACATAGGGCCAATTTTTATAATACCACAATGAGTTAAAGTGTTTCAGTAGCAGGCCTTTGGCTGATGCTACAAACAAAAATTTAAGACACTTTGCTAAATTTATTGAGAGAATATGTTTATGGACAGGCAGATAGATCTAGATGGGTGACCATGGTTCACAATCACATTACCTCACACTTAGCACTAATTACCAAGGTGATCTAAAATAAATGTTTAATTCTATTGTATTTAATTTTAGGCATACTGGTTGTCTCTAACAAACATAACATGACAAGCAACGCCATGTACAAATTTCTTTCAGTCTCTGTGACAGCAAGATGATATTTTAAACATTTCTACCTAAATTTGGCTTCTAGTCATTAACAGTTGAGTACAAAAGAAGGTTCTCTATGCTTTAATCTTCCCCAGAGCCTAAATGGAAGACTTGTACTGACTATGTTATATCTGACTTCAGGACAAACACTCAACCTTAACTTTGTGTATCAGTAACAAAACTGACCTCCTTCAAATTATAAAGGTTTTCCACCTGCATTCACATAAAGATTTCATAATTCATTTGTCCATAAGTAATACTTGCATAAAGTTACTTGAACAGAACATTACTGTTCATAAAAGGCACATATCCACCAAATAACAGTGACTGGGAAAGGCCTGCGCCATGCGCCATAGTCACATTGAAATTCCAAATGTCACATTGTTTTAGCTAATGAGTGGGCCCTTGTCCCATTGAATTTTGCTGTATATGAGAATGGAGCAATTTAAGCTTATAATTGTCACATCAATTTTCAAAATGTCACATTGATTTTGTGAGTGGAAGCGACATTGTCCCATTGAAGAAATGTATTTCCCAATCACTGAAATAAAATGGTCAATACAAGTAAAAGTTGACAAAACATACATGCAAGCTTCTTCAACACTGATAAATATTATATTTGATCAGTCATTCCCTGGCATTAAAGTTTGAAATATGCCTGAAAGGAATATACTAATTTCTACTGTATATTGATAGATAATAATTACTTTTAAATCATAGAAAACTGCTATTTTGAAAGCATTTATTTTTTATTTTGTAATCATCGCCTACCCAAAACACAAAAGTATAGGTATTTATAGGTATTTCGGTCTAAATGGGTGATATTATAGGTTTTTATAGGTAAGGTCCAGAAATATAGGATAATATAGGTATTTAAAGGTATTTATAGGTTACTGGGCGCCATGTTCTTATTTTCTTTTTTAAGCATTTTAAAATGAGAACCCCAATTATGGCACTTTACCAAAGAAAGACCTATATTTGTTCAGAAATTTTTCGACTGAGATTTCCAAAAACAATCATCAAAGGTATGTAGTCTTTTAGTCTTGTTTGCCAATTTGCTATTGAAAAATAATTAAATTAGTGTTTTGCTTACTTTTTCAGCCCAAAATGAGCTATTTTGCGCTGAATAAATTTCCCAATTCAGGCCAGACTCCTTTTCCAAAAATTGCTAGGAAACCCCCTGATATGATTCTATTTCAATTGTGCTGGTAAAACAAAGTCAATGATCAAATCAGTGTTGGCCGATTAATCTGAGTCTCCTCTGATGTAAATACGCTCTTTGATATTTTGATTTTTCGCTATTTTCATCAGAGTGTGTTTCACTTCGAAAATATCAAGAAGTTCTTCACTCGATGTGGCGCATCGCTCACCATCCGATCTTAAACGCTATCCTTAAAACGCCTGATGGTATCGATAAATGAATCATTTATTGTTATGGCTGCTGAAAATTTTACGACCAAAAAGTATTTCCAAAAGGTTTATAAGCAATGTTTTGCAACAACCCTCACCTGAGCAGCCTTTGTTTACCGTGACCTTCCATTTAAAACCATGTGATCAACGCGAATTCTTGCACATGGAATGCGAGTTTTCCCAGATTATGACGCAACGGTCTAAATATAAGAATTTAAAAAAGAAAACAAAAATAAGATTATTTTATTTTTCAAATTGACGGCTCTTCTGAAATAATATAACAATAACGAGTTTAAAACCCCTGATAATATGAATAAATAAATAAATTAAATATATCAGAAACGTCCGGCAAACGTTCCAAGCTAGTATTCGCACCAATAATGTTTGCTACTTTTTTGGGTCAATTCCATAACTTACGAGCATGGTGAAGGCAATATAAACGGAATTTCACAGGAGAAGCAATACCATTCAAGTTGCAAGCTGAACAGATCGACATAAATTGATCTCCGCAACAAGAACACTCCATAATTTCTAAAAAAAGGCAGTCATGTGACCTGAAAGAAATTCGTAATCAAAGGTGGTCACGTGATAGTCACGTGCCAGCAAATTCCGTTCTATTTTTGAACGAGATCTGGTCCGGTGTTGAATCTAGAGGGGGCCATGGCCAAAATGGCCCCCTAAAATCTCAAATGACCCCACTGAGAATGAAGCATGGGTCAAATTAGCTATGTATTTGTATTGGATGACCCCCTTTACCAGGAGCTGTGGGCCCATTGGACCCCCTAGAACACGCAGCTAGATTCAACACTGCTGGTCACGTGATCTACAATAACAATGGCAACGAAATCGATTGGAATTAGAGGGTTGTTGAATTTCAGAAGGTTATTCTCTTCCAGCAGGCCGATTTGAAATTAAATTTTTGGTCAGGTATGACAAAAAATGATTAATTGATCTATACTCTACAGTGTTTTACTGAGTGATTGGATATAATACCCAAAATCAAAGCTTCACAACGTTTGCCAAACTTTCCGCTGTTTTCGAAGTGAAACACACTCTGATGAAAATAGCGAAAAATCAAAATATCAAAGAGCGTATTTACATCGGAGAAGACTCCGATTACAGGGGTAAAAGTTGAAAATTTTGAAAAACCTGAAAACCTGGAAAAGTCTGTATTCATATAGTAAAAATCGAGAAAATGGGGCATTTTGGAATACTCAAAAACCTGAACTTCAGGCATATGCCTGAAAACTTTTACCCCTGGGATTATTGGCCGATATGACCCCATTTCAATGTTCATTTCTCACGTCTGAAAGTCAAATAAATGCGTTGATTCTTCCATTTAAAACTAAATCGTCTTCGTATAAAGCAATGTTAAACAATGAAAAAGAAATCTTCAACTACATATCCCTTAAAAGACAATCAACGAGAAAGTAAATAAACGCGAAAACCCATGTCACCTTCTTCTTCGTCGAAGCTGAGCACAGTTTTCGACTTTTCTTTCTTCTTTTTCTCTCTGACTTTCTTGACATCAGCGATAGTTTTGACACCGGTTGATTCAGAATCTTCCGTATCCATGGCATCATCTTTATTCTCGTCCTCAGAGTCATCGCGGGCGATTCTTTGACGAAAATTTCGTTTCGGCTTTCTGAAAACTGTCGCCATTTTCGTCTTGAAAACGGGCTGGTTCCAAATTTGAGTGCTGACTGTGCCGAGTACCATAGCTAAGAAAACGCGCGAAACATTGACTAAGCAGCCAGTCTAAAATACTTCCAGTCTATTTTTTTTTATTTTTGGACTGACTCATTTGACGCATCACTTTATCCATTTTTGGATAAAAATCACTACGCAGTGCGCATAACTCTGAAATCCTGTCGCGAAAAAGTAGCAAGCAGAAAATCGGTGTTGAACTTGTGTCTGTAAATATCCTCAAATAACCTACCTCAGACATTCTTAGCTGTTAATCGACATCTTAAATACAAACGTACGCTATCACAGATTTCAAAATGGACGCATCAACAAAATGAGTCATCACGTGTCAACTTGAAAATAGTTCGATGTAAATTTCACCCAGAATGCCCGAATTAGATAGATGATAATCGACAGCTGGCGACATCTATTGGAAGATATTGCGCGCGAAAATTTGAAAAAGGGAACGAGCAAGATCACGGTGTATGCATTAATCAGAATTTGCGATATCGTCAATTACAGTTGTCGCCACATCGTATAATGGCACATGTTTACGTTTTGTTTAACGTTCAATTAGATCTACATTGTGTGTGTTTTTTTTTCTAAATTATCCAGTCTTTTTCAATATTGATGTAGATCTAGAACTAAATGCACAATTTATCGCTGCTTTTCTTCGAAAACCTCGTATCTGCAGCTTAGAATATAATAAATAGAATGAATCAAAACGTAAAAGCTAAATAAAGACAAAGGACGGGAACAGTGGAATATTTCCTAAAACACGGGTCCTGTCTTTATAGGCCTACATCACTCGAGTTTGTACAGAGAATAAACATTGAAATTAACACAACCGTCCACGCAAAAAAAAAAAAAAAAAAGGCACATTTTACTATATATCTAATAGGCCCATTTCGTTGCTCAAGGAGTCACTCCATCTACTGAATCTGTCACCTGACAGTGTCTTTTAGTCATGGATCCTGTTTCCTACGGGCCCGTGGGATGTACCAAACTGAAAAAGTAGTTTTTAGTCGACGGTTGTTATATTGTAGGCCTACGTATGCAACATCAATACAACACCAAAATACCACTTAACAGGTTATTCTAGATCTAGTAGATCTATGTCGAAAATTCGAATTTTTCGAAAATTCTGTCCCAAACGGTATAATTAAGGGGGAATGCTCCAGTTTTTCGGAACACTCGGTCATTACTGTAGTAAATTAAATGTTTCGTATAAAATATGTTTCGCTAATATACTTTCAATGATAAAACACATCATTACAATTTACGATTTTCGACGGTAAAAGTGTATTTTTTACGCTAAATTGATTTCCTCATTCCCATCATAAGGGGGGTTCGTTTTTCTAGTATCACACAATTTTGACTGAATTTCTGCATGAAAATGAAAGATTCGGGCTGCAGAGGGGGGTTCGTTTGAACCCCCGAACCCCCCTGGATCCGCCACTGCTCAAGATGGAAATCGATTGTTTAGAGCAAGACAGTCGTAAGTGTGTATGCAGTTACGACTGTTTTGTGTCTTTTTTTTTTTTTTTTATTCATGTGCAGCTGATAGAAATTGCTGTAATTCACTAATTAGTCCGCTGACCCATACATTTTCTTTTTTAATTATTTCCAGGACATGTTACTAAATACAATGAGGGAGTTTTGTCAAATCCTATTATGTAGAACTTGAAATATTTCCAAAAATATGTAAATTTTGACATAAAACACTCCAGCTTGGTTGATCTAACCGAACACGTGAGCATGCTGTTTTATACATTTCCGCGCTTATAATAGCAAATATTTTGGGTTTTCTGTTCTTATTAAATGTGAGACGTTACTTTAAATCCGTTTTCGGGACTAAAAGATGAATATACAGCATTTTATTAGCATTTTAGTGACCTTGGACAGGTTCAAGAAATTGTGCATTTTTTCGCTGTAAAATTCAAACAAGATTGCTTATCATCCATTTTTATTTTATTTTTCAATTGGTAATAAAATGTAATTTCAACATAGAAATATGAATAAATTCTGTTATTGGTAAAAAAAATTAGGAAACTGGAGCATTCCCCCCTAAACTATAGATTTAGTCCTTATTTCAAGTCTTCTTTTACCCAAGGTTTTTATTCATGGATCCCGATATTGTAGGCATGTAACGGCAATACAGCACGAGTTAGCAATTTTAATGGGAGTACCCTGAAAAAATAATTTTCCGAAAAATGTTTCCCAAACGGTGTAACAAGTGAAATTTCCCTCTTCGAAATCTTCCGCTAGCCGTGTCATGTAGGCTACCAAAAAGTGGTTTTTAGTCAAGGGTTGTAATATTGCACGTATGTAACACCAATACAACACCAAAATACCACTTTAAAGGTAGTACGTCGAAAATTCGAAATTTTTTGGAAAATTCTGTCCCAAACGGTGTAAAAACAGTAGTCCTTTTTCTAAAGTCTTCTTTTACCCATGGAATGTACCGCGAAAGGGGTCATCGTGAAAAATATGATTTTATGAAAAATGTTTCCAAAACAGTGTAAAAAAAGATTTTTTTCTTCTTTCACATTTTCCTATAGCCATGACATGTACCAAAACGTGGTTTTTAGTCAAGGATTGTAATATTGCACGTATGTAACATCAATACAACACCAAAATATCACTGTAAAGGTAGTATTTCAAAAATTCGAAATTTTTGGAAAACTCTGTCTCAAACGGTGTAAAAACAGTAGTCCTTATTTTAAAGTAGGCCCTATTCTTTAACCATTGGAAGTTACCGCGAAATGGCTTTTAGTCATGGATTTCGATATTGTAGTTTTGTAACGGCAAATACCCCCCCCCCCCCCCCCCCAAAAAAAAAAACCGACTTTGAAGGTTGTACATCGAAAATTCCAAATTTTTGGAAAAAAATCTGTCCCGAACGGTGTAAAAACTGTAGTTCTTATTTTAAAGTCTTCTTTTACCCATTTAATGAACCGTAAAGTGGCTTTTAGTCAAGTATTGGTATATTGTACGTATATGTAACGGCAATACAACACGAATTCACCATTTTAAAGTGGTCATCATGAAATATATAATTTTCTGAAAAATGTTTCCCAAACGGTGTAAAAAGTTATTTTTTCCCTCTTTAAAATTTTTTGTTAGCCATGACATGGACCAAGAAGTGGTTTTTTGTCAAAGGTTGTTATATTGTACGTATGTAACATCAATGCAACACCAAAATACCACTTTATAGGTAGGCCGTCGAAAATTGAAATGTTTGGAAAAATCTGTCCCAAAAGGTGTCAAAATTATAGTCCTTATTTCAATTTTTCGTTTACCCATGGAATGTATCGAAACGTTTTTTAGTCATTTATCCTGATATTGCAGGTATGTAACGGCAAAAACAGCACGAATTCACCATTTTAAAGGGAGTACCCTGAAAAATATAATTATCTGAAATATGTTTCCCAAACTGTGTAAAAAGTAATTTTTCCTTCTTTCATATCTTCCTTTAGCCATGGCATGCACCAAGAAGTGATATTTAGGCAAGGGTTGTAATATTGTACGTATGTAACATCAATACAACACCAAATACCACTTTAAATGTAGTACGTCGACAATGCAAAGTTTTTGGAAAAATCTGTCCCAAACGGTGTAAAATCTGTAGTCCTTATTTTAAAGTCTTCTTTTACCAATGAAATGTACCGAAAGGTGGCTTTTAGTCATGTATCCTGATATTGTAGGTATGTAAAGGCAAAACGACACGAATTCACCATTTTAAAGGGGTCATCCCGAAAAAAATAATTTTCTGAAAAATGTTTCCAAAACAGTGTAATAAGAGAATTTTCCTTCTTTCAAAACTTCCTTTAGCCATGGCATGTACCTAACATGTTTTTTTTTCAGTCAATGGTATTTATATTGTACGTATGTAACATCAATACAACACCAAAATACCATTTTAAAGATAGTGCGTCGAAAATTCGAAATTTTTCGAAAAAATCTATCCCAAACGGGGTGATAATTATAGTCCTTATTTCAAGTCTCTTTTACCCATGGAATGTACCGAAAAATGTTTTTTTAGTCATGTATCCTGATATTGCAGGTATCTTACGGCAAAACAACACGAATTCACCATTTAAAAGGAGTATCCTGAAATATATAATTATCTGAAAAATGTTTCCCAAACGGTGTAAAAAGTGAATTTTCCTTCTTTCACATCTTCTTTTAGCCATGGCATGCACTAAGAAGTGATATTTAGGCAAGGGTTGTAATATTGTACGTATGTAACATCAATACAACATCAAAATACCACTTTAAAGGTAGTACGTCGACAATTCGATTATTTTTTTTTTTGGAAAAATCTGTCCCAAACGGTGTAAAAACTGTTGTCCTTATTTTAAAGTCTTCTTTTACCCATGGAATGTAACGTGAAGTGGCTTTTAGTCATGAATCCTGATATTGTAGGTATGTAACGGCAATACAACACGAATTCACCATATTAAAGGGGTCATCATGAAAATCTAATTTTCTGAAAAATGTTCCCAAAATAATGTAATAAGAAAGTTTTCCTTCTTTCAAATCCCCTTAAGCCATGGCATGTACCTAACACGTTTATTTCAGTCAAACGTATTTATATTGTACGTATGTAACATCAATACAACACCAAAATACCACTTTAAAGATAGTGCGTTGAAAATTCGAAAATTGTGGAAAAAATCTGTCCCAAACGGGGTAATAACTATAGGTCTTATTTCCAGTCTTCTTTTACCCATGGAATGTACCGAAAATTGCTTTTTAGTCACGTATCCTGATATTGCAGGTATGTAACGGCAAAACAACACGAATTCACCATTTTAAAGGGAGTATCCTGAATATAATTATCTGAAAAATGTTTTCCAAACGGTGTTAAATGTGATTTTGTCTTCTTTCACATCTTCTTTTAGCCATGGCATGCACCAAAAAGTGATATTTTGTCAAGGATTGTAATATTGTACGTATGTAACATCAATACAACACCAATATTCCAAATTTTATAGGGGTCATCCTGAAAAAATATAATTTTCTGAAAAATATTTCCAAAAAGCATAAAAAGAGAATTTTCCTTCTTTCAAATCTTCCTTTAGCCATGGGATGTACCTAACACGATTTTTTTCAGTCAAAAGTTTCTATATTGTACGTATGTAACATCAATACAACACCAAAATACCATTTTAAAGATAGTGCGTCGAAAATTCGAAATTTTTGGAAGAAATCTGTCCCAAACGGGGTAATAACTATAGTCCCTAGTTCAAGTCTTCTTTTACCCATGGAATGTACCGAAAATTTTTTTAGTCATGTAGTTTGATATTTTAGGTATGTAACGGCAATACAACACGAATTCACCATTTTAAAGGGAGTACCCTGAAAAATATAATTATCTGAAAAATGTTTCCAAAATGGTGTAAAAAGTGAATTTTTCCTTCTTTCATATCTTCCTTTAGCCATGGCAAGTAGCAAAAAGTGGTTTTTATTCAAGGGTTGTTATATTGTACGTATGCACCATCAATATAACACCAAAATACCCCTTTAAAGGTAGTACGTCGAAACTTTTAAATTTTTGGAAAAATCTGTCCAATACGGTGTAAAAACTGTAGTCATTATTCTAAAGTATTCTTTTATCCATGGAATGTATCGAAAAGTGGCTTTTAGTCATGGATCCTGATATTGTAGGTATGTTAAGGCAATTCAACTCGAATCCACCATTTTAAAGGGGTCATCGTGAAAAATATACTTTTCTGAAAAATGTTTCCCAAACGGTGCAAAAAGTGAATTTTCCCTCTTTCAAATCTTCAGTTACCCATGGCCTGTAACAAAAATGTTTTTTAGTCAAGGAGTGATTCATGGTACGTATGTAATATCAATACAACACCAAATACAACTTTTAAGGTAGTACGTCGAAAATTAGAAATTTTCGGAACAATCTGTCCCAAACGGTGTAAAAACTGTAGTCCTTATTTTAATGTCTTCTTTTACCTATGGAATGTACCGAAAGGTGACTTTTAGTAATGAATTCCTATATAATAGGTATGTAACGGCCATACAACACGAATCCACCATTTAAAGGGGTCATCGTGAAAAATGTAGTTTCCAAACGGTGTCAAAAGTGAATATTTCCTCTTTCAAATCTTCCGTTAGCCATGCCATGTACCAAAAAGTGTTTTTTAGTCATGGGTGTTACATTGTACGTAAGTAACATCAATATACCACTTTAAAAGTAGTATGTCGAAAATTCGAATTTTTTAAAAAAAATCTGTCCCAAACGGTGTATAAACTATAGTCCTCATTTCAATTCTTCTTTTACCCATGTAATGTAACGAACATTGTTTTTTAGTCACTGATACTGATATTGTAGGCATGTAACGGCAATACAACACAAATCAACCATTTTAAAGGGAGTACCCTGAAAAATATCATTTTCTGAAATGTTTCCCAAACTCTGGAAAAAGTGAATTATCTTTCTTTAAAATCTTCCTTTAGCTATGGCATGTACCAAAAAGATTTTTCAGTCAAGGGTTGTTATATTGTACGTATGTAACATCAATACAACACCAAAATAGATCGAAAATTCCCAAAATACCACTCAAAAGGTAGTACGTCAAAAATTCTAATTTTTAAAAAAAAAAATCTGTAAAAACTATAGTTTTTATTTCAAGTCTTCTTTTACCCATGGAATATACCGAAAAGTATATTTAGTCATGGATCCGGATATTGTAGGTATGTAACGGCAGTACAATACGACTTCCCAATTTTAAAGGGTGTACCCTGAAAAATATGATTTTTTGAAAAATGTTTCCAAAACAGTGTAATAAGATAATTTTCCTTCTTTCAAATTTTCCTTTAGCCATGGCATGTACCTAACAGGGTTTTTCAGTCAAAGGTATTTATATTGTACGTATATAACATCAATACAACACCAAAATACCACTTTAAAGATAGTGCGTCGAAAATTAAATTTTTTTGGAAAAAATCTGTTCCAAACGGGATAATTTTTATAGGCCCTATTTCAAGTCTTCTTATACCCACGGAATGTACCGAAAATTATTTTGTAGTCATGTATCCTGATATTGCAGGTATGTAACGGCAAAACAACAGGAATTCACCATTTCAAAGTGAGTACCCTGAAAAAAATAATTATCTGAAAAATGTTTCCCAAACGGTGTAAAAAGTGAATCTTCCTTCTTTCACATCTTCCTTTAGCCATGGCATACACCAAGAACTGATATTTAGGGAAGGGTTGTGATATTGTACGTATGTAACATCAATACAACATTAAAAAACCGCTTTAAATGTAGAACGTCGACAATTCGATTTTTTTGGAAAAATCTGTCCCAAACGGTGTAAAATCTGTAGTCCTTATTTCAAAGTCTTCTTTTACAGATAGAATTTACCGAAAAGTGGCTTTTAGTCATGTATCCTGATATTGTAGGTATGTAACGGCACTACAACACGAATTCACCAATTTTAAAGGGGTCATCCGGAAAAATATAATTTTCTGAAAAATGTTTCCAAAACAGTGTAATATGAGAATTTTCCTATTTTCAAATTTTCCTTTAGCCATGGCATGTACCTAACAGGTTTTTTTCAGTCAAAGTTATATACAATATATTCTACGTATGTAACATCAATACAACACCACAATACCACTTTAAAGATAGTGCGTCTAAAATTCGAAATATTTGGAAAAATCTGTCCCAAAAGGGGACAATAACTATAGTCCCTATTTCAAGTCTTCTTTTACCCACGGAATGTACCGAAAATTGTTTTTAGTCATGTATCCTGATATTGCAGGTATGTAACAGCAAAACAACACGAATTCACCATTTTAAAGGGACATTTCATTCCAATTTCAACTTTTTAAAGTATGTCTTGATGCCAAAATTGGTTATTCTAATGAGTATAAATACTATTAGTTTTTTGAAGTTGTTGCCAATAAGCGAGAAACACGCATTTAAAGTTGAGACATAATCGATAAACTGCATATAAATCCGAACTGTTGTCCACAACAATTTGTTCAATTTTAACACAAAAATATAAATTTCTCGTAAACGGCACAATATTTTGGCTTGAAATTTTCAGAATTTTCATAAGGAAATATGCTCTTTCAGATAAAAATAAAAGTAAAATTTATGACAAAAAATTCTGAAATGTCACTTTAAAGGAAGTACCATGAAAAAAATAATTATCTGAAAAATGGTTCCCAAACGATGTAGAAAGTGCATTTACCTTCTTTCATATCTTCCTTTAGCCATGGCATGCACAAAGAAGTGATATTTAGGCAAGGGTTGTAATATTGTAGGCCTACGAATGTGACATCAATAAAACATCAAAATACGATTTTAAAGATAGTTCGTCGACAATTCGAATTTTTTGGAAAACTCTGTCCCAAACGATGAAAAAACTGTAGCCCTTATTTTAAAATCTTCTTTTACCCATGGAATGTACCGTAAAGTGGCTTTTAGTCATGGATCCTGATATTATTAGGTATGTTGAGGCAAAGCAACACGAATTCACCATTTTAAAGGGGTCATCCTAGAAATTAAATTTTCTGAAAAATGATTCCAAAACAGTGTAATAAGAGAATTTTCCTTCTTTTAAATCTTCATTTAGCCATGGCATGTACCTAACAGGTTTTTTCAGTAAAAGTTATTTATATTGTACGTATGTAACATCAATACAACACCAAAATACCTCTTTTAAGGTAGTACGTCGACAATTCGATTTTTTTTTTTGAAAAATCGGTCCCAAACGGTGTAAAAACTGTAGTCCCTATTCTAAAGTCTTCTTTTACCCATGGAATATACCGTAAAGTGGCTTTTTAGTCATGTATCCTGATATTGCAGGTATGTAACGGCAAAACAACACGAATTCACCATTTTAAAGGGAGTACCCTGAAAAATATAGTTATCTGAAAAATGTTTCCCAAACGGTGTAAAAAGTGAACCTTCCTTCTTTCACATCTTCCTTTAGCCATGGCATGCACCAAGAACTGATATTTAGGCATGGGCTTTTATATTGTACGTATGTAACACCATTAAAACATTAAAATACCACTTTAAAGGTAGTATGTCGACAATTCGATTTTTTTGGAAAAATCTGTCCCAAACGGTGTAAAAACTGTAGTCCCTATTTCAAAGACTTATTTTACCTATGGAATTTACCGAAAAGAGGCTTTCAGTCATGTATCCTGATATTGTAGGTATGTAATGGTTATACAACACGAATTCACCATTTTAAAAGGGTCATCCTGAAAAATATAATTTTCTGAAAAATGTTTCCAAAACAGTGAAATAAGAGAATTTTCCTTCTTTCAAATTTTCCTTTAGCCATGGCATGTACCTAACAGGTTTTTTCAGTCAAAGTTATTTATATTGTACGTATGTAACATCAATACGAGGGTCATCCAATAGTAAGTTAGACAGTTGTCATATCTCAAAAACTGTCTGACAGAATTTAATGAAACTTGGCACTTACATGGCCCAACATATTAGCTATAGAACAATTGCACCAAATGTTGTTATGTTATTACGTCACGTTTATGACGTCACTTCCTGTGACCCAAACAATTGTAACGTGGACGCGTCTCATGTGGCTTGGCGGTAAGACAAGAATGTGCATGTATAAAATTTGCGTTATTTTAGGGCTATACTAGGACGGAGATATTTCAAATCTAACTAAAAATCATTTTGGACAAAGCTTTGTCATGTACAGCTGATTTCTGATGGGTTCCAAAGTTAAAGGACGAAATAATTTGTGTGCAGAACCAACCCAGGTCTGGTCTGTAAACAGAAGCGAAAGGCGAAGAAAAATATCCATAAATTACGGTTTTTGTCTATGTAAATCAGTGTATATCATCTGAAAATTGCTCATATCTGGATAAGCAATCAATGTAGAGTATAATTGTATGTAAAAATGACTGTCTTGAGATCTGTCTCTTACAAAAAGCGACCAAAGTTGCACGTACGTACAACTTTTGTTCTGCATGGCGTCAAGAAGCAGATAAGGTGACGTCACTTTTGACGTTCTATAAAAGGATTATTTTAGTACAACCTCAAAACTTTCTGCGTATAAGTTCCCTATACTTTGATCATTGTTCTAAGTGAAAAGGATCATTGCGACATGTGTGTTTTGAGGATTTAAATGCATTGGAATTAGACGTGGCCAGGCTTATGTGGCACATTAACTCTGGTTGCCTAGCAACCGAAATTAGAAGACTTTCCCACTGATTGAATTGTGTCGTTAAAAGGGAAGATCTTATATTGAAGGAATATAGGGACTTTGAAAGCTTATAAGTCAATATATTTCTGCTATAGGAACAGTCTCACTATTTATTGGATGACCCACGTACAACACCAAAATACCTCTTTTAAGGTAGTACGTCGACAATTCGATTTTTCTTTGAAAAATCTGTCCCAAACGGTGTAAAAATTGCAGTCCCTATTCTAAAGTCTTCTTTTACCCATGGAATATACCATAAAGTGGCTTTTTAGTCATGTATCCTGATATTGCAGGTATGTAACGGCAAAACAACACGAATTCACCATTTTAAAGGGAGTACCCTGAAAAATATAGTTATCTGAAAAATGCTTCCCAAACGGTGTAAAAAGTGAATTTTCCTTCTTTCACATCTTCCTTGAGCCATGGCATGCACCAAGAAGTGATATTTAGGCAAATGTTGTAATATTGTACGTATGTAACATCAATACAACATCAAAATACCATTTTAAAGATAGTGCGTCGACAATTCGATTTTTTTTTTGGAAAAAATCTGTCCCAAACGGTGTAATAACTATAGTCCCTATTTCAAGTCTTCTTTTACCCATGGAATGTACCGAAAATTGTGTTTAGTCATGTAGTTTGATATTTTAGGCATGTAACGGCAATACAACACGAACTCACCATTTTAAAGGGAGTACCCTGAAAAGTATAATTATCTGAAATTGTTTCCCAAATGGTGTAAAATGTGAATTTTCCTTCTTTCAGATCTTCCTTTAGCCATGAAATGTACTAAAAAGTGGTTTTTTAGTTAAGGGTTGTAATATTGTACGTATATGTAACATCAATACAATACGAAAATACCACTTTAAAAATAATACGTCGAAAAGTCGGAATTTTTGGAAAAAATTTGTCCCAAACGGTGTAGAAACTGTAGTCCTTATTTCAAGTCTTCTTTTACCCACGGAATGTACAGAAAAGTGTTTTTAGCCATGGATCCTGATATTGTAGGTATGTAAGGGCAATACAACACGATTTCACCATTTTAAAGGGAGTACCCCGAAAAATGTTATTTTCTGAAACATGTTTCCCAAACGGTGTACGAGTAAAAGTGAATTTTCCTTCTTTAACATCTTCTTTTAGCCATGACATGAACCAAAAAGTGGTTTATAGCCAAGGGTTGTAATATTGTACGTGTGTAACATCAATACAACCCCAAAATACCACTTAAAGGGCGACGGTAACAGATGGTCTAATTGCAAAAAATGAATTTTTTTGAAAAAATATGCAAAACTTTTGTGTTGACCACCTCGGGATGGTTAATAATATGCGATTCAGACAGAGAATGAGCCGAAATTACAAGACAGATAGCTGAATTTAGGGAGAATCCAAACCTAAATTCAACCACGTCTCAGATGGGATTAGAATTATTTTGAAATTGTTGCGCATGCGCATACAGCGCGGACCATGATTCAAACGAGATTCATACTTGAATTTCAATATGACGTCATCATGTATGTTGTGACGTCATTTAAGAAAGTCGCATGTCCTACTGTTTTGACCTACTTTCGACATCGCTTCATGAATTTGGTATCAAATTGCGAAAAAATGAGTCGTTGCTTCAATAGTGTGTCGTAATCATTTAATCAGGTCATATAAAGCTTAAAAAGTGTACATTTCGTTTGTATTTGACAATTTTTGGGTCCAAATCTGGGAAATAGTAGCTTTAAAAATAATACGTCGAAAATTCAAAAATTTTGGAAAAAATCTGTCCCAAACGGTGTAAAACTGTAGTCCTTATTTTAAAGTCTTCTTTTACTCATGGAATGTACCGAAAAGTGGCTTTTAGTCATGTATCCTGATATTGTTGGTATGTAAAGGCAATGCAACAAGAATTCACCATTTTAAAGGGATCATCCTGAAAAATATAATTTTCTGAAAAATGTTTCCCAAACGGTGTAAAATGTGAATATTACCTCTTTCACATCTTCCGTTAGCCATGACATGTACCAAAACGTGGTTTTTAGTCAAGGGTTGTAATACTGTACGTATGTAACATCAATACAACACCAAAATACCACTTTAAAGGTAGTAGGTCGAAAATTCGAAATTTTTGGAAAAATCTGTCCCAAACGGTGTAAAAACTATAGTCCTTATTTAAAGTCTTCTTTTGCCCACGTAATGTAACTGCAGCTTATCCCTTTCCCAAACACATTATTTTTGACAGTTCAAATTCATAAGGCTGCTGTAGAGGCGAAAACTAATGTTGAAAAAGATACATAACGATAAGATTTTTGCAAATTATAGTATCGAAAATACTTAGGAAAAAACAGAAAATGCTGATTAGCAATTTCTACTTTTGCCCAAATGTTTGTCCACGTCATACCAATAAGTGATGTCAAAATCAGGTCTTGTCTTAGGGTTAAAACAAGCTTTAGTCACGATGTTTTCGAAGAAAGAGCAGCGAAATGCCACGAATGTCCTTTTTTAGATCCTGGCTGATACAATTAACATACATTATTGCCTAAAAAGTGTGTTTTTGGGCCGTTATCGACATTGAATAACGAGTAGAAACCGGTCCGATATCGTGAAAACCGGTCTATATTCAGTGCGATATCGGACCGGCTTTGCACTCAAATATCCTCGATTTGATCCTTCAAAATAAAAAATTGTCTTTTTCCCGCAAAATTCTCAACGTCTTACGTTAAATCAGTGACGTTCGCCTTTTGGCGCCAAATTATGACGTAACGTCGTTTTACCGACGTCACGCATAACAAAAAATTCTCGGAAGATTTATCAGAACAGAACAACAATGGCGGACACTTTCTTACCCACCTCGGTTCATTTTTCGCACATGTCAAGGGGTTTGGGGTAAGTAATCATTGGAATGTTGTGCTTGTTATGCAATAATAGCGTCAATTCACGTATTTTTCGGTCGTTAACATTCGCAGAGGCCCGCAAAATACGAAAACGATCCTCGTGCTTCGCACTCGGTCGTTAACGTATTTCTTGGGCCTCTGCGAATGGTAACGACCTCAAAAGCGTGAATTAACCCTATATCATTGCATAAAATTTGTGTTTTTGGGCCGTTATCAACATTGAACAACGAGAAGAAACCGGGCGGATATCCAGATAAATCGTGCATTAATCGGCAGATTCACGTGCGATATCGGACCGGGTTTGCATTCAAATATCCTCGATTTGATCCTTCAAAATAAACAATTGTCTCTTTTCCAGCAAAATTCTCAACGTCTTACGTTAAATAAGCGATGTTCGCCTTTTGGCGCCAAATTATGACGTAACGTTGTTTTACCGACGTCACGCATAACAAAAAATTCTCGGAAGATTTATCAGAACAAAACAACAATGGCGGACATTTTCTTATCTCACGTTCATTTTTCCCACATATAAAGGGGTTTGGGTAAGCAAGTTTATGCTTTTTATGCAATAATAGCGTCAATTCACGTATTTTTTGGTCGTTAGCATTCGCATAGGCCCGCAAAATACGAAAACGACCCTCCTGCTTCGCAGTCGGGTGTGGGGGGTCGGGTGTATTTCTTGGGCCTCTGCGAATGTTAACGACCTCAAAACGGGAATTAATCCTATAATGTACATTAAATCATGACGCGGAAATAAATAACTAGGTCTTTCTTAGTGCTGTGTGCGTATTATTTCGAAATAAAACAACATTAAAGTCTATCAAGAAAACCTTTAAAGTGTTATCTGCCGACGCCGTTAGATCTAGAAACATAATTAAACGTTTAACATTTACAAGTCTTGTTTTATACGGGGTACGTCGGACAGTAGTTGAGACAGTCTTAGAAAACATTAGTTTAGACGAAAATATCTTTAGTCAGATTTTCCTCCTAAGCTTTCCCATCCTATATCCTTGATATTTTAGTAGGATTAATAACTAACTAGGAAAATAGTTTGCAGTTTGCATGTTCTTTGTGACTATGATTTTACCACATTTACTATTGTTCTGGAAAGGGTTAGCGAATTTACCTGTATGTGTTACAGACTGTAACATTTTATTTACCGAATGTTTCTTCATACATTTCTATCCCTAATCCTTTTATTTCCCAAATGGTTTGACATTTTAGACTGACTCAAATGCTCGGCACTAGAACCGATTTATTTAAAACATTTTTCCGGAAGCAGGGCGATTGCATCTGTCGGCATAAAACGTACTTAATTAAGCCCCCCCCCCCCCCCCCCCCCCTAACAGCCATATTTAGAAATACGTTGCAGACGGCAACTAAAGGCTACGTGTATACAGAATATATTGGATGAGGTAAAATTCTCGTAATCGTTATATTCTTATTTTGCCTCAATGTTTTTCTAAATTCTATCTATTAGTTGCTTCAGAAGGTCATTGTTTGTGAATAGTTAAGCCAATTTTGCACTTACTTGACGATATAAACAGGAAAGTTGTTAAACTTGGTGCAAGACCCTATCCGTCTTATTGAATTGACGAAACGCCAATCGACATATCGTTCCGCCCAACATAAACTGACGTCCAAAAGAAACGCCCCAATGAAATTTGACGTTATTTTCCTTATGCCTGCTACAATGTTAGTAAAATGTATACTGTATATCATCATTTTGACCGACAATTACGGCAAATGAAAAAAAGTGCGTTTTTATTCGCCAATATGTCCATTTCCGGTGACTGGTTACGTTTTCTACGTGCGCTTCGTGTATGTTTATCACGTGATGAAATGGGTCATATTCTACACAGTGGCATGTGTTAGTGGATAGGCAACCACGAGTTTAAATATTTTCTAATGAAACATCCAAATTGAAGGATACCAAGACTAAATTCTGAAAAAGGAGCGCGTAATATGGCATTTTTTTAATGCGACGAATGCACAAACAAGTCGCAAGATGGTTTAACATATTGTGTTTCTCGATTCGGTGTCTTGATCGATGCGTTAGAGTTCCGCGAACATCTATCGATCGGTCACGCTCAAGTAGACCTCATTTAACGCCTATAAAGCATGATAATTCTCCACGTTAACGTCATGCACGTTTCAGGTTTGTGACGTTGGGATCGATGTTCTGTCGAGTAGTCTGTTACTGTGGTGGTCAAATAAGTATTTTTGGGTAACTGTTGTTGTTGTCATTTACGTTTGAAATAGACACACTGCTTGGAAAATAGAGCTCGTAAATAAGCCATTTTCGAATACGTGGAAGTGAAAAACAAGCCGCCTGACGTTTTAACGCCTTTCATTGCACGATCTGGCATCTTGGTTGACGAGTTAGAGTTAGAGAAACATTTGCCAATCGTCCAAAGTCAGGTAGACCTCGCGTAACGCTTGTTATACAAAAAGACGTCTTACGTTAACGTCATTTGTGTTTTAGGTTTGAAACGTTGAAATCAACGTCGCGTTTAGTATTCAATAATTGTGGTCACCAAATAAGCCGTTTTACGGTATCTTTTGTCGTCGCAAGTAAAGTTTGAGCCACGTGCTACAGATTTCCAAATAAAAATTCTGATACCGCTCTGTTTAAATGTGCCGTTTTTCTAAACTGTTACAATTTGATTATTTCTTTATTATCATTTTTCAACAACAGATAATCAAATTTACAGATGGAAATAAGTTTTTGTAATTTCAAATCAGGTTTACTGAATAATCGGACATTTATTAGGACTGGGGCGTTTCTTTTGGACGTCAGTATAGAATTTAAGACAAACAATGGGGATGTGATCGTTGATAGGGAACGATTTTATCCAGATAATCGTGACGTAAATTTAGACAAACAAATAGTATTTCGTAGGTGTTGTTATAAGATCTCGTAACTACGGCTTGATTTAAGCCGTAGTTACGAGATTTTATAACAACACCCACGGTTTATGAAAACATAACCGTAAACCTAGTCTATTGTTAGCACAAAATTCTTTGCCATTGGCATGTCGATTGTTTTGATTGTCAGTCGATAAATCGATACAATAACACGTGCAACGAAGAACAATTGGGACATGACATTTTCCGACCGTCCATTGGCTAATCGATGTTTTTGATTGACAGTCGGCGTTTGGTCAATTAGGTGTAGTGGTAACGCACTGGACTTGATACACAGGGGTCGCTGGTTCGATCTCCCGCTTCTCCAGTACGTCATTCGGATGAGACTTTAAACAGATGTCCCGTCTCCTTTTGACCTTAGTAGTTGAGTGGGACGTAAAACTCCATTCAATCCAATCTTATTGAATTAGACATGTAAGAAAATGAGTCTACTTAAACTCTCCCAAAACAACCCCTAATCTTGACGATAGAAAACTTCAGTGAACATCGAGAAAAGGGAGAACATGCTGGAAACCTGCACTTTCTTCTGTTTTTCTCAATGATTCCAGTCTAATTTTAATAACCCTTTCCCAAACAAGACCTGCTTTTGACGTCCCTAATAGAAAAGGCTTGGGAAAACATTGAAACAGAAGAAGAAATTGCTGATAACCAGCAGTTTCTCCCTTTGTCTCAATATTTTCCGTGCCATATTTTACACAAATCCTATCGTTAATATCATCCATTGTGTCATTTGTAGCAGTTTTTGAAGCGGATCACTCTAAAATTTTGCCGTTTGGGAAAAGGATAATCACTCGTACTTTTGTCGTTTTGAACTTCTTTAACAATGGACTGGTGTAGAATTAAAATTTTGTTTTCCAGGAAAGGTTTAATTAAGTTCGCAGTATCCCGTTAAGCTAGAATGCCGTTTCTATTAGGTAATTACTGAAATGCGAACGAAATGCGTTTTTAACTCTGATCTAATCTTTACTCATCATTTCTCAATGTTAAAACATTTGAAACACTGATAGTATAAATTATTATTGCATTTACCGGGACGCCTTTTGACACAAAATGTTCTGAATTCTTAGAAAATATTGGGTAACTTTTTAGAAAACATTGAAAAAATGGAAGGAAATGCACAACTTTTTCTTCTTTTTCTTCGATATTATCATAATTATGTGGTACTGCAAAAGGTGTCAATGGTTGAAAGTCGGCATAAATAACACAAGCCGTTTGGTTGGCTACCTTTTTTCTTTTAGAAATTTTCAACGATAATGTACGAAAAATGACACAAAAACTTACAACGCTAATTTCTTTTTGACGCGAAGTCGAATTCCACAAGCCTGATCTTGTCTGCCCTTTTATCTCTCTGATAAGTGTAAAGATCTTTTCTGGTATATATCAACTACTAACCACTGCTTTTCAACGAAAACCTCGTAACTGCAGCTTAAAACAAGCTGCACTTACGAGGTTTTTGTTGAAAAGCGACGTAATGCTTTTCTCAAAAATCCATTAAAGTTTGTAAAACATCGTTTTTCCACTGTTCTAAAATTCAAATAATAAAACAAACAAATGTGAAAAAATTAACAATAACCTTTTTAAAAAAGAAAGAAAATGAAAAGAAGTAGGAAAACCAGAAAGAAAATTTGAGTCACATTGAAATACGTGTAAACACAATTTTTACGTCTCTTTATTTAGTTAGGTAATAAAGTTAATAACAAAAATACGCCATTATGCATTTCTTTTTGTTACTTACCAGATAATCGACAGTATAAAAATTTGTTTAGGGAAAGATGTAGAAAGATCTGATTACCATAGGTAAAATATTTCATAAGAGATTCTTATTCGCTAGTACCAAAGTTAGACTAGCCAAAACCTCGTATCTTCAGCTTGAAAAAGCTGGACTTGTCAGGTCTTAGGTCCGCATTGACGATATACGTATCTGTGAGTCGTGCTAATTTAGTGTTTAATTTATTTCGAGTATCGATTGCTCTCTGGGATGCATTTCTGTTATTTCCACACGTGTTCAGGAAAAGGTTTAGACGGATTCAATTCCAAGGTGTAAATCATTTCAAGAGATATTACTGCAGCTTAAAACAAGCTGCAGTTACGAGGTTTTCGATGAAAAGTGACGATAATTATGCTATGTTAGAGTGGTGTGAAATTAAGTGTGATCATTCAGGTTTTTGGATATAGCCAACGGACGAACGGACTACAATGTAACACGGTGGGGAGGCACGTGACACAACAACGACAAAATACGATATTTAAAACTTTAAAACAGTGTTGAGACATGTTTAAAACAGTGTTGAGACATGAACATGGATGATGCCGTTGCATTATTTAGAATATCTAAATGACATTACAATAGAATACAAACAATACAAACAGAACATTGCGGATATTCTCGGTCCAAATCTGTAGGCATTGTAGACAACTACATGTAAATGTAATGCTTCTGAAAGTAGACATTCATACCATTTTAGCCAAAAAATGTTCAGTTCGGAAAAAACCCTTTTCGTTCGGGAAAGGTTAAGGATAACTTGAGGGAGATCTCAGACTGATCTAATTGCCTTGGCTAAATCATTTTAAAAGCTATGTAATTCTGCAGAATCAAGCATAAAGTAGCAGATCTGGTATCTTTGGTGTAACGCTATTGTAATATGTGTGCCTACTTGGAATGGTGTTTAATTCAACCCTTTCCCAAACAAGACCTGGTTTTGACGTCCTTGATAGGAGAGGTTTCTGAAAACATTGAGACAAAGTGAAAAATGCTGATAACCAGCATTTTCTCCTTTTTCCTCAATATTTTCTCGGCTTTATTTTACGCAAAGTTTACCTTTACCAACACCCGCTTTGCCGTCTGCAACAACTTTTGAATATGACTACCCAGAAACTTTGTTGTTTTGGAAAGGTTTAATTAATTCCGAGAAGTGCCCTTTGAGATTGATGAAAACACGCGGCATCTGATTGGGACAATCAGTAAAGTATGTTAACCCATTGCAACATCAATCAGTAAAATTTAATTATGTTAACCCATTGCAACATACAGTCGCTTTTAGACGCCCCAAATGACAATAAGGTATTATAAGGTATATGATATAAGGCTATGGAAAATATTGTGGAAGATTAAGACATTGCTTGTGACAAGCAATGTCTTAATTTCACACAGAACAAAAGAAGGACATAGAACTTTAGCATTTCATTCACTTGAAACTGGCGTATACAGCATCTTTGGATTTGGACGAGTCGTCTAAAATTTTGCCGTCTGACAGTGTGTTAAAATCTAGGTTATTCTGCAGCAAAACCACAATCATAGAGTAGCATAGATCTATTTAGTCCTGTTGAAGAATTTGGGCGTAAAATTAACATACTGTAGTAAGTGTGCGTACAACTTGGAGTGGTGCTTAATTTATTGTGTTCATTAATTTTGAGAAGTGGCTTATTTATTTTATAACTCGGCACACGAGGAAGGATTTTATCAAAGTGATAGAATATAACGAGCATTGTCAGAATGCGTAGTCAGAACAGAGAATCAACATAATTATCTCATTTCCACACAATGACGCTTTTTGACGCCCTGCAAGACATACATGTAAGCTTTGGTAAACATTGTGGAAGATAAAGAAATGGCTTGTCAGAAGCAATTTCTTTATTTCCCACTACGATTTCTCTTCAGAAAATTAAAAAAAATTGAAAAGTTTCATTGTCTTGAAATTGTCGTCTGAAACGCCTTTGAATTTGGAACTCTTTTCCCGTCTGGTAATAAGTTATGTAAGGAAATTATTCTTCCCACAAAACTATATTGACAAGGATTTGTCACTAGTTCATGAACGTGCAATGAAATAAGTTTCTTAAAAATCTACAAATTTCCATATCCCAAGAAGTCTAAACCGTCTCTAAGGAGCGTAGTGTAGAAGATTATGTTATTATATTTTTATTGATGGAGAATAGCAACACCTGAATAATTTTTTTTTTTTGGAGAATTGAAATATTCGATTAACCAGTGCCAAAGTACAATCTTGAGCTATACAAATAAATAATGCTATCTGCATCTCATTTAGAAACTATTCAAAATCTTTGATGAACGATTTACAACATAACAATATTGGGATGAAAGCTAGAAATAATGGAGTTTTAATACGCATTATGGAGCAGAAAACATTAACCTTAATATTTTTTCAGATTGCTCCAATTTTAAAGCTGCTACAGACAATAACATAGAAGCTGACGAGAAAACGATTTGCATACAATATAGCACTGAAAATATTGAGGAAAGGGAGAAAATGCTGATCATCAGCATTTTCTCCTTTTGTCTCAATATTTTTCTAAGCCCTTTCTATCATATGACGTCGAAATGAGCTCTGTTTGGGAGTGGGTTAACCGTTTCACATAACAATATTAATTTTGGTTTTCACGTCCATTTAGGAGTAACATTACGAAACAAACAGCGAAAAGAAGAAATTGTTATTAATAGCAGCTACTCATCTCCTCTCATTGTTTATCACAAATATTTTGTAGGAAGTTTTCTTCGAAAAAGTGTTAAACAAAGGGTTTAATGAGTTATCTGCATCCTATTTAAAACAATCCATTAACTTCGATGGAAACATTTAATAAACAACAATGCTCAGATGAAGGCTTGCAATAATAGCGTTTTAATGTGCATTATGGGCTGGGATTCATTAATATGAAGATATTTGAACATTAATAAAGAAAAAAGTCCGAACATTATGTCCCAATCCTCTTCCAAACAAGACCTGGTTTAACGCCACCAAATTCGAAAGCTTGGGGGAAAACACCGAGGCAGAAGGAGATACTAACAATCGGTATTTTCTTCTTTTACCTCTATAATTATGTGATATGATGTACACAAATATTATCTTGGTCAGCACGTATTTTGTCTCCTGTGCACAGCACAGTCCAAATTGCAACAGACGAGAGTGTGGATTTTGGTCGTTTGGGAAAGGGTATATATAGAAAAAAAAAGATTTTTCTTGAACTCATTCCAACTTATTAGAAAGTTGATATGTTTATTATCTGACGGTAATTGCATACGTAATTAGACAAGGTTAGAGTAACAAAGTAGAAATAAAGAGGGAAATATATGACAGAAAGCATCACAGTGAAAAATATTGTTTAGCATCACTAAGTAGCGTATAGTGCAACATTTGGATGTAGAGAGGTTCATTCACTGGTCTTACAACTTAGATAGGCCTACTTAGTTTATTTCCAGTTTGTTAGATAGCGTCTCTATAGAACTTTCGTTTTGGAGTATACCACATTTGCACATGTGTTTTCATTTGTCAAAGAGTTTCTGCAAAGGAACGGGGTCAACAGATTAGTTCTATTTTATTTTATTGTGTTGCTAAGTTGCTGTGGAGTAAAAAAGAAAACCATTTCGTGAAGAAATGAACGATCAAATTGCAGAACTACTTGAGACTGAACTATGCTACGAGTGTCGCTCTTTTCTCTTGTAAATGCTTCTGGATTACAATAAATAAACCGAGTGAATAAAGAGATTTCAATCGTTATGGTATTGTGTGGCTTTGAATCATACACTCTGTAAATGTAAGAAAAGGGTTCAAAATGTCGTTTGAACATATCGGTGAATCGACTTCTAAATATGGACATAAGAACCCAAAAGCAGGGATAGAACAGAGGCATACAAATGGAAAGGATATTAACATATTAATCCTCGGTATGCCGGGAGTCGGGAAAACAGGTAACCATTTATACATTTAAGGTAGTCCATCCCTAATGAGATTCGTGTGACGTCGGAATTTTTCGTGTGACGTCGATAACATTTCTTACGTATCCTATTCGGGCGACGTCGTAATGTTCCACCGCCGAATGTTTACGGCGTCGCTCGAATATTTCCAAGGTCGCATGAACCTGATTAGATGTGGACTATCTTAAGTCAGGTTTTGCAGAAGGGGTTCTTACGACACTTAGAAAACCATGGGTCCAGATCAGCTTGTGATTGAATGTTTTCTGCCCGTGATCAATGTCGCTATCCGAAATTTGGTCACCATACTGTCGTTTTTCAACGAAAATCACGTAACTGCAGCTTGTCTTAAGCTGCAGTTACGAAATTTTCGTTGAAAAACAGCGATATGTAGTACGTAGAGAAACTATGAAAGACCTAACCAAGAAAACTTCAAATTGTTCTTTCTCAAATGTCATAAAATGACATTCTCAACTAAGAATATTCTGTGACCAATCAACAAACAGAAGTTGTTCTTTTTTTGTAAAAAGTCAAAGTGCGATATTTTGTATCCCCAAAATCCACATAATAAAACATTAGACAGCATGATGTCCGCAATTTAGAATAATTTAAAACATATATAATGATGTTGTGTCAAATTTTCAAATGTCAAAGTCAATAGATTTAAAACAGTCAGTGTATGCCGTAAATGTAATGGTGGGAAAAATCCGTTCAAATCAAGCAATAAAACATGGTTGTTAAAGCTTTCCATTTAGGAAAATATGGAAAATTTTCTCTTTTGATTTGGCGAATGGTTGTCTGCTTGTTTGCGCATGACCAATTCAACAAATTCTGATCTTGATCCTATTTAACAGTCTTTATTAAAGCTGCAAGGACCCTATTTTATATCCCAACGCATATTTTAACGTATCACGCGTATTCTCTCTAGTCCGCACGCCGACCGGATATCATTAATGAGAACACTAATGAGCAGTATGCCTATTAGATCTAATATTAGCAGATTATTCCTTAACAATTTTTTCTCTACTTAAATGAAGAAAGATTTGAGAGAAAAGGAGAAAATGCTGTCCTGATTGACAACATTTGTCCTTTTCTCCTCAATGCTTCCAATGCTACATGTACATGGCATATTTCACGCCTTTTATCCAACTATCCAAGTTACGTTTTAGTCTGAACACTGCACAATCAGAATTTTGAGTCAACACGAGACGTGTTGTTTCGAAAAGGGTGAACGATCTTGTAGGCCGTTTAATACTACTAGATTTACTTATCTTTTCATCTTGTGAAGTGTTTTACATCTGATTGGAAGCTTCGAGATGGTATAGATTCTAATCAAACTACCCTTTCAGAAAAAAAGTAAATTAAATGATAACAGAGATAAAAAAAATAATCTTCCAAATTACCTTACAAACCATGGGCGGATCTAGAGGGGGGGGGGTCCGGACCCTCCTGGCATTGGCCGAAAATTAGATTTTGACTATATGAATTTAGTGTAACGTTACATATCTATTGCATTTTAAGCCATAATTTGAGCTTGGACCCCCCCCCCCCCTGAAAAAAATCTTGGGCTTGGACCCCCCCCCCCCCCCCAGGAAAAAATTCCTGGATCCGCCCTTGCAAACGTACATTTTATGAATTTTAAACCGCTTACCGTCGGAACGTTAAAAAACGTCGGAATAACGTCTTGCGGAACCTGTAATTACGGTGTTTCCGAATCGTACAATTAACAAAACGAACAATAATTCTTGCGGGAGAAGAGAAAATGAAATTGACAAGGAAAAAAATGGATATGAATGAGGTTTAACCAATTACCAAACGACAAAATTTTGGGATAGTCCAATTGAAAGAGGCTGCAGACGACATTTCGATGTGATGAAATTTCGGAATTTTATAGCTTTTTGGGTAGAAAACATTTTGGGAAATGAAGAAATTGCTTGTCACAAGCAAATTCTTCATTTTCCACAATGTTTTCCAAAGCCGTTATATTGTGGGGAGTCAAAAGGAGTCACTTTGTGGTAATGGGTTACGACAGCAAGACGGATCCCCTATTTTGAAGTGGGGATTTGAAGGTTCAAACACCAGCAGAATCTGGCGCACCGATCTGATATAAAAACGTACGTTTTGTAATCCGGAATGGTAATCGTATAACCATCACTGCTAAAAGTGTCACTTCAAGGATTGGGAATAGGAAGGTGCACTCAAAGAAGGAAGTGTCAAAATGGACTGACCTTTTAGATATTGCCGACACCTGATTTTAAACAAAACATTTACCATTTAAAGTGACATTTCACATTTGTTTCATTTTTTAAAAGTATGTTTTCGTGCAAAACTTGTTTGTTCTAATGCGTACAAATGCTATCAGTTTTTTTGAAGTTGTTCTTTATAAGCGAAAAATACGCCTTCAAGGTTGAGACAGAAATGACAAATTCTATATAATTCTGAACTGTTGTCCACAACAATTTGTTTAATTTTAGCACAAAAATGTATATTTCTCGTAAACGGTTCAATATTTTGGCTTTAAATTTTCAAAATTTTCATAAGAAAACATGCTCTTTCAGATAGAATTTAAAGTAAAATTTATGTGGAAATAATTGTGAAATGTCACTTTAAAAGCTAGCAACCTAAATAAGGATACAAGGAAACAATAAGCTAGATTGAAGGAATGTTAAACCGTTAATCAATTCGCTATTAAAGACATTTTCGAATGTTTCAATTAGAAAATCATTAAAATATCAGAATACAAATAATTATAGTTATGTACTATGGAGAATTTTGTAAATTATATCTATCAGCATTTTCATATTTTGATACAAATTTTCCCAGTCACTTTCTATAGGGCAAGCCAAACCTATGGCTCGACGGAAAAGTGTTAACACTTTCCCAAATGACATCATTTTTGGGTGGTCCGGTATGAAAGCTGCTGCTGATAGCAAAATTTTAGAAAACACGATATAATTTGTGTACAATATGTCAGAGAAAATATTGAGACAAAAGAAGAAATTGATTATCAGCAATTTCTTCTTTTGTCTTAATGTTTCTCAAACCATATCTGCTAGGGACGTCAAAATCAGGTCTTGTTAAGAAAAGTGTTAACCCTTTCCCACACAACGAAATTTTGGGGTGTTTGGGTTTAAAAGCTGCTACAGATGACAAAATGAATGACCATGAAGACAAAAATTGTGTAAATGTAACACATAAAATATTGAGGTAGAAGGAGAAAATGCTGATTATCAGTATTTTCTCCTTTTGCATCAATGTTTTCCTAAGTATTGTCTGTCACAGACGTCAAAACTAGGCTTTGTTTTGGAAAAGTGTTAATCTCTATTAGCTTGGCATATGATAAGGTGAACAAACTGTAGAAAGATGCTGTAGAGAATTAAACGATATAAAAACTGACAGATCACGCTTTTGAAGACATGTTTACATACAAAATCATGCCTGTTAAACACCCTTTTCATATTCTTAGCTTATCGTGAAAGACGGGCTTATCATCTAAGGATAAAGCGCAATTTTGTTTAACTCTTTCCTAAACATAATAAGAGTCGGATTGATAAAAATTTCAAGCAATCTGCCTCTATTCAATTTGACTTAAATACGCAATATGAATATAACAATACATGTAGTTTCTTACAACATAATTTCATTCAACAACGGCTTTATTTGTACAGTCGACACTCGAAATTAGAGGGACAGCCAAAATTGATCGACACATCCGGAGTTCGACTAAACCGATTTCCTTAAGTTTCGACCTAAATGATATTTGGCCATTTTTGTTGTTCATCAAGTGCGTTCTAAATTGAAAAATAGTAGGAAAAGGAAAGAAATAGCTCGATACGAGCAATTTCTATCCTTTTCCTACTAAATTTCAATGGCTATATTTATTTTTACATTACATTGTTTCAATGACGGATCCAGACTTTCACTGCGACTTAAGCCGAAATTCGACTCATCCGATGTCGAGATAACGAGTGTCGACTGTATTTCTCTATATAACATGATACACAGAGAAGTGAATCATTCTGAGCCATTTGGAATCACACGATTAAAGAGCATCTACATAAGAACCCCGTTGTGCGTTAAACATGTTATTTATACACATCAGTGTACAACTATATTAGCTATTAAACTTCGAAATAACATCATTTAGACATTGCACAACAGCTGCACGGAATACATCTACGATGGTTATTGGCAGGTTAATTGTTTCCCAAACGACAAAATTTTAGGGTTATCCACTTCAAAATCTGCCACAAAAGACAAAATGGATGTTATTGAAGATATGATTTGTGTAAAATATGGCATAGAAAATATTGAGACGAAAGGAGAAACTGCTGGTTATCAGCAGTTTCTTCTTTTGTTTCAATGTTTTCACAAGTCGTTTCTATCAGGGACGTCAAAACCAGGTCTTGTTTGGGAAAGGGTGAATCGTTTGATATAGGTATCTAGGTCATAAAAACGGTACCCAGATATCGATATAGATTACATGTAATATAGGATTTGGTTAAAACTTTGAACATGTCGATGGTTATGGTTATTTGCCGAAAAAAAATAATACAATGTTAATTAATTTTATGTTCTACTTGTTCATTTTAATGATCAAAAGAGCTTTCACATGACAGTCATGCGCGACTATCAAGCGGTGGATAGTAAAAAGGGCAAAATTCCATTAGATTATATGCCAGAGTAACGAATCTTTGCCTAGTGGATGATATCATGGTCGCATAAGAATCTCTAAAGTTTGAAAGCAATAGCTGTTACAGAAAACAAGTTATCACAGATATATGCAAGTTGCACGGAATAACAGTACTTAGCCAATAATTTCTATGTCCAAAAGTGTGAAATTCCAATAAATTACATGTTAGAGTAATGAATCGTTATTAAGAGGCTGATACTAAGGTCACAGAGGCATGCGCAAATTTTCAGAGCAATAGTATCATAAAAAATAGATTTGACAAATTTACACGTGAAAACTTAACCAAAGCATTACGCCGACGCCCGCCTGACTAGAATAGCCTCCCCCTATTCTACGAATATGCGCCAAAACGGCTACCGTGTGCCAATTTAAGTAAGGTTTTATGAAGCTCTTTTAGCGTGCAGTAGAGTCTTCATCTTCGCAAGCCAAGGGGGACACCTACGACGTAACGTCGTTTCTGTAGTCACCCTTGGCGTATTTAGTCCGATTTTCTTGGTCTCCTGGAAAGCGTTTTCATTGGTTCCAGCGAGATATCGCTGGAACCAATCAGATTGTCGACTGATACATTTGTTATGAGTAACCAAATCATGACAACGGGCGGGAAAAAGCACTGCATTTGCAACTCAAAAACTCGAAGATGTGCGGTTTTTCACTGCAATAGACAAGAATTCCCTATTTTTGATCGACGAATTATCATACTTTCGACTATTCGACCAAAAAAGCAGGTAACTTTTACATAATCCGCTTGACGTATGACGCAAAAGACAACGCGCGTTAATGACGTCATTAGTAATGGACGTAAACAACCAGCAGAACAACCGCTTGGCGGCGCTTCGCGATTTCAAGAAAATCTGACTAAATCCGCCAAGGGTGAATACAAACGTAGGTGCGTTCAACCTTGGCTAGCGAAGATGTAGAGTCTTGAATGACCCAGTGCTTCCATTTTCAAAAAGTCGAAAGTCAAAAGTAGAGAGTCAAAATTCAAAATGCAAAATGACCCTCCAGGGCTTCCATAGGTAATAGCCTATTTCGTAAATAATGCATTTCAGCCGAAAAGAGAAAACACAATCTTGAGGCATTTAGTGTAGCAATGTAAAAGATACCATAAATCTGTTCCACTCAATTACTTATAATGAGAGAAAACACAGAAAATGACGTGAACTATTTTGTTAGCAGTGGTTTACGTGCGTGTTATGTCAGCAGCATCGCGATGTTTTTTTTTTCAGCAAAAGCCTCGTAACTGCAGCTTGTTTTAAGCTGCAGTTACGAGTTTTTTTGTTGAAAAAACGACGATTTGTTTCATTGATGAAAACACTTTCCCAGCATTTAACACGAACTGTTTCATGTTGTTTGTAGACAACTCTGCCGAATAAATGGTCACGAATACATGACGAAAAAAGTTATTTAGGAAACAATCTATTAGCCACAGAATAAGCACACTTTCGAAGCATTTAGTGAAGCCATGTAAAAGATGCCATAAATCTGTTCCACTCAATTACTTATAATGAGAGAAAACACAGAAAACGACGTGAACTGTTTTGTTAGCAGTGGTTTACGCGCGTGTTATGTCAGCAGCATTGCGATGTTTTTTTTTCAGCAAAAACCTCGTTACTGCAGCTTGTTTTAAGCTGCAGTTACGAGTTTTTTTTGTTGAAAAACGACGTTTGGTTTCATTGATGAAAACACTTTTCCAGCATTTAACACAAATTGTTTCATGTTGTTTGTAGACAACTCTCTCGAATAAATGGTCACGAATACATGACGAAAAAAGTTATTTAGGAAACGATCTATTAGCCACTACTTTCTTACAACAAAGTACTTTTCCTCTTCGCAAACTATGATGAAATGATGTCGTAGTTTGATGATTCAATCAATAGGCCTCGGCTCTGGAGAGTATTAGCCACAGAATAAGCGCACTTCCGAAGCATTTAGTGTAGCCATGTAAAAGATACCATAAATCTGTTCCACTCAATTACTTATAATGAGAGAAAACACAGAATACGACGTGAACTGTTTTGTTAACAGTGGTTTACGTGCGTGTTATGTCAGCAGCATTGCGATGGTTTTTTTCAGCAAAAACCTCGTAACTGCAGCTTGTTTTAAGCTGCAGTTACGAGTTTTTTTGTTGAAAAACGACGATTGGTTTCATTGATGAAAACATTTTCCCAGCAATTAACACAAATTGTTTCATGTTGGTTGTAGACAACTCTCTCGAATAAATGGTCACGAATACATGACGGAAAAAAGTTATTTAGGAAACGATCTATTAGCCACAGAATAAGCGCACTTCCGAAGCATTTAGTGTAGCAATGTAAAAGATACCATAAATCTGTTGCACTCAATTAATTTAAATGAGAGAAAACAACATGAGCTGTTTTGTTAGCAGTGGTTTTACGTGCGTGTTATGTCAGCAACAACAGTTTCATTGATGAATACACTTTCCCAAATCTTGGCACCAAATGGTAGGCGCTAAATACAGAAGTATACGATGTTTGAGTATTTAATGTTAGTTTCTCTTGTGTTTCATACCTATTTTCAAAAATCTATTTCAACCTGTTTCATTTTGACAACTTATGCACTCGCAAAGAAAGGATTCATGCCTATCTATTAGCTGCATTACTGTTGTATGTACATGTATTTTGTGTAGCCATGTAAATACGGTCATAAACCGTTGCGATAATAGTGGAAAAGCATTTCCTTGATAATAAAAAGGAATGTTGTCTATAACCTACAAACAAAAATAATATTCGCTGTGTTTTTGCGTTCCATGTAAACAATACAGTCAATGTGTTACATTCAATTACTTATAATGAGAGAAAATACGTAATAATTCTGTTAGAAATGATATTTCCATTACATTTTCCACCATTTTTAAAACAGACCGTATGGCATGGACACAGATGAATTCAACAATCTTTTGAATACTGATCATGACGGGGATTCGCGTAACAAATCATTTTCGATAGTTGTTAACCCTTTTCCAAACGACAATTTTTGGGGTGATCAAATTCAAAAGCTGCTGCAGATGACAATATTGATGTTGTTAAAGATAGAATTTGTGTAGAATATAGCGTAGAATATAGCTGAGAAAATATTGAGACAAAAGGAGAAACTGCTGGTTATCAGCAGTTTCTTCTTTTGTTTCAATGTTTTCCCAATCCAATTCTATTCTAGGGAGGTCAAAACCAGGTCTTGTTTGGGAAAGGGTTAATATCTCAGTCAGAATATAACCGATGAAAAAAATATTCGATGCTTGTGAATACTTTTATTGGTTAATGTCACAATAACAATAGTGACGCAGTAAATGACGTCACAATATTTTTATATGTATCAATCCTGTTGGCGTGACGACAGAGTATGAAAAGATCACCATGAGCGGTATTACTCTCCAAAGCCGAGGTCTATTGATTGACCATCAAATATGACCTCTGCCGTTTTTGGTACACAAACAGCCTATTTGGTCGTCATAATCTAATTATAGCATATCATTTGAATTATCGAATCAAAATCATTCAGTTTTATCTTGCATGATCATTACGTATACTTTACGTCGCTTCTATTTTTGGCTGAAGTCGATAACATTTGAATTATCGAATCAAAATCATTCAGTTTTATCTTGTTTGATTACGTATACATTCCGTCGCTTCTATTTTTGGCTGAAGCTGGTAATTTGAAGCGTCAGCCAATGAAAGTTTGTATCAGCTTTTTAAATTGTTTTGTTGTGTAAAGCCAACGATTGGATACCGAAATCCCGCCAAGGCCCCGAGATTAGACGTGAAATGACCCCGCGGGAACAGAGCATCATTATATCATAATGGAATGAAGAGAGAATGTGCTCTTTCTTAAGAGAGTAGAGCGGTATACTCTGATAAAAAGTAGTAATAGATCTACATGTGAAGAAAGCAATTGTTTATTGGCTACAACTCTACGTGTTTTGTCTAGCAATGTAAATAAGATCATAAAATCGTATCAACGATGGAAGAAAGCATTTTCTTGATAATAAAAGAGAATGTTGTCTATTACCTACAAACAAAAACAATTTTCTCCATGTTTTTTGTGTTTCATGTAAACAATACTATCAATCCGTTATACTCAATTACTTATAATGAAGGGAAAAACGTAATATTTCTGTTAGAAATGATAAACGCGCATGTAATGTCAGCATCTTTTAGTTTCATTGATAAATACGCCTTCCGAATATTTTCCACCTTTAGACAGCTTGCGCGATCTTCCATGGGTGGTATTAACTAACCAGTTTAAGGTAGAATACCCGTAATGTTGCCATTTTGAGATTCATAAAACATCGGATTTTTTTCCGTGCGGCGTCGTCACGTGTCCGAAACTATTCGGGCGCTGTCGTAAACATTCGGCGGTGGAAAATTCCACCGCCAAATGTTTTCGACATCGCCCGAATAATTCTGACGTCGCCCGAATTTCATTAAGGATAGACTACCTTAATTTCAAGGTCAATAGATCATTTCAAGGTATGTTTTATAGTAAATATCAAGAAGTATCAAAGAATTATGGGAGACTACATCTACCCTCGCGCATGCGATAAGATGCTTTTGCAATCAAAATAGCATCGATGTAACAAGCTTAATAGGTCATCAAACGGAAAAGATTCGACTTTGGACTAACATACTGACAATACTTTGATTTAAGGTTTACGAACTGAGAATGAAATGCAGAGCCAGAGGCGAAATTTGAAAAGTGCCAGTAATTCCTAAATTGTGTTAAACTTCCATTCCAAATACAAACATAAGCATTTTGTATGGTTTAGAATTTTGAATTTATGCATACGTATGGAAATATTTGACAAAAATGTTCAAAATTACCTCCCTTGCATATGAACAAAGAGTAAAATGATATTTGTAAATCATTTTCTTCTTGAAGCATAATCTTGAAATCCGGCCTGGTGAATCAACTTATGTCAAGTGTATTTACAAGCGTGTGTAATTTGGTGCATTCGTATGGCTAGAAAGTGGTGTTTTCATTCTCAGTTCGTAAACCTTAAATCATTCGCACCATTTTCTTAATTCAATATCCATTAAATAAAAAGAACCCAATTTTATTAAACGAAACTTTTGTTTTAACTCATGATTTCAACATCTGTTTTGAATTAAACTACACATAAAACTTAACTAGCAGATGTCTGTAAATATTTGTACAATTGTTTTAAATGAACCATGATCTTATTTGAGCTCTAATGAATTCTTAACGGATGTTTCACTCGGTACAGAGCAACATATCCTTTTCCTTGGCACACAATGGTTACTTCCCTATAAAATTAAAGGCCGTTTTTGTAGTCTTGAAATTTAGATTCGATAGAAATGATATAAAGAATATAACCCGTTTCAATGCGAGTTATAATAATTATAACAAAGAGTTCAAGAAAGTGCTGTTTGAAAGTTGAAGTAATAACATTTGTGAAGAGACTCGTCAGAGTCTGATAAGCGTATTTCCGACATGATTCTTTCTACTTGGTTTATAAAAGGTTGTCATTTTTGAACATTTCCTATGGAATATTCAATGTGATATAATCTTGTTTTACATGTATCTAACAACCTTCTTACAGTCCACTGTTTTAAAGTCGTCATTTAAGAAGATTTTGAAAACTAAAAGTTTTTGGGTATAAAAGGCAATGCCGATGCAAAACTGCTTTAGATCATATTTCCCAATGACAGATAGGCTGATCTGTATCTTTGTTGTTCCCAAATGCAAAGACGATACATTTTCTCCAGATCCCGAGTGTTCAGTCCCTATTTCTTGTTGGAGAAGCGTCTTGCATCTGTTATCACAGATGTCAGGTGGTAAAACAACAAAATGCCCGCATGCGATCAAAGATTTCATCATGTTTTGTTTGTTTTGATGAGCACCATGATTTATCTTTATCACCTGTTGAAAGGCTTACAGAAAACATCGATGCAGAGTGCAACGAGAACTTTTCTAGATTAAACGTTAATGTCTTAATTTCGATTAATTTCTCTGTCACTGAATTTTTTAAACTCGAACTGCATGGGACAAGACATTGCAACATGAACCCTTTCCATAGCAACGAAATGCCCATATGCGATCAAAGATTTAATCATATTTTGTTTGTTTTGGTGAGCACCATGATTTATCTTTATCACCTGTTGAAAGGCTAACAGAAATAATCGCTGTAGAGTGCAACGAGAACTTTTCTAGACAAAACATTAATGTTTTAAATTCCTTTCAAAAGGTTTATGTGGCAAAAAATTGTAGAAGAACTCGCCCTTTTCAAAAAATATTTAGATTAACACAATATGTAAAATAAATAAATACATAAATAATGCATAGCCTTGTTAAATGTGATTTGATGATTCAACACGTGTAATGGCGAAATTTACGATAGAGAAAAAAGAATTTGATGTAAGATCATTGCATGTTCTTTTTCAGCATTTCTCTAAAATGAGCTTCATAAACAGAAGGAACATTCTTATTTTATTGAACAAAGAACATTTAGGAATAACTAGAGCAACATATAAGAAGGGGTGAAGACATCTTAAATTCGTTATTTCAAATCCTAACCCTTTGTTGTGGATACTCATTCGAATCATCTCGACGAGACGATTCTAATGAGTACCGACAATTTAGGGTTTGATGAACAGTTAATTGAATATTGCATTTTGAAAAGCCATCACTCCCTCTTATCAGTCTGTAGCTCTGAATAACGTTCCTCGTTTCAGCACTGGCAAAAGGATTCATCTGGGACTACCATTCCGAACCTTTTCGGACAACGACGTAAACATTCGGCGGTGGAATGTTCCATCGCCGAATGTTTACGACGTGGCCCGAATAATTCCGACGTCACATGAATCTCATAATGGGCGATCTACCTTTACTATACTTTTCTGATTTCAGCACTGACAGTAAGATTCTTGACAAAAAGATTCATTGGAGACTATAATTCCGAAACAGGTAAGTGCCATAAATTGTACCACTTTATATAACACTGGTAGTGAACTCGGCCAAAGCGAGGGACGTTTTTCGCTACAACAAGATACAGATATTTTGCGTTTAAATGCGAGTTTAAAGATCTGATTGGATAGTTTTTCTAATAACAATGAATTTGTTCTAAAAATAGACCGGGTTTATCCATATGTATTGACAACCCGTCTGTGTTGTTATAAAATCTCGTAACTACGGCTTTATCGAAGCCGTAGTTACGATATTTTATAACAACACCGACGGAATACTATGATCGCGAAAAAACGTCCGACGCTTTGGCCGAGTTCACCACCATTGAACTTGCATGTGCAAAGATTGGTGCCATTGGCATAAAAATTCAACGTCGTCTTCTTTTCGGTCGCTCTTTGCGCTTGCATGGAACATCAAAAACCAGGCTGGTTTATGATAGGGTTAAATGGTTGTAGGTTTCAACCTGAAACTTACTCGCAATGTATGAGGTGTCGAAGTGTTTCATACGGAATGAGAATGCAACTGTAGTTTTTATCTTAGATCTATCACGGTGTACAATCACGTGACTCAGAATTTCCGATAATCTTCAATATCTTTTGTAATACTTGACCAATTTGAATTCGGTTTGAAGCAGAGAAGGTGGGAAAATGCAAGGAATAAGCTGGGTGTGTTGGATTTTTGAAAAATCAACTGATAAAAAAGTTATTGAAGATAAACCTATTTTTGGTTCATCGTCAATAACTTTTTTTATCAGTTAATTTTTCAAAAATCAACTACGTCCATCTAATGCTTGACGCCTGTCCACATTCTCTGCTTCAAACCGAATTCAAATCGGTCCAGTATTTACAAAATTATTGAAGATTTTCTGAAAATATTGTATCACGTGATTATTCATCGTATCTATGCACACAAAAAAGGCGAATTATTGTTGTCGTATATACAAACCTTATCGTTTTCAAGGAGAAATGAATCATGTGAAAAATAAGACCTGCAAGATTCAAAGTATCGCATGCAAAATCATATTGAAAAGTAAGAACGCCATTTTCCTTGTTTACAAAAGTAAAATCTTGAAATTCTTGCCATAACAATTTTCGTCGTGACTTGACTAAAAATTAAGGTGAATTATTGCTATAATAAATTAATACAAACCTTATCATTTTCAAGGAGAAATGAAGCGTGTGAAAATGCAAGACAAGTTGCAATGATTAATTAGTGTAGGATTGATTTCATGGGAGGAGGTGTGTTGAATTATTTAAACAGAGTTAGAGGTTACTTCATATTTAGAATAAATCAGAAATACGGATACACCCTGCATCTATATCATATGTTATTACTGGATATCAACTTTTATGATTCATCGCCACGTTACACGTATTTCGTAGCAACTAATGCCGAAGAATTGTGTTCTGTTAACCATTTCCCAAATAAGACCTGAATTTGACGTATTAAATAGGAAAGGCTTGGGAAAACATTGAGGTAAAAGAAGAAAATGCTGATAATCAGCATTTTCTCCTTTTGCCTCAATATTTTCTGGGCTTTTTTGTACACAAATCCTTTATTTTTCAAGGTTCATTTTGTCATCTGCAGCAGCTTTCAAATTGGACCACCCTGAAATTTTGTCGTTTAGGAAAGGGTTAAATAAGGATCATAAAATAAAGAACAACATTTTGATAACTTTAAATTTCACTGAAACCATCTGTACAGGAAGTCGTATTCCAGACCAAGAAAAGTTTGCAAGATATTTCGGACAGTTTACCATGTTTGTGTGCCTCGACTTTTCGAGAAATGTAAATACATAAAGAAGCAAACTTGAAATTACAACACGGCTAATTTGATATGAATTTAAAATTTTCCGCTTTTGTTAATTGAAAAAAAAAAAAAAAAAGATTTTCCTGATTATAGTTTAAGAAGGGAAATCTTTGGTATTCAAACTAAAAACTTGGACTGGAAGTTATGAATTTCAAGTTAATGACCACCGTTCATAACGAGCGTCATTACGTTATGAAAACCTAATTATTTGTACCATAACGTTACGTAATATTCCTCATTTCATTTCAGAAACCCTGTACAGCCATTCCACGTCGATTGACGGTAAACACATGACGCTACATATTATTGATACGTTAGGACAGGTAATTAAACTGACCATTTGAGACTTGGCTCATTGCACGTTTATATACGTCATATATTTTCATCATTTAATATATTCAGTTATGTTATGCGTTAAATGATGATGTTGACGCCTTCACGTTCTATATGTAGCCGAAACTTTTTATTCTAATGCTTAAAGACGTTTTCGGGAGTTGTTAGTGCGCAACTTGGTGCGCAACCTGGTGCGCATTGAAGCGCTTGGTGGTTAGGTAGACTGGTACCCCGTCTTCTCTATGTATGAAGACGGGTCGTTTACAAATTTTCCTTTGATCTGATTGGATGATTAAATTATCAGTGTATTTTTCACGATAAGTAAAATCTTACAACACCGGAAAAAATCCCATTTCAATAAGTCAACAAATTTTTTGTCGTCTGCTGCAACTTTCAATCTTGTTGAGTCAAGTGTAAAATAATGTCACGTATGCCACAAAGACTGCGTTTTGAATGAATGTAGGACGACATTGGGCCTTACACAAATCGACTAATTGCCAATGTTTCTTTTTTTAATTCATATTTTATAGATCTAGATCTATATAGACTACATCACAGCTCATGTTTTTAATCTTTGTATGCCTAAAGAAAAATGAAAAGAAATGACGACCCTTTTCCCGGGATCTTTATTAGATCTAGAATTTTACTGTTTGGAAAAAGAGTTTTAATCCATTATCACACAACAACGCATTTCGGTGCACCAAAAGATAAAGACCGCGTAAAACATTTTGGAATTAATTAATTTTCTTCATTTCCGAAAATGTTTTCTACCCAGAAAGACAATTTACGCTATAGAAAAAGAACCATAGAAAAATACGCTTTTGATAGCAATGTAATTTTTCGTCTGCAACTCCAGTGTTGAGTTAGAAAGAGCCAAAGTGTGGGAATGGGTTAAGGGCAATAAAATCGATCTGATCCTTTGTCATACTATCTGTCTTTGATGTACTGTAACAGAGTGTGTCCAATTATTAGATAAACAATTAAATTTAAAAAGTAGTTTACCATATGTTTATCCCTTAACACTGTAGTGTGAAAATATATCTCGTCCTTAATACCACTGCGAAATAATTTTGATACAAACTACCTATTATTCCCGACTCAGAATCTCGTGAAGTGATTCTTTTCTAAATTGAATCCAAACATTTTTATGAAATTATGATTAAAAATGAAAAAAAACAAAACTTTTTTTAGAATGGTTAAATAATGGGTTTTGATACACAAAAAATATATGTTTTAGAAAAGACGAAGCACTTTTAATGTAATTTGAAAACGACAATTTGATCAAGTCTTATTCTTAGTTGTGAGGTTAAGACATGTATATGAATTAAAAAAATCGTCTCATTTCCTCTCTCCTGTCAACAAGGAAATTGTAATAACAAACTGCCATTAATAAGATTTTTTTACTTTTAATTGCGACCACAATATCGTCGATGTAAATGCAAAACCTTGTATGTCCATTTTTGCGATTTTAAAAGTAAAATTTTATATGTCCGATTTAGACAATTCTTTCAGGTTTTAGAATATTTTGATTTATCAATATTAATGACATATTTTATGTGAACATGTGTATGTATTTCAAGTAAAACCTTTCAGTTCCGGAAAAGTTATTAAAGTTCTTTCTTCCCCCTTAAAAGTTTGCAAAAACGAGATACGAGGTTTTGCATTAACACCGACGATATGCTTTTCCTCCGCCAAACCAGAGAAAAGGGTAGACTGATCTAATTTCAAAGCTGCTGCAGAGATCTAGATAGGGAAGTCAATACCAGAACTTGTTTGGGAAAGAGTTAACTCATTAGACTACTTAATCCAGTTTTCGTCGACTGCAAGCTTTCTTGAACAGCGTCTCCGAAACGCTTTACGAATTCATTTTAGCGTCCGCCTAACCATGATCAAAATACGTCACTCACGCCAAAAAATCAACCAATCAGATCCTCCAAAAAAATATACAGAAAACCGTATATTTTTATTATACCGTTCCTGTCCCAATATGATCGATAGATCTAGGGACAGGGAACCAGTCTAGGTGGTTAGGCGGAAGTATTACATTTTCCCGGCATCTGTCAGATTTTGTCCACTGAACGTCCGCACTATAAACAAGGATCAAGGTGAGCTCTGATTGGTCAATAATGTAATAATTTAGAATTATTTTTTTGTATTTATAAAATTTGATATTTTGTCAAACAATTGCAGTAATTTTTATTAAGAATTTAGTACATTTTGGCAGTCCAAGAGCTATTTTTAGATGTAGGTGCATATTGTGAAAAGGCCAGTCCAAATGGCTGTTGGAGAAGGGTCATGTCAAAAAGGGGCAAAAAAGTCAGTGATAAAAGGAATCATGCCATATTCAAATTGCTTGTTTTGGATGTATGAAGGATTGTTCTTGAATTTGAGGTAAGCCATAACATTGTTGCAAACTCATGGGCTGAGCTATAAGCCAAAACGTTATAATGGTCGGCTATGGGAAACCTAATACTTCCATCTAACCTAAAATGAACTGTCCCAAAGTTGTTGTTGTTCCAAACAATTTGACATCTCAGCAGCAAATATCTTCCGGTTCTGATTATTTTGCAGCCGATGCATTCTGTGTAAGCTATTTACATGTTTTTCTTACCCATATCAAAATATTTAGCTAATATTGCATCATAATTCACCTGTCTGTTCACCTTTCTGTCTGTCTGAGGCCAAATTAACATGGAAATTCAACATTTCCCTAAATAAATCACACAATATTTCAGTTACAAACTTCAAATTTGGTGTGGATGTACTTCATTATATTACACATCTTTTATTACCAAGGTCAAGGTCATTCATCAAGGTCAAGGTCAGATCTGAAGGTCAATTTCATTGAAAATTTGACATGTTTTTTCTTCTTTTTTGCTCATACTGCAAACACCTGAAAGTTATAAGGCTCTATATTTGTTGAATATGTACATTATATCATTGAGTTTCACTAAGTTCCAATGTCAAGGTCATCCTTGAAGGTCAAGGTCAAGTTTCAAGGTCATATTTTCAGTGAAAATTGTTGTTTTTTTGTAGGACAGGGAGGGGGGGGGGCTTGTTTTTTCCTAATTGCCAAACACATACTGTTCATGTACTGTTTTTGGCTCTTTGATGTACATACAAGTCTTGAAATGGTCATTTTTATCATTTTTCTAGTTATTCTGTGGGTTTTGGGATGGTTTTTTACAAGATTTTCTCTTTGTTTTAGAAATTCCCTGCATAGGCTCCTTAGGTTGTAGTCATCACCCCGAAAGATTTTCACAAGACATAGATCAGCCCGCCACATGAGAAACTTCTCATATTAAGGGGTCCAGACCATTGATTCGCACTCTGAGCTTTGACTTCAATCATCAACTGGCTTGTTCTGCTTTTTGGTACGGAAGATTTGTTTGCTTGTCCCATTGATTCTGCTATGTAAGTGTTAAAAATCAGTATAGCTGAAAGTAAAGTATGTAATGCAGTTGGCTCATGCCATTGTTCTATGTATAGGATTATAAAAACCAGTAAAATAGTGGGTTATAGGGTCTGATTTTGGCCTGTTTGCTTAAGACAAATACAAAATAGACTGTTGAAACCCTTTTTTCTGTTATTTTGGTGTATTCTATGCTTAGAAATATTGCATTTATAAGGCCCAAATGATGACAGGCCCCTTTTCCTGTGTCCTTCATGGTCTATTTTTCAATTTTAAACTGCATAAAAGCATGTAAAACTGAGAAAACAATACCAGAAGTTGTCAAAATTGCTTTAAACAACATGTTTTGATATGATAAGAAGGATAAAAACAAGATTCTACAGAAATTTGGCTATTTTGAAAGTAAAAAAATCTAATGACTCATCCATTTCAACTATTATGTAATTTTAATTATTCAAGTGAAGCTTTTTTTACACATCTTTCACTTTAATTTGGAGTTTCTGGGTAAGATGTGATATAACAAACAGATTTATGTAAAGATTTGACAATTTGTCCATTGATTATTAGATTTATGAGCAAAGGAAGACTGTTCCATTACTAAATATACTCTTCTATTTTGCATCACTGGTGTTAAGGGAAATGCTTATTTCTCCAATATTTTTTAACCAAATGCAATGAAATTCAACATAGATGCAAAGACAATATTGTACTAGCCATATGATAAAATAAAAATAGAATTTGTGAAAAATTGTGCCTTTGAGGCTTAAAATTAATGAGAAATTAAATATTTCTTTTTAAGGATAAAGGGTGACCTTTTAAAAAAAATAGGAAAAAATATAAATTGAAATAAATTTCACTTGAAACAGTGACTGATTTGACCATTAGTAATAGCTCCACAATGTCAGATAAAAAAGGTATGTTAAATATGATTTTAGAGTCTTTCTTTTGAACATTGAAAATATATGTTTGGATGGAGAACACTATTCTAAAATAGTACAATTTTGTCTTAACTTTATTATGACAAGGTAAAGGGAAATGCTCATTTTTCACAATGTATGGAAAAGATTAGGCCAATAATTTGGGACTTAGTCCAGAATATGTATTTGTACTTAGAATTGTCAAAATTTTGAATTCTGAAGCAACAACATTTTCAATTTAGGTTAGGCGGAAGTATTACATTTTCCCGGCATCTGTCAGATTTTGTCCACTGAACGTCCGCACTATAAACAAGGATCAAGGTGAGCTCTGATTGGTCAATAATGTAATAATTTAGAATTATTTTTTTGTATTTATAAAATTTGATATTTTGTCAAACAATTGCAGTAATTTTTATTAAGAATTTAGTACATTTTGGCAGTCCAAGAGCTATTTTTAGATGTAGGTGCATATTGTGAAAAGGCCAGTCCAAATGGCTGTTGGAGAAGGGTCATGTCAAAAAGGGGCAAAAAAGTCAGTGATAAAAGGAATCATGCCATATTCAAATTGCTTGTTTTGGATGTATGAAGGATTGTTCTTGAATTTGAGGTAAGCCATAACATTGTTGCAAACTCATGGGCTGAGCTATAAGCCAAAACGTTATAATGGTCGGCTATGGGAAACCTAATACTTCCATCTAACCTGGTATTTGTCAACACTAGCCATATTTTCGGATGGTTTGCCGATAACTTGCGGAATCCAAAGCCTATGTTATGAACACTCAAACGAATTGTCTCTGCCTTTTGAAACTTTCCTTCACAGTAACACATGTAAACCTCTGCAGTAAAAGGCATTTAAAAACATTGCGGAAAAGGGGAAATTGTACAAAACATGCAATTTCACCCTTTCCCACAATGTTTTCTACTGTAAGTAAGTCACTTAGAACATTTTCATTCAAACTTGTAAGCCCTGTATGTGTACACGCGTTTGGTATTCCCCCTTTTCAAGAAATTGGGTGTTTAGAGTAGGTTATTTTAGTTTGTAATGGTATCCCTGTTTTCCGAGCCTCGAAAAATGGGACATAATGGCTTACACCAAGCCAAAAAATGTCGGTTTATCTACCAAATGAATACGGTGACCCCTTTTTTCTTTTTACAATTATTTTCACCATACTTTAATGTACAAAATCTGTGAATTTAAAAAAATTAAATTAAAAACGTATTTTATTTCGATTTATGTGCATTATTTGAACGAACTTTGTGGAAAAAATGTGCCTTTGACGAAACAAGTAGCAATTTGTAAAACCACATTCGGTACTTTTATTTTTCTACTCATTACATGAATTCCACATCTTGTTTGTAATACAAACTGAAGGGTATGATCAAAGAAATAAGTTGTAATAAAGGTATGAAAAATCATGTACTTGTTAAGATAGTGTGTATTTTTCAAAAAATCCAAAATTCATGCAAAAAAGATTTACAGGTGTGTTGTAAAAATGCAAATGCAAGGAAAACTAATATGGTGACTCCACTTTTTCTTTCCATATTTGAACTAGATCTAGGCATACTCTAATTAAAAAGATATGTAAAAATTAGAAAATTTAAAGTCGGCAAAAAATCTAGAAATTGTCTTTAAGAGTTCTTTAGATCCCAACCGATATTTAACAGAAAATATTTTTAAAAAGACGGTTTCCATTCTTCTATAATTTTGTTTGAAAGGTTGAGAACATAGGAACGTGTCCCATCATTTCTAAAATACTATGGATGGTAATTGATTATCATATATCATTTAGAAATAATCAGACACGTCCCTTCGTCTTCGAGCACTTGTCCAATAAGAAAGATCATTCCTTGTAAGTTTTATACGAGTTCGCTCGTGTAATATTCTCTTTACATTTCAGGAAAGACACGACCAACTGAACCATGACCAAGTCACATGGGCGGACTGTTTTGTTGTCGTGTACGCCATAAACTGTCGACAAAGTTTCGAGGTGGCTCGGTCACTGGTAGAACACATTCACAAAATTCGCGAGGACAACCAGGCTCCAGTCGGCCTAGTTGTCAACAAAGCTGATCTTATTGACCGAAAACAAGTGTCCGATACAGACGTTTCACGATTATGCGCGGAATACAGTTTAAACTTTTTTGAAACCTCTGCCAGCGAATCGCATTTCAGTGTTAGTGACGTATTTATGACGTCATGTCGGCAGGTGCGACAGATTGTGAAAAAGAGGGAGAAATTGACTCGGTTCATGTCGAATCCGGCTGTAGCGGCCAAATTACAAATACAACAGTCTTTGAAGAACTTTGCTGAAAGAACCTGGCGAGCAAGGACTTCTACGCTTTGAGCATTACCAGACGATATAATTTTAGACTAGTCCAAATTTAAACATTTTGCAGGCGACAAATTCAAGTGAATGGGTTTTACATTTATTCTGTGTTGCTGGGTATAAACCATTGTGCGAAATGAAGAAATTGGGTTTTCAAGCAATTTCGTCATGTTTTCACCAAATGTTTTCCTAATACAGTAATTTTCTCCGAGCGTCAAAAGCACGTCCTTTTACGGGAATGGGTTAAAAGACAAAACGAAAAGGAGAAGATGAAAGGCTTGCTATTTGTCATTATATACATAAACATTATCTGTAATTTCTAATAAAAGAATTGATTCATTTATAAAATCTATTTTGGTTGGGCCTACTACTTGTTGGTTGTTATCGACATTTTCTTTGTCGATAATAAGATTTTTTTATAGATGAAATTTCAGCCTGATAGGACCCTATTTGGCTGAAGCCTTTACTCTAACCTATTACCAAACAACATTATTTTGGACTGTTCCGATTTGAAATGTTGCAGACGACAATTTCAAGTTGATGAAAATTTAAAAATCTTTCCACCTCGGATTAGAAAATATTGTGGATAATGAAGAAATTTATTTCCCATAATGTTTTACCAATATTTTTCTTGTTAGCGAGTCAAAGGGTTTGGCTATGCAGGAATGGGTTAAGAGGCCTTCAAAATCGGTTCTGCATTGGCACGACTTTGAGAGAGGATGCTAATTATCGCGTAAAGAACCACAACAAGGTAGACAGCTCTCCTCTAAAGATGCAAGTTTGCAGTCTTGAATTACTTCCCTTCATTGACAACGGGTCTAAATGGTCCCATTTTTCACAATTACCCATTTCCCAAAAATAGCTTAAATTCACGTTGTTCTTATTTAGGAGGGGTTTCAGATAACAGGACAGTTGATTTCAAAATAAGATTATGTATTAAGTTATAGCATACAAGATATTGAGGGAAATGAGAATTTGCTTCATATAAGAAATTTCTTCTTTTTCTCTCAATGTTTTCCCAAACTACTAGATAGGCCTACGTCAAAACCAGTTCTTGATTGGGAAAGTTTTAACGAAAATCGGAAGTATCGAACTACACATCCCTCGAGGTATTTTATAGCTTGAGGCAATAAGGAACGATTTTTCCCAGTTAATAGTGACGTAATTCGGACAAACAATAGTACTTCGTGGATTTTGTAATAAAATCTCGTAACTACGGCTTGATGGAAGCCGTAGTACGAAATTTTATAACATCACTGACAGGCGTATCGATACATTACGGTAAACCCAGTCTATTATTTTTACAACAAAATTCATAACCAAGGCGGAGAATCTAATGTCCCATTCTGATAAACAAAGATTTTAAAGTTAAACAATGATGTTATATGAAATTGCAAGTCTCTGATTCTCTGATTCATCACAGATCAACGAAAGATAATTTACTATAATATAAGTTTTTTCACGATTGCGTGTCTTGATTTTTTCAGAGACCTAACATAGATATACAGAGTCTGACTCATTACTCAACAATGTCAGAAAATCGTCAATCATTTTGTTGCTACTTGACAAATTTGAATTCGGTTTTAAGCGGAGAAAGCGGAAACAGGCCAAATCAAGATGTTAAAAAAATATTGACGACCAACAAATTTGGTTGATCGTCAATAACTTTTTATCGGCTGATTGTAAAAGATCCTTCTCCAATCACGAAACCACTGTCAATTTTACGCCCTCTCTGTTTCAAACGTGTTTCAAACCGGTCATACATTACCAGAAAATAATATTGAAAAATATTGAAAATTTTGTGTCGCGTGATTCCTCGTCGTGAAATTTAACATGATCAATGCACCATTCTACTTTTGCCTAAATGTTTATTCATTTAGCTTTTTATTTTTCTGGCCGTCAGAACCAGATCTTAAGTGGAAAAATAATTAAGAGTTGTTTGGCATATCTTACAATTGATGAAGTCTCTGTAAAGTAGGGATCATGGGGAAATTATAAAAGTATGCATTTGGGCATACTGTTTTACTCATGCCTGTCTGTCTGTCTATCTGTCCGTCCGGGCCAACGTCCGGGGGTTTATGTGGTTCAATCCGTCCATAATTTATATGAAATAAGAACAATTCCACTTAAACCATGCCATTTTATGTGGCACTTTTCTTCATAAAGATCAAAGAAAAAACCACTTAATCCTGAAATGTTGGCGTGTCCGTCTGTCCGTCAGTCAGTCAGTCCTTCCGTTCGTCCGTCCGTCTGTCCAAAAACTTAATATTGGCCTTGTCTCCAAAAGTATTTGAGTATGACGTACAAAGCTCAAATTTGGTATGTAACTTTCTTTCAACGATATCTATCTGTTCCATGCAATGTGACCTCCTTAACGTCATTCATTAACCTATACCAACCCTCCACCTTTTCCCAAACAAGACCTTCCTTTGACGTCCCGAAGAGAAAACATTGAGGCAAAAGAAGAAAATGCTGATAACTAGCATTTTCTCCTTTTGTCTCATTTTTTCTGCGCTCTAATGTACACAGATTTGATTTAATCAATATTAATTTTGTTGTCTGTTGCAGCTTTCAAATTAGAACAGTCCATTTTTGTCGTTTGGGAAAGGGTTAACAACTTAACACGAAAACTAAACATTGCCATTTCGGGGGCATTCGTGTTTCAGAAACACATCTTGTTGTTACCTAGACCAACTTTCATTTTCAAAAACAAAAAACTGCCAATTCGCTTTTTGGAGACGATTGGAATGGTATTAATATTTCCATAATTCTACATAAGAAGGCGAAGCTTAACAACTCACATTTTGCCACCAAATTATAGTAGGAAAATGATAGAAATGGCTCGTGTCGAGAAATTTCTTTCCGTCTCTTAATTTATTTCAATCAAAAACGTGTAGGATGAATGACGAAAACGGTCAAATATCATTTTAATCGAAATTGAACAAAATCGGAAATGTCGAACATCGGATATATCGAGGTATTTTGGTAGCCCCTCTGTCTTCGACACAACGAATGTTGACTGAACTTTAGTTTTAACATTTTATTTTACACCAATAGGGATTAAATCCAGAAGCTTTTCGTCGGTGCTACTGCAAAACCGCGAAACTCCAGCTTTAATCAAGCTGGAGTTACGCGGTTTTGCAATAGCACTGACGTTATATTAGTCCAGGGATGTCCATGGTCTTTTGCCTCTGCGACTGTCATCGACCTTAGAAATGTTAATTAAGCCTACAATGTCTTTCAAAATTGTCTTTCTTTGTGACAATTTATAAAGAATTCCCCTTTTAGATCTACTAATGACGTTTGCAAATCAGGATGATAGCCGAAATGACCTCAGAGAATATCCCTGCTGTGAAAAGGTATAAACAAGGGTCCGTTCAGATCAGAATCGGTTTTAAGTTTTTTAACAATTCTTGCATTTGGCGATGTAACAAAATCTATGTTTTTGGTACTTGATAAAATCTTTTGTTCGAAAACATTTGAAAAAGAAGCAATAATAAGAACTCTATTGAATTGGAAATAAAAAAAAAATGACCCAAATCGTCTTATTTAGAACTCTGGTAACTAGTTTTATTCCAATAGTTTGCACTTTTTCAAACGGCAAAATGTTAAACTTTACCAATATGAAATATGAAACAGATGGAAATCTTTACGATTGTTATTTGTATAATACATTTTATTTATCATTTAATTATAGCTAAAAAAATACTGAGGCAAAAGGAGAAAATGCTGGTCACCAGCATTTTCTTCTTTTGTCTCAATGTTTTCCATAGCACAATCTATCAGGAACGTCAGAATCAGGGCTTGTTTTGCGGAAGGATTAATAAGGGTGATTGGCATATTCCCAAATAATTGACCACCTATAGGCATGCTGTGGCTTTGTTGTGTGAAAAGGAAATCACTTTTGTTAGGAATTCTTTTTAGAAGACAAAGAAGCAAGACGCCTTTGTTAGGAATCTCTATTAGAAGTCAAAGAACCCGTTGGCCTACCAATTAAGAGAATCCCGTTGTTCAAATACCGAAGGTTTTTTTTCTATCCCTTTCCTTTTTTTGTAAAAAAGACAATTTTCAACATTTATTGTCACATTACAAAATCTGAAAATTTCCGTGAAATAACGCTTGATATTTTAAAATAGATCATGCAAGCGTATCGAACATACAAAGACATACTGACTGCCTTAAAATCGTTAAAGTAAAGCAAGTCGTTTGTTTACATATCGGCTGGCCATTTTGATTGAAATACGATCTTTCAAGGAATTTTGAATTTTCATTGCACAGGAAACGTACAGGATCAGTAAGCGAGGTGGTGGGGTAAACTTCGGGCGGCACGTACACGGTGCCCTGAACCAGCTTTGAGATGAACAGTGGACTCGTCGACACGAAGAAGAACACACAGAAAGTGGTGGTATTCACCAACCAATTAAAATAACACAACAGTCCATCCTATTGTCCGAGATATATGTCTCGTCCAATCAGATGGCTTCATTGGCTTGTAATGTTATTTGGACCTACAAAAACAGAATTACTGGTGAATACGGTCCAAATTCCTTTATGTACGTAGTCTATTTATAGTACCCCTGATTTCTTTCAGAAATATTTTACACTCTTCCCTAAACACGGACCCCGTCCAGAAGTACATGATAAAGTTAAAGCCAAAGTTACACTGCGCGAACACGTACAAGATCATATCAATAAGCGAGGTGGTGGGGTAAACTTCGGGCGGCACGTACATGATGCCCTGAACCAGCTTAGAGATGAACAGTGGACTCGTGGACACGAAGAAGAACACGCAGACGGTCTTGGCGATCTTTGTAGCAGTATCCTGCGTCTGGCAGTCCCTGCTTCGATCTGCACCAACACGGGCTTGACTCTCCTTCACGGCTCGAATGATCAGGATATTCCCGACGCAGACCGTCACCAATGGTGTGAAGTTGTCCAGAAACACCATTAGCAGCATTAAGAACGGTCGGTTAGGCCCGTGCTTCATCGACACAAATATACATTTCAGTCGGTCTTCTGCGACTGGGTCAGTCGTCATGTTTATTGCTTCTGTAGAATAATTAGAGGGTCTTAGGCCTTCGTGTGGGAGTTCGTATGAGCCGCCGAATATGAGATAGACGTGAAACAAAACGATCACCGTTAACAAGATCATGAACACAATAATGTACACCTTCTTTGTCAGGAATTTCTTACTTTTGTGGGGATATTTCATGTAAAGTGTCCTATCAAGAGTCAGAATGGCAAGGATATAGCACGAGAAGGTTCCCTGACACATGGTAGCAAGTCCGTCATAGTTACAATATTTGTACATATTGTTTGTGTCTAGTTTTTGTATGACGTGTATACTTAAGACGTTCAAAAGCAATTGTATCGTGTCGGATACAGAGAGAACGACCAAGCCAAATAGAAAGGGGTGGTTCCGAAACTTCTTGCGACTCAAAATGATGACATTGGTGGTGTTGCCGAGGAAGCCGATGACAAGCATGACGACGGGAACCACGTTTTTGATTTCAGAAGCGATCTTGCAGCGGATGTCTTCCTTCGGGAAACAGTAGTGGTAAAAGGACAAGGCATATTCCGTTTCCTCGATGTCGTTTTGAGACTCAGGGGCGGTCATGTTGGTTCCAACTGGAAATAAAGGTATATTATGCTTAATGAATAATACATTATTGATTTTCAATTTGCGTTAGAATGTTCACCCCTCACCCCAGCCCCTTCAAGTTTTAATGCATTTTTGGACAGTTCAAAAATCCGCTTTTTTGGAATCGAAGCGTATGCCCTAGTATACTGTGCCTATAAGGAGCTAGGCCAATGATAATTGTATTCCATGGAAACATTTTATATATACTACTCAAAATTTGCTAAGGATCACTTTTTGAAACATTAATATTTCTTACACAATTTCAAATATTAATCTGTAAATTAGTTTGTTTGGTAGTTTAACCATTTATGGGTACGATTTTGTAGGTTTTAATGTTGAGATGCTTTGGAGAAAATTGTCACGAGGCATGCAAAAGAGGTACCCATGGAAATGAGTGTTTCCGTAGATAGTGCAAAATTTCAGATTTTTATCTGAAACGCGATTTTTCCTCAGTTTCTTTGCAAAAACTACACAAAGTCTACGAGTTACTATCCCTCTACGCTTTAAAATGGCATGTGAATGTTTTACTTGTGTTTTCTTGTGCCTACAAGGCAGATTCCGGAACCTCATTAACCATCTTGTCCCAAGTCCGCAAAATGCATTCTGCATTCGCACAGCTGATTAAAACATTGCCATACGGATCGTTCAAAGCATAAATAAAATGATCCATGGCTAAATATAGGGCTAGTATGCCGCACCCTATAGTATCGGTCACATGAATGATGTCATTGGTATACAACAACCTTTTAAATCAGCGTTTTTGTTTAATAAAAATCGATCAATTCACTTACAAATCATTCTATACCCCTTCTTCAGTATAAGCTCTTTTTCTAGATACTGCTCGTAAAACAAAGTGTAGTTGCCATGAGCATGTGGGTCAGTCTTTTTCCATAGTCAAATACATCTAAAGACAAGAATTTACGAATGTCTGTTAGGGCTACTATCAGCAACTTTCTTTACATGCGTCGGGTTTATAAGTCTTCCCAGAAGCCTTGCATTAATTTCCATATGTCTTTTTTGTAATTTCAGTACATGTGGGCGAACATAAGCTGTGGTCAGATTTACTGACTTTGTTCAGTTTCATCACATGACCATTCATTGGTTGCTGCCAATAAACCATGGGTCGAGGAAAGGCACAAACGATGTTTTACCGTTCAGGGGGTTCATTCAGTATATTTTCAAACAAACTCCACCAAAACAATGCCCACGGAAGATGTTTTGGTGATAACTATTGTTTTCAAAAAGGCCGTACCTGAGCTTATCACCAAAGTTATGACTTTAATTTACCGACATACCATTTTTAAGACCCAGAACTCATTTCAGGCATCAGATATGAATCAACAGTCAAAATTTAAACTCAACATTATGTAACATGGGACATTTATGAACTCTAAGACGTGCTTAAAAGTGCATTTTTCTATGTGCCCATGCGAGTACTTAGCTATTGCTTAGGAAGTTTTAAAGGGCTACAGAAGACTATAGCATCGCTTAAAATGCTGAAGAAGCACAAAAAATGATTAATTTCGATTTTTTCTAAAAGTTGTAAGATTTGGCCTATCTACGAAAATCTTCATTTTTAGGGGTGCCCTTTTTCTATGCCACACAACTATCGATATAAGAAAGGAATCAGAACATTCATCGATGAATCTTATTAAGAATTAATAACTCTAACATTTAAACTATTTTGCTCATTGCTTGGGAGATTTATTAAAAAGATATCAACATTTAAAAAAGTGATCCTTAGCAAATTTTGAGTAGTATATTGAAAAATATCATCATAACATCTTTTTACTGTGTTGTTTATTAAGATAGGGATTGTGCCAAATATGTCATAGCACAGAAAATAGTCATGTGGACGCAGAAGTGTTTACTATCAGCATTAACCCCTTTTTATCTCATTTTTACTTTTATTTTGATTAAGGAATATTGTACTTTAGAGAAGATGGTAGGAGAAGATAATGACATAAATTGCCAGGAACGTGTTTTGAAAATGAACATGTTTTTTGTCTAATAAAAACAGCATAGCTGAAGAACTATTGATAAAAATATCCAATGTCTTTCTTTCATGATTGGTCGCGTGATGTTACAAACGTCGCTTTTCGACACAAACCTCGTAACTGCAGCTTGATTAAAGCTGCAGTTACGAGGTTTTTGTTGAAAAGCAGCGAAAATCAGGGCAGTAGTACAAAAAAAAACAACAAAGACGCACTCCCTGCAAAAACACGACAGGGAATCATGTGACACAACAAGTACAGAACATTTTCAATAAGTTTGTTATTATGTAACCGATTTGAAAATGGTTTTTAACAGAGAAGGCAGAAATGCGTCGGTCGGGGGTAAGATGAACGTGGTTGATTTTTTAAGGAAAAAAAATACGAAGATTCATTGACGACCAAACAACTTTTCTGCAAACTCTCTGATTCAAACTCTTTTAAAGTCGGTCAAGTTTTTTTTTCAATTGAATAATTGAGGATTTTCTGCAATTGATTCCCTTTCCCGCTGTGCTATTACTTTATTTCCATTGTGAACAGATTTGGTTTCCTTGAAAATGCCCTTTAATGACAATGTTCAGAAACGTAATCATAAATGTTATTGGAAACTTTGAAAATTAAAGATTGCTTAAATCTTTCTCAATCTGCATTATTGTTGCAGTGTCCGCAGCTGACAAAATGGGGATAGATAATGGTATGACTTATGTAAACTATAGTACAGGGTGTTTCATAATATCTGTTAACATTACAAATAGATATAAATCATTCATTTTACATACAATAATGTAATGTTATACATGCTTTTAAAGCTACTATTTCCCAGATTTGGACCCAAAAATTGTCAAATACAAACGAAATGTACACTTTTTAAGCTTTATATGACCTGATTAAATGATTACGACAAACTATTGTAGCAACGACTCATTTTTTCGCAATTTGATACCAAATTCATGAAGCGATATCGAAAGTAGGTCAAAACAGTAGGACATGCGACTTTCTTAAATGACGTCACAAGATACATGATGACGTCATATTGAAATTCAAGTATGAATCTCGTTTGAATCATGGTCCGCGCTGTATGCGCATGTGCAACAATTTCAAAATAATTCTAACCCCATCAGTGATGGGGTTGAATTTAGGTTTGGATTCTCCCTAAATTCAGCTATCTGTCTTGTAATTTCGACTCATTCTCTGTCTGAATCGCATATTATTAACCATCCCGAGGTTGTCAACACAAAAGTTTTGCATATTTTTTCAAAAAAATTCATTTTTTGCAATTAGACCATCTGTTACCGTCGCCCTTTATAGGGTATATAATAAAGTTTTGTGTCGCACAAAAATTATGGAATAATATTGACGTCGTGACGTCTTATTTTACGTCATTAAATTTGGGCCGTTTGTGTAAAAATGGTGCTGCTCGTTGACGCATGCATGTCATTTCTCAAACTTTTTAATCAAATATTTATCTATAGCTGTCCCCCAATCTATGAAAAACAATATCCTGATGATGAAACTTAACACAGATGCTTAGAATAATCTGACTTTGACTGAAAAAATCATTTTATTCTTACAATTTAACAGTATGGGCAGCCTTAAGTCCATCATTAATAACTGGACCCTTCTTTATTGAGGACAAAAATTGTGACATTGAGACATTTTTGAATAGAGTACAATATTTGCATGAATTAAAAGGAGAAATATATTCCAGCATTAACACATTACCACACAATGACTCCTTTTGACTCCCCACAAAATAATGGCATTGGAAAACATTGTGGTAAATGAAGAAATTGCTTTTGACAAGCAATTTCCCACAATGTTTTCCATCCAAAAAGACCCAAAAATTGAAATTTTCATCCACTTGAAATTGTCGTCTGCAGGATCTTTCAATTTGGATCACCCTTAGATTTTGTTTTTTGGTAATGGGTTAAGGCGAAAAGCTGCAGACTTTAATGCTGCTTTTGATTCCAACAGGATGGTGCTACGCCCCGCACACCAAAGAACGTTATTGCGTGGTCTGAAAAAACCCATTTTGGACATAGTGGATTTCATACCGGTCAGATAACGTGTGGCTTTTGCACTCTCAAGACCTCAGTCCGCTTGAACTTTTTCTTTGATATATCTAAAAGAGTATGTACATATCGCAATATCCATAGTTGAATTTAAGTAGCATTCCTCTGTGACAACGGAATATTTCATTGGCCACATGCAATTAATTCATTACAAACTTCAAGAAACAGGTTGACGTCGTTTTGCAACATGGATGACGTCGTTTAGAATATGTTGTCTCAAAACTGTACTATATTTGTGAGATTGAATTAGTGTCAATCCTGAACGTAAATACACTATTGTTATATGTCAAATAAAACTTTATTATTATTATTTTTGCACAGTACATTTCATTTAAATGTACATATCTTAATTTGAACATACTTAAGACTCAAAATGGTAACACATATTATGAAACACCCTGTACAAAAGATATTGAGACAAAAGGAGTTTAGCAACACTTTCCCTCCAATGTTTTCACGTGTCTCTATTTTGCAAATATGGAGGTCAAAATCCGGTCACGTTTAGGAAGTTGATTAAATCTTTCCCGAACGACGAATTTTTAGGGTGGTCCAATTTGAAAGACGCTGCAATCGACAAATGGTTGTGGATAAACACAGGATTTGTACATATTTTAGCGCAGAAAATATTGAGACAAAAGGAGAAGCTGCTGTATATCAGCAGTTTCTCCTTTTGTTTCGTAAGCCTTTTCTAAAAGGGACGTCAAAATCCGGTCACGTTTAGGAAGGTTATTAAACGATTTACCGGTAATTTGATCTCACTTTTCGATCGAGTGAGAAAATAATAAAATGATTATGTTGATTATGAACATTAATTTCCATTTCCTTTGATGTTTCATCTCCAGTGAACCAAAACAATATACGTAATATTGATAACATCAAAACATCTATGTATCGCTCACGATAAATGACCTGGCAGTGCATCCATATCGATAAGCTAGAGATGCTCTACCAGGTCATTTATCATGAGCTATAACAAGATGTGCTTGTGAAACACTAATGCCCCCGAAAATGTTAATCTTAAGTTTTTACGTTAAGTTTTCACGTTAAATTTTCTGAATGACAGACAGACAGACAGACAGACACGAGTAAAACAATATGCCACCGATCTTCCGATACGGAGGCATAATAATGATGAAGATGATATTGCTGATAGCCAGCACAATCTCCTTTTGCCTCAGCATTTTTAAAATATGCTATCTTGTACACGAATTTTAGCTTAATGATATACATTTTATCGTCTACACCAACTTTCAAAAAGAGAATGATTTTATCTCGTAAACAATGGCGTAATTTCGGACAAACAATATCATTTCGTTAGTGTTGTTATAAAATCTCGTACCTACGGCTTGATTCAAGCCGTAGTTACGAGATTTTATAACAACACCGACGGTTCATCAAAACATAACGGTAAACCCAGTCTATTTTAGCACAAAAATCGTTGCCATTGAAACAATCTGTTTTTTTCACGTTTGGGAAAAGGTTACGAGTATCATGGATCTTGATCAGACTCATGATTTTGATAAAATTATAACTCGATACCGACCAATGGTGTCATCAAAATAACATAAGGTATATTTTCCCATGTTGCATCTAATTATCATGTACTTTGTACTTCCATCGATTACCCAAACCTTTCCCTTACATAATTTAGAGTGGTAATGAGCTTAGAATAAAGGTAGTCTACCCCTAATATGATTCACGTAACGCGGGGATTTTTCGATCGACGTCGGTTACGTTCGTTATTTATCCGAACCTATTCGGATGATGTCGTAAATATTCAGCGGTGGACCGTTCCATTGCCAAATACTTGTAAACAACGTCTCCAGAATAATTCCGACGTCGATTGAATCTCATTAGGGGTGAACTACATTAAAAAGAGTTGGACACAGTCGAAGAAATGGACCTAAACTCTTTTCTGTTTTTCTTTTAAACTATCTCACACTATCAGCGTTTACTCCTTTTCATCAATATTTCCTATGACCTTCTTTGCAAGGGTAGTCATAACAGGACATTTTATGGGACATGATTTGTAACAAGTATTTTACCATACATTGGATCTTTTTGACTCCCCACAAGAAAATGACTTTGGAAATTACCGAAAACATTGTGGAAATGAAGAAATTGCTTGTGACAAGCAATTTTTTCATTTCCCACATTTTTTTTACAGCGAAAGACAAAAAATGTAACATTTCATTCACTTGAAATTGTTTTCAGCATCATCTTTGAATTAAGATTAGTCTAAATATTTGACGTCTGGTAATGGGTTATCCCTTTCCCAAACAAGACCTTTTGACGTCCCTATTAGAAAAGACTTGGGAAAACATTGAAACAAAAGAAGAAACTGCTGATAACCAGCAGTTTCTCCCTTTGTCTCAATATTTTATGTGCCATATTTTACACAAATCATATCTTAGATAACATCCATTATGTCATTTGTAGCAGTTTTTGAAGTGGATCACCCTAAATTTTGTCGTTTGGGAAAGGGTTATACAAAAACAAGTTCAATGTTAATTACAATTGATAAAAGACCCACGTGATTTTTTTTTATAATAAAACAGAAAAAAATATCAATGAAGGTGGGTTCGTTCATTTAATCCTTTTCCGAACAAGTTTTGTGTTCTAAGTAGAAATGATTCTAAAAACAACATGTTCTTCTTTCCTCATGATGCTGTTAATGGCATAGAGTACACGTTTCCTACAGTAATAACACATTTCTTGTCGTTTGTACCATCTAAGAAATTAGACCAGTCTAAAACAATGCAGTTTGGGAAGGGGTTAAACAAAATTAATCAAATTCTATGTATCAATAAAAATATCTGTCAAGGATTGACCAGATTTTTTTTGTTGGGGTTATTAACAACAAGCTTCAAGACACCAATTCAGTACTCCAGTATTAACCCATTACAAAATGGGGAAGAAATGGCCTGCTCTAAATTGAAAGAAGTTGCAGACGACAATTTAAAGAAAGCGAAATTTCAAAGTTTTGGTTTTTCAGGGAAGAAAACAGTGTGGGAAATGGAGGAATTGCTTGTCACAAGCAATTTCTTTATTTCCCATGATGTTTTCCCAAAGCAATTATCTTGTGATGAGGCAAATGGAGTCACTGTGTGGTAATGGGTTATCACGGGACATCTTCATATTGTAATAACCCTATTTGGGCAATGTTTTCGTAGGTTGTGTGACAGACGGGCTCACATTTTTTTTTCGCGATCAATGTATTCCGTCGGTGTTTTTTTTATAAAATCTCGTAACTACGGCTTCGATAAAGCCATAGTTACGATATTTTATAACAACACCGACAGTTTGTCAATACAAAACAGTATGTTTTTAGAACAAGTTCATTGTCATTAGAAAAGAAAAAAAATTATAAACTCACATTAAAAATTTTAAACTTAAAATATATGATATACCTTGTTGGGGCTTTATCGACGAAAAAAAAGTTTACGAAGATTAATGTTATATTGATGCACTATACTTTTTAAACTTAACTTCATTAGGGCATTTGTATGAACATTTTTACTGAAAATACACGTGTGCTGAACGGCTCGAATAAAAAAATCCTTTTCCTTTAACCATTTCCCAAACAAGACCTGGTTTTGACCTCGGTAATAGAAGAAACCTGGGAAAACATCGAGGCAAACGAAGAAATGCTGATAACCAGCACTTCTCATTTTCCCTCAATATTTTCAGTGATACACTGTGTACAAATTCAAATTTTGCCAACTTCTATTTTGGTCGTCTGCAGCATCTTTTTTAAATTAGACCACCTTAAAATTTGTTGTTTAGAAAGGGATAATTCTTGAATAAAAACCGTTCCCAACCAACACTATTTTCTGGCTGGTCCAGTAATAATGCTGCTGCAGACAACGCTAAGAATGTATAATTCGATGGCTCAGCGGGAAACGGTTGTAACTGCCTATAAACATATAGGCAGTTACAACCGTTTCGCGCTGAGCAATCGGTATACAGACAGAATATGGGTAATATGAAACAGGGAAATTATTGAAATACCCGGTATAGAAACGAAAATACTGATTATCAGCAGTTTCGTTTTTGTCTCAATGTTTTCAGAAGCTTATTCCAAAAGAGGTCTAATAGGTTCTAAATGGGAAAAAACAAGGGGGTAGAAATGTATAAGATACCAACTCAGAAAGAGACAATGAGACAAAAAGAGAAAGCGACAATAAGAATGAATGAAAATGAAAGTTTCGATATCTACTGTCATACGAGTAAATCAATTTACACGTATTTTCATTCGATGCTTTTATTATTCATTTATTCATCTTTTTAATTATTTATACATCATTTATTAATTTATTTATCTTTTTTTAATTATTTGTCTGTTTTTTTTCTAATTAACATTTTGTATATCTTTCTTCGGTTAGATCCTTTTCATTTTTCAAATTATAATTTCAAAATATTTTTTCATCTTTGTCAATTTTTACAAATAAAATCGTCTTACCAAATTGATTTTCTATCTATCCATATCGTTCAAACCAAACAACAATCAAAGGAGAATAAATAACTCAATTACAGATTCTGGATTATTTCTATTATCGGCTAAATAAAGCGTATCTTAGCAACCGCTAGAACACCCAACTGATGATATTAAGAAGTGACAAAAAGTCAACGAACTTGAAAAACGAATCATTTCACTCAACAATGCATCAACAACATTTTAGTTCTTTCTTAAAATAATAAAGAATTAGGCTGTTCCCATTTGAAAATTGCTGCAGACGACAAAATGTTTTTGGATGATTAATGAATTTATATTGATCGAAAACATAGCACAAAAAATATTGAAGCAAATCGAGACATTTTCTTCTTTTGTCTTTTGTTTTCCAATACCTTTCTTTTAGAGACATCAAAACTAGGCGTTGCATGAGAAAGGGTAAAAAATGGTGGCCCATACATACGGCATTGGTTTAAAATGTAATGCATGTTTATTTTTACAAATGCTGTGACGTCAATAGCTACGGGCGGAAAGATTTCCAAAATGCAGGTTTTCCTTCATTGTTTACCGAAACCTTTGTTGTGGGTACTTAGTGAAATCGTCGCCCGATACGACTACAATAAGTACCCCAAAACACAGGGTTTAGAATATGAATGAACAAAAAATAGAATACCTTTACCCTTTTTTAGCTCGACTTTTCGAAGAAAATGAGAGCTTATACTGTCACCCGGGCGTCGGCGTCGGCGTTGGCGTCGGCGATGCAACAAAGGTTAAAGTTTTTTCAAACATCAATAACTTCCATACTATCAAAGGGATTCAACCCAAACTTGGAATACTTATTCACCATCACACCCTTACCTTACTACCAGGGCCCATGACCCTGGCTCCACTATATTTGGAGTTATGCCCCCTTTATACTAAGCAGCTTAGAAATCGAGCGCGCTGTCTTCGGACCGCTCTTGTTTTACACGTTCTGACTACTCGTTGTGACTTGAACGTAACGCCATGAATGGTTGCCTCGGTCTAATGGTTGGACGCGGTAATTTTGGATCGAGTGGTTCACAGTTCAACTCCAGCTAGTGCTATGGGAATCGGTTCTGATCGCAAACAATTACCCATCGTTTTTCCTATTCAGTCGTGTATATAAATGGGTATTCGGGAGAGTCGAAAGCCAAAGAGCTGTTGCTGCCATACGCCGACTATTAAGGTATCCGACCCCTCAAAAAAACCAAAGAGCCAGAGGCGAGATTCAAAAAGTGCAAATAATTTCTAAACTGTGTTACATTTCCATTCCAAAATACAAACATAAGCATTTTGCACGGTTTAGAATTTTGAATTAACGCATACTTATGAAAGTATTTGACAATAATGTTAAAAATTACCTCCCTTGCATATGAATATAGAGTAAAATAATATTTGTAAATTATTTTCTTCTTGAAGCATAATCTTGAAATCCGGCTCGGTAAATCAACTTATGTGAATTGTACTTACAAGTGTGTGAAATGTGATACCTTTCGCATGGCTAGAAAGTGAAGATTTTTTCAGGGTCTGTAAACCTTAACTGCCGACTTGAGACTCAGTGGTCGTCGGATAAAATGGAAAGTCGGTAGAACAGTCATGGCATTGAGTTCGTAGATTTCAGACTCTAAAGCAAATTTTACTTGTTCACATGCGTTTTTAGACAGTCATCGGGCCAATTGCATCTAGAATTCCACTTTCGGTTTATCTATCATCAAACTTTGAACAAAATGTGTTGCTGCTAACATGTGTGGCTAACATATTTTTTTCTAGTCACATTGCAGGTTTTATCCCTGTGCCGTGTTAGCATTTTAGAAATAAACAAACCAAAGCAATATAGTTACAGTTATTGACCTTTTTAAAGGATGTTTCATAAGATACACCTGCCAAAAGAAAAAGAATGGGTTCTTGAGGTCAAGAATAGATCTACCTTTTTTGGACGAACTTAACAGACTAGTTGCGACTTATTGTTATTCACTAAATCAGATGACCGCTTCATTTCTCCTAAAACATGGTAACTAGAGCCTTAACCCTTTCCCGAACGACAAATTTTTGGGTGATCCAATTCAAAAGCTGCTGAAGACAGAAAAATGGATGTTGATAATGATTAAATTTATGTATGATATATCATAGAAAACATTGAGACAAAAGGAAAAACTGCTGGTTATCAGCAGTTTCTTCTTTTGCCTCAATATTTTCCCAAGCCTATTCAATTAGGGACGTCAAAATTAGGTCTTGTTTGGGAAAGGGTTAAACAAGCTGTAGTTACGAGGTTTTGGAAGAAAGGCGACGTCATTGTTGCTTTTAGACAAACACCTCGTAGCTACAGCCTTAAACAAGCTGTAGTTACGTGCTTTTTGTTGAAAAGCGACGACATAATGTTTACGGGTAATGTCTTGTAACTTGATGACCACGACGCATCATTAACGATTCTAGAAATAAATCCATAAACAATTCATTCTACAGAAGTGGTCATTTTACCCTCATCTTAATGACCGCTGCTACAGAGGATTGGTCTTGCAGACTCTTCTAGATTGCAAGACCTACCGTATCTTTAGTCGGAGTCAAATATCCGTAACTTTTGTTTGTAAAAGCTGGAGTTACGAGGTTTTGGCCTCCCATCGCGATATACGCTGGTAGTTAAAAAATCTTCTAAGCACCCAATTGCACAGGCGGCAATCACGTGACTTTGTTATGATATATTTTCCTCACTTATGTAAACAAAAACACTCGGTACAATAGTCCCAGCCGAAAATGATAGTGACGTAGGTTGATGTTTACTGCTGCAAAACCAATCAATTCGTCTGATTTGCACCGTTACAAATACGAACAGAGTTGATTGGTTGTCAAGTAGTAAACAGTAGCCTACGTCACTGTCATTTTCGGCTGGTATTATTGTAAGTATAAATAAACCATGACCTCTGGACAGACGAGTCAAACTGAACAGGTAAACCAGGTATGTAAACGTCGTGGTTTTAAGAAGGCGTTTACCGTTAGATGTAATCACAACACCCCTCTCACGTAGGACAGTCAATAGTTAAAAGTACATTTGAGTCTCAATGTTGATGGTACCACTTATACACATTTTCTTAAATTTTAAATCAAATACTCAACTCTCAGAATTGAGATACGTACCATTCGATGCGACGTAATCTCCGGATTATTTTGATACCAAGATCATCCCTCAAATCCATGTCAAAGCTGAGAACATTCGTGCAAAGTGCAAACATTTCTTAAGAAAATATATCACGACATTTAGAAATACTTTGCACGAATGTTCTCAGCTTTGACAGGGATTTGAGGGAAGATTTTGGTACCAAAATAGACCAGAGAATATGACGTATCGAATGGCACGTATCTCAATATTGAGTGTTAAGTATTTGATTCAAAATTTGAGAAAATGTGTTCTTACCGAGTGTTTTTGTTTACATAAGTGAGGAAAATATATCATAACAAAGTCACGTGATTGCCGCCTGTGAATTGGTTTCTTTCGCAAACAAACCATTTCACAAGGTATGACAACGATACGATTCTTTTTCGTTAAGGTGGGTTCACATTGACGAATTTTCTTACGATTCCTTACGAATCGGGCATTGCGAATGGCCTACGAATGACGAATTCGTAAGGATTCGCAAGGAAAATTCGTCAGTGTGAACCCACCTTCACTGTTTACCTAAAAGTAGTCATTTCTAAAGAAAATAAAGATCGAAATGTTGGAAAGCGTTTAATGTATCGGTCAGTATTCTAACTTTTTTAAGGTTTTTTTCAATACTCCTGATTTTGGATTTAATTTTTTGGAGTTAGGCATTTTACAGAGAATTGGTTCTTAGTTCTTATCTTTTTAAAAAAAAGAAAAAAAAAAAAAAAAAAAAAAAATCAGCAAGAACTGCTTTATCTTTCGAGAATTATATTACTTTATGAGCTTCTATAGTCCGTTCAAAATATTATGCTATATTTACGTATGTAAACAACGCAGTGTCGAGCTCTAAATGACTGTAATTTTGGATGTGACAAATTGCATTGAATATTGATATGACTTTTCCTCTTGTTTAACCCATTACCATACAGTGACTCATTTTGACATATCACAATAAAATGACTATGGAAAACATTGTGGAAAATGAAGAAATTGCTTGTTACAATGTTTCCCCCCCCCCCCCCCCCCCCCCCAAGAAAAAAAAAGACCAAAAAGGTTTTAAATTTCCTTGATTTGAAATTGTCGTCTGCAACATCTTTGAATTTTGACCAGTCCAAAATTTGTCGTTTGGTAATGGATTAAATAAGTAAATTTTGTAAACATGTGCAATAACATAGTTACTTTACTATACCAATGAGAACGCACAAATCAACGTGACCACCTGCTAAAATACGGATTAAAGTCGCCAAGTGGATTAAAAACCTACTTCAAACTATGATTTTGATAGCCGATTAGCATAACACTATGAGAAAACAATTTTAGGTAGGCTAGCATAAGGTCGGTGTCGGAATCGTCGACGATTGGGCTCAACGATGATTATAGCAGAAATCCCGGTCAGATCACTGCGAAAACCTCGTAATTCTGATCTGCGAAGCATCACCTAATTAAATGGTCATCGAAGTGGCATCGAAACACATATCAATGAACGTTGGATGATGTTCAACTAATTTTTGAAAGATTTGTTTAAGCCTCTCTTACAACCCATCGTGCGTCTTTTTAAATCGCACGTTTTTAAACTCGGCAAAATCGCACGATTTATAAAGACGCACGACGGGTTGTAAGAGCGCCTCAAAATACGTACATTCAAAGCAGGTCAAAAGTATGAATCTCTTTCGAGAAAAGTACGCATTCTTCGTGAATTTTCTGGAATTTCAGTATATCATTCCCTGCGTCACATGCACGCCTGTCGTACGTGCTCCGTACTTCTGTCTTGCATGCTCCAGGCGTTCTAAAAGACGCAGAATGGTCGTAGCAAAGAATTGTTCGGTCAATTCTTTGCTGCGTGCAGTCTGCGTCGTGGTTGCGTCCACAAAAATCGTACGTTGCACGTGCGTGTATCGCACGACTAAACGTACGTTTAAGACGCAGAACGCACGCAGACTGCCCGCAGGTTGTAAGAAAGGCTTTATGATAGAAGAAGGTGGATGTCACAAGAGATAGAGGCATCGCAGAATGGTAACTTTAATAACCTCCAGTCATACTCACTGGTGGTGAACTAAAACAATTTTCGCTACAACAAGGTACATGTATAGATATTTTGCGTTTAAATGTGAGTTTACATATTTTTTTCTAATGATAATGAACTTGTTCTAAAAACAGACCGGGTTTACCGTTAAAATTGTATTGACAAACTGTCGGTGTTGTTATAAAATCTCGTAACTACGGCTTCTATAAAGGCGTAGTTACCATATTTTATAACAACACCGATGGAATACATTGATCGCGAAAAAACGACCCTCGCTTTGGCCGAGTTCACCACCAGTGATACTGTTTTAATAACGAATTCTTCATTGTTAATGATTGAACTCGACGGTTGAATGGCAGAGAATTTTGTGCTAAAAATAGATTCGATTTACCGTTATGTTTTGATAAACAGTCGGTGTTGTTATAAAATCTCGTAACTTCGGCTTGAGTCAAGCCGTAGTTACGAGACTTTATAACAACACCAACGAAATATTGTTTGTTTGTCCGAAATTACGTCACGGTTTACTCGATAAAATCGTTCCCTATTTAAATCTGGAAAACTTGGCCAGGACTTGAAATCTCATCATCAGATATCCCCGGGGTCTCCTTATTCTGTACGCTACATGACGTGTCATGTAGCGTATCGATTAACCCTTTCCCAAACAAGACCAGGCCCCGGTTTCTCGAAAAAACTTAAATATATTCTCATGAGTTCATGCTCAACTTCTATTCAATACCAATCAACGTTGATTGGTATTCAGTTGAAGTTCACGTGGATTTCGTGTGATTTGAGCAAGATGCTCAGATTTGAGCATGAGAAGATACTTAAGTTTTTTCGAGAAACCGGGGCCTGGTTTTGACGTCCCTGATAGAAAAGCATTGGGAAAACATTGAAACAAAAGAAGAAACTGCTGATAACCAGCAGTTTCTTCTTTTGTCTCAATATTTTCTATGCCATATTTTACACAAATTATTTCTTTATTATCATCAATTTTGTCGTCTGCAGCAGCTTTCAAATTGGATCACCCTAAAATTTTGCCGTTTGGGAAAGGGTTAAGGAGACCCGGGGGGTACCGGAGGATGTTAATCAAAGTACTGAAAGTACTGTTGGGAAGCAAATTTGTTAATAATGTAGGCCTGTATGCTGATGATCAGCATTTTCTTATTTTTATTCAGGGATTTTTCCAATGCTTTTAATTGTAGGCTATCTGTTTTTAGTAACATTAATTTTGTAATTTTAGTAACATTAATTTTGTATACTACAATAACTTAAAAGTTTGTTCAGTATGAAAGTGTGTCATTCGGGAAAGGGTCATTAATCAGTTCAGCCTTGTAATCTGGAATAATTCCATTGCAGCAGTGAATGAGCTCTGTCATTGTAAACATATGGAGTCACCTCTAAAACGCTTAGACTTAATGCTATTAACTTATTACTGCAATTTTCTCATGCTTTAATGTGTTACTTTGTATAAAATCATATACTTGCATCAACCCCGACACTGACATGCCATTGGGCTCCTATCAAAATTGAGTTGAAGGGCTGATTTTTCAGTGAAAAACACGTTTGAGGCAGTCTTCCATTTACAAACTGTGGTAACATTTGTGTTTCATATCTTTATTTTACAGATCATTTTCAGGCTCATCAATGATAAAATATTATCGTATTTTCTTGGGCAGAAATTCCATAATTTTTCAAGTATGTGTAAAAATATTCGTATTTCCCATTGACCTCCATGTTGAAAACAGACAGTTTTGAGACGACCCAAATCATTCCGAATCATGGTCATCTATCTTTTTTATCATCTTAATTTGTCAATAAGGTTTCACTTTATAACATGAAGTAGTATGAGTCAATTCTCTGGGGCAGTTTTCTCGTTATGGAATCGCATTCGGCGACATTAAACTGTAGATACGAGGAATTGAAAGAAAGCAGCGAAATGTACTGGTACCATTGACCAGTATTCACCTGATAAGCTGTCCAACAGAACGGATAATGCCTGTATTTTAACAGAGTCCAGTTGTAAAGCCTGACAAAGGTTCCTAGAACAAATGAAATTTTCTAGACGATAATTTTTGACAACTTTCGCCCCTTTCCTAAAATACCTGGCTCTGGCAAACATTACCAGAAAAGCATCGAAAGTATTAGATAAGCAATGGACATAAAGGTTTTCATATATTCTTTACTTATTTACTGTCTTTAATCAAACGTTGCATGTTTTAAGGGAGTCTGCCCCTAATGACATTCACACGACGTCATAATTTATCGTGCAACGTCATTAAGATTCGTTGCATATCAGAACCTATTTGGCTGACGTCGTAGACATTCTGTGGTGATGCGTTTCACCGACGAATATTTACGAAGTCACCCGAAAAATCCGAATAATGAATCTCATTATGGGTGGACTACCTTGAATTTGATTTATTTTTGTAATTCTCAACCACTTACAAACAGGGTTAAAGTATAAAATTAATGATTTGAAGTTAAAATTCAATTTGGAGAAAATCATTCTAAAATGTGTCTATTACACAAAACCACTCAATCCTTTCCCAAAATAACAATAATATTTAGACTTTTCCAATTTGAAAAGTGCTGCAGATGACAAATGTATTATGATTTAGTTATGATGTGTGATAAATGTAGTACAGATAATATTTCGATCAAAGGACAAATTGTTTGTAATTAGCATTTTGATTAAATGTTTCTCAAGAGTCATTTCACCAATATGAAAATTTCACAACAAAAAATATTTGTTAGGAAAAGTAATATGCCATCGGTGTTATTGCAAAACCTCGTATCTACAGCTTTAATCAAGCTGTAGATATGAGGTTTTGCAATAACACCGACGATTTAATTTTTTTCTTCAAAAGGTTGTCCCTGAAAACTATGGTCCAGCTTTGATTATGTGGAATGAAGGTCGAAACTGAAATTATCATTAATAAGTAGCGTCACTAGAAACTATTTCATTACCTCTTTTCCAAACAAGTCCTGATAATGACGTAACATGTAATGTTTTGGAAAACATCTGGAATAAAATTGTTGTTTTTTTTAAATATTTTTTTCTATTTGGTTACAATCCAAAAGGTTGTTGACGCTTATTATGCTTTCTGAAACACCTCAATCGGACTAAATTGTTGTTATTTCGAAAACAATAAACTTTTTTCGTGGTGTATTTAATAGAGAGACAGTGTCGAATTCAGGATGAAAAGACTGCACGAATTCGATGCCCGTAATGCTAGGTTCCCAATGCCGTTCAGATCAACTCGGTCGCTTTCATTTCCCGATCAACCCGGCCAGATGCCTTCTTCCCGCTCTGGTGTCGATTAAAACCGACTTCTATAGTAAATTTGATCGGATAAACAGATGAAGAAGAGATCGAGTTAATAGGAATGTAGTCAGGAATCACTCGAGTAGAAGCCGTTGTGATAGAGTGTAAGTTGGTCACAGATCGGACGAATGATCTTTAGACACGATTCATTCTCAATCAGACCGGCGTTTTATTGTAACAAACACGATCGCTTTACGATCACTGTATTGCACACGAGTATTTTTGACCATAAAAATATCGAGTAGGAAGCCCGATCGTTGAAGATCAAGCTCGATCCGTCCGACCACTCCCGACCATTTATTCCGACAGAGCTCAACCTGTACCTAATCGACTGATCGGAATGGCAGCGTTCAAAAATCCAATGGCTACCATTGACCTTTTTTATTATCAGTAATGCTGTATTTCCAACAACCGTCAATCTTTTTCTGCAAAGTATTCATTTGAACTCGCATGAAAATGTCTGGAATTGAGGTTAACAACATTTCTCGAACCAATTGTAAAGACGAGAGATTTATTACGAATCATTTGTGATCGGAAATTGCAATACAAAAAGTCATTTAACACCTTTTCTTGGTGTTGAAGTATATAATAGAATAGGCTTTGGAAAATATTGAGCGAAATGAAGAAAATGCTGACAATCAGCATTTTCTCCATTTCCCACAATGCTTTAAATGCTTGGATCTTTTTCCCAAATACTGTCTTTAGTAACATGAATTTTGTCGTCTGTGCCTCCTTTGATTCGGAACTGTCTAAAATATCGTCTAAAATGTTGTCTAAAATGATGGTAAATGTTTAAGATAGGCAATTGTAGCCTGGAATGTATGGGTTTGAAAATAAAATTGACCTTGTCATTTTTTTCCGGAAAATTTAAAAAAAAAAATCTGACTATCTACCAAAAGTTTTTTTAACCCTTTCCCAAACGACAAAATTTTATGGTGATCAACTTCAAAAACTGCCACACATGACAAAATGGATGTTATTAAAGATAGGATTTGTGTAAAATATGGCACAGAAAATATTGAGACAAAAGGAAAAACTGCTGGTTTCTTCTTTTGTTTCAATGTTTTCCCAAGTCTTTTCTTTTAGGGACGTCAAAACCAGGTCTTGTTTGGGAAAGGGTTAATCAAAACGTGTCCGGATTATCATCATACGCAATAAATAATGAAAAGATATTCATGGGTGAATCATTTAGCAATCTCATCAAATACAGCTCTACATTCTCATTTCCCTTTCCTAAACGGAAGGACAGATCGTTTCAATTTGAAAGTTGTTACAGACAAAATATAGATGAGGTTAAAAACAGAGTGTGTGTTAAATGTAGAATAACAACTATTGAACCAAAGTATAAAAATGTCGATTACCAGCATAGTCTTCTTTTGTCTATACATTTTCCTAAATTTTCTCTGTTTAAGACATCAACACAATAGTCTGTGTTAGAAAGGTGGTTAATTGAAATTCAACATGGTCAAATTGTCCTTGAAGTTGAGCATATTTTGTTACGATCACTATTACGTCAATTTGGAACACCTCGGATAATTCCATCGAAGATCGATTCATCGACTCGGAAGTATGTGTATGAAGAAATGTTTAAAAAATCGCATTGCTTAGCCGGGAGTAATTACGCTTCATAAAGTAGTTTTCGAGGTCATCCAAATGAACAACCATGGCAACTTACGGGACTTGCAGGATGAAAAGATAGGACACTGGAACTGCATACAATGCATTCAGTATCAGTGTCGCTTTATTGTTGACAATAGTTACGGACAAACGTTTTCTGTTGCTGTTCTATTCTATTCTGTTCATAGTCTGAAAGTAGATCCATGACTTACATCCAAGGTATGATTCGACAAAATTGACCGTGGTGTTCCAAATATCACACCATCTTCACATATTCCCTAATATTTGCAACAGAAATTGAAAATTGTCACTAGACTCTACAGGCTTGCTCTTCCGTCTATGTTTTCTTTTCTATCTAACTAATTTTTCAATTTACTTTATTCATATCCAACTTTCCATTTCAATAGTCTTAACTTTTACCACATTGTGAAATGATAATCAAATTTATTCTACTTGTTCTAAGTGTGTATAGCTCTCCGAATTCCACTGATTAGCTATGGAATTGAGCACATTTTGTCGTGATTGCAACTTTCTTATTCTCTCTTGTCGAATTATTTCATGAGCGTCTGAAGAATTTTCCTCTTGCATTTGTTTAAGAGCCCTCGATCGAGCCATACGAGAAAAGGTCATAGCTGCTTTTACAATTACGGCCACATTAACGAGTTTATTACTAGCTAAAGGTTTCTCTGGTGAGATTTCACTAGCCAATTTATCTTGACCTCTAGATATTTCTTCAATATCAGCTGGAATTCCTAAAGAAGCACTGGGTCTGTGCAATGAAATAGAGGACGCGGCTCTTGATAAAGGTCGTGAGAATATACTGCTGGATGCAGCGTCGGAGTCTCTTCGCTTTCGTCTATGACTTTCAACGTACGAACTAAGATCTGAATTCGAATTTTTGAAATTGCTTTGTCTCGTTGAAGCAATACTGCTGGTCCCGATTGAAGTCGTTCTTTGTCGTTTTGTTTTATTTCTATTCCGAAATGCCCTTTGCATGTTTTGATTATTTTGATTGTTTTCTTTTGTTTCAGCTATTATTGTTTGTTTAGCATTGTCAGAACCGTCATCGTCTGGCTCATCTTCGTTACCCTCTTCAACAGGACATAGACCATTAACAGGTAGACCTGTCGTTTCTTCTGGATTAGATTCCAAGTAATTATTCACTAGCACTGGTTCTTCAACTGGACGATTATCAAGAAACTTTTTAAACTTTTGACCACTTTTGATAAACACACTGTCTTTCGTTATCAAGAAAGGTGATGCATTTTCTATTGGAGAAGTTTTCGCCGATGTTGGTCTACTCCTGATCGATGTTGCTGAAGTTGGTCTACTCCTCAGTAAAGTAGCTGAAGCCGGTCTCAACCTGATATGTTTCGCTGATGAAGGTCTTCGTTGTAATGTACCATTAGCGGTGTGAGGTCTTACACGCCCCTTACCATCTCCATTAGTTTCTCTATGTTGTGCATGCAAAGATATAACCGGAGAAGATTTAGACTTCAACCTCCCCTTTGCGTTACGGATATCATTTTCACTCACAGCTTCAGTCATTGTAGGCCCACTCACCATTGTTTTATAACTTTCTATAATGTCTTTCTGCCACTTCTTCACGTCAAACACTTCAGCATCGTCTTCAGGGTTATTCTTTAGTAAATCTATTGGTGACGTTTTCTGAGAACTGTCAGAATAAACTGACTCGTTTTCAAGAAACACATCATCATCTGCCTCGTGTTCTTCCTCACTTTTACCCTGACTATTACTTTCCTCTTGATCTATTGTTCTAATTGGCGGTCTTCTAGCACTATGTTTCATCATTTCTTTCTCGTGATTCACAATAAACTTATTCAGCTGTTTTTCACATTCCCTCCATTCTAATAATCTCTTGTTACTCAGTTTTAACCCTTGTCTATAGGTCGCACATTTCTCAAAGTCTCTGTCTTTGTCATTTTTTGGTGGGATGCCGACGTCACTTATACCGGAAGTCTTCACCACGTTTTTGAATGATTTCGTAATACCTCTTTTTTCTCTGTCTATTTCATAGTTGAGTCGTACTGTTTCCCGGTCTATGTGTTTAAAATGGACGCCTAGTAAGTGGGTTTCGACCTGGTTCCGCCTCTCGGCTCGGATAAACTTCTCGCTAGTCATCCGTACAGGCATGTCAGTGTCGCGCTCGAGCTGAAATTAGAAACAAAACTTGAATAAAAAAAATAGGATAGTAACCTTCTTTTTACGAGGTCGAAGCTTTATCTTTCCCCTTTTAAATCGGCAAATGTTTAGACAGACTGTAACGTTTTCAAAGTTGTTGCAGACGCCAAAGTTGTCGATGGAAAAGATAATGTTTTAAAACAGAATATATTGAGCTTAAAGAAGAATCTATGGAGAAGTCCAAAACGGAATAGCATATAGATCGTAGAACAAAAGTGAATTCCAGTTTAATTTCATTCTTTCCTGGGGTGTAACTGTATGTAAATTGCTTGATATACATTTTTACTGAATGACGGACAATTGCTCCATGTTATTGATGAGGATAAGCGCACTTTCGATGGAACTGCATCCTCTCGGGCTGCGACCTTTGAGGGCTGACAAACCGTCAAAAAATGGTCAAACAAAAAACTGGTCGGAAATAGATAAGTAGTCGTGTTTGCATGATATCTATCGAAATCGGTGATGCTCATGGTCCCATTTCTTTTCAATGTACGGTAATTAAAGGCCGTAAAAAGAACGTTCTTAAACATACATACATACATATATTTTATTCGGCATAAAACAGTTTACAACATATTTATAGCCACAAACATTACAAAACATAATTCACACAGAGTGGAACGTATATCATAACAGAGAAGTAGCTCTCTTTCGTTGGCGCGGAAGGGACAGTTCACGTCTCTTTCGCTCCAAACAAAGATTACTAGTCAAGTTTAATCATCTATTATTCGAGAGATTTAGAATCTGATGGTCCAATAAATTTGCAAATACATGTAGATTGAAGGTCGCATGTCATGTTTTAAGGTTCCAGATTTCGAGGCCTCCCTGTAACCTTTCGTGAAAACTGTTTAATGCATGTGGCCCAAGGAAACGTTTGAGATGAGCTGTAAACACCCACAGATGGCCCTTGTCACGCCCTCTTTATCTAACTAGTCAATTTCATTTAGTCCTGGATGATACATTATGATAAACGCGAGGTCGTATTCTGATTTTGTTGAAGAAACCTTATAAAGGTCCATAAGGATTGCTTAGTTTATTTGTTTCTTTTGTAGACTGTTTTAAGCTTTAAATCTTTGTTTTTTTTTGGGACGCAGAAAAGTCATATTTGATTGTTTAAAGATCGCAAAAATTCACAATACATTAAATTCATAATTGAGAAAAAACAACAATAATGATTATAATAATGACATATTAATCATTCGACATATTTTCAAGCCAATAGTTTAGATTGTGGTCAAACCGCGTGAGTTACGTACTCTTGCAGATCGATACATTCATACAGCCAATAATAACACGGTTCACATGTCAATAAGAGAAATATTCACCTCCAAATTGAGCTCGCACTTTTCGTTCATTGTCATACTTAGTAGTTTATTTATTTAGCACTATTATAGCCACTTCAGCAACAAAAGAAGTCCATTTTAACATGTTTAAAGAGGGGATCGTATGTCCAACAGACCGAATAATGGAAACGGTCGAATAACCGGTAATCATATTTTGGGAAAGGGATGGCATGGTAAAAATGGTATAAAATAGTTGACCCTTTTCCAGACGAAAAATTTTAGACCGCTCATTTCTCAAAACATTTCATACGACCCATACGACAAAGTAAAAGTTATGTCCGACAGAAAACATGTATCTTAGAGTATATACATGTAAACTATTTGGGAAAGCAGATAAATTGTTGGTGCTGATATGACCATTTCCTTATTTTTCTCTCATTTCACAGGAAAACATTAGATATACACATGTATTGGAAGGGGTTAAAGGGGAATCTACTTTCGATTAAGAAGGGTCCCGTTTTCTTGTGACCCTGAAAAATGTGTATTGTCAGTTATATATTTGTTTCCCAAAACACCGAGAAATATTTATAACAGATTAAGCAATGTTTATCACGACCTCCAAACAGTATCAAACACCTTTAAAAATGCTGACTTTGAAAATGATCGACCTGAATCCGCACGGGTTCCTCCTATATACTATTTTCAGATGATTTTAAGACGAAAATCTTACCCCCCCCCCTGAAGAAAATCAAAAATGAACGAGAGAGTACAACTACTAAAGAACGCGCCTCTGCTGACACAACATCTCGTCGCTTTTCACAAGCTGCAGTTACGAGTTTTTCGTTGAAAACCATCGATATCATTAAGGCAGACCATCTTCCTTTTCACAGATATTTTTTCATGAATTTTACTTTTATTTTAATCTGAAATACCATATTTTCTTATGTAAATTCTGAAAATGTCAAGCCAAAATATTGCGCTGTTTACGAGAAATATATATTTTTATGCTAAAATCAAACAATGTGATATGGACATCAGTTCAGATTTATATGGAATTTGTTATTTCTGTATCAACTTTAAAGGCGTAATATTTGCTTATAAACAATAACTTCAAACAAAAGTGATAGGATTTATACGCATTAGAATAACCAATCTTTGCATCAAGACAAACTTTTAAAAAAATGAAATTTGGAATCTTACGCCCCTTTAAAGTGTAATACGATGTACTAAACAATTCTTGCAAATTGGGTTGTCATTCATGGTTACGGAAATTGACGATGGTATACTTACGTAAAATTACGGGTGTCACCCCTCGTCCATTTCATTTGCCATGGATGATTCCCAAACCTTATAAACACGGTGGGGATTGTGCATGCGGGGATGGGTAAATCTACGGACAAATTTGCCTCGCTTCAGGTAAGACATTTTGCAATAACTTCCGTATTTCTGCGTCAATTAAAAAACGGTTTGTTGCATGTACCCCGCCTTACTGAGCTCTTTCCTCCGATGTATGCGAAACCTTTTAGTGCTTTTTGCGAAAAGTGATCCCAACCGACCAGAAAAACGACAAAAAATCTGATCGTTTTTCAGGTCAGTTGGGATCAATTTTTGGGAAAAAAATGAGGAGTTTTCAAATAAGTAATACACCTGAGGAAAGCGCTCAGTAAGGCGGGTTACATGCAACAAACCGCTTGAAAATTGACACAGAAATAAGAAAATTATTGCACAATTTCCTACCTGAAGCGTGGCTTATTTTGCCGTAGTCGTTATCATTTCGTTTTCTGGTCAGTTGGGATCAATTTTTTGAATAATTAAAAGGATACCACAAATGATCCATGCATCCGAGGAAAGGGATTTTCAAGGCGGGGTACATGCAACAGACCTTTTGAAAATCGACAAAGAAATAAAGGAGTTATTGCAAAATATTTGACAAGATTCGAGATTATTTTTGTCCGCATTCGTTATCCATCCCAGCATGCACAATCCCCACCGTGATAAATACATGTGTAAAGTACACCAGACTCAAGGGTAACGACTATTGTCCACCAAAATTAACCCGGGACAACTTAATTTTCGTGTGCAAAGTCCGTTAATGGAGCGTCTAAACAAAACACTGCCGAAGTGGGGTCATTACATATGCAGATGTCCCGGGTTAATCTTGCTGCACTATACTTACATGTAGATGATATTGTTTTTATGTACCAAATTAATAGCTCAGTCACCAAATAGCAATAATAGCAGCGTTTTCAGTGCCCGTTTGTCCTTTTCAATGAACTGCCCACATATACGTTAGCGGCAATTATGTTTTGTTTCTTACTGCAATTAGATGTAATTACTAGGAGGTGAATGCTTTATTATCATCATTAATTTGCCTTACACAGATATATAGCCTGTTGTAGGTTAAAACCTCGTAACTACAGCTTGAAAAAAAACTGGTGTTACGATGCTTTAATCTGCCACCGAAGACATATCGTTAGAAACAAATGCACTTTCAATTGATCAATATCAAAGCAGTGGTGACCTTTTTTTGTTTTCTGAGAAACGATGCTTTTTAATTGTGCAAATAAGTTTGAAACTTCTAGCTCTAAAGAACACCTTAATATTTTCTTAACTTTCCATACTAATTGTTTCGGTTTCCAAAACTTGAAGGGTTTACGATAATGCAGAGACAAAATCACGGCCACCAATCCATCTCATTCATTGCAAAATGCTATGAGCGAAATCTCAGAAGAGGGACTTCCTGCTATGAAGAAACGGGACCCATTTTTTTAATGTAAACACACGTTGTTACTTTAAATCGGCGATTTTGCCAGTTTTTGGCTGATTCACAAAAATCGGGGAATTCTATTCGATGGTGAGTATATTTAAACTTCTTTTGGAGTATGTCTCCTCGGCATGGTCTCACCGTGTTTGCTTCAAACTGCTTTGTCATGCGATCACAGTGCTGTGTTTTGAAGACATGTCAAACTTGATCGAAAAATTATGGTTTAAATACTACTATAATTCCCTTCTATATATGTCCCATAAGCTTCGAATGCTTTATCTTATGTACGAGTATATATCCATTAAAATCCAATGACTGATTTTCTGATAGAGAGGAAAAGCTAAAAAAGTAATACGCTATGAAGAAGAGAGATCAGCTATGAATAAAGGGGACTAGATATGAAGAAGATATAATACGCTATGAATAAGAGCTCGGATATTCAAAGCGTCGGGTTTTGACTTAATTTTGCCTTTTCGCTATAATTTTCGCTCGGAAAGTGATACGAATTTATTGTTAATACTATTTCACATTGGGGATTGTAAGATCAATCTAATTTCCAAATTAGCCTACTTCAAGACATTTCAGTATACAATGTGGTTATATTTGGAATGATGATATAATTATTTAAATAACATAGGCCTGCACATGCGGACGCCAATGTCATTGTAAACTATTTAAGCAAAACTTGGCAAACCGTATAAGAACCCTAACATTTTAATAATTTTAAGCCTTCGCAAGAAACATTGCATGTATTTTGAATGAAAACAGGTCTTATTTACATGTTTTTTAGCGGCCAGTCGAGCTTTTGTCATTGCGTTGTGTCCGTCATGCGTCCGTCGGTTATTTTTTTTTCTTGTATGCACTCTAGAGGCCACATTTTTGTCCGATCAATCTGAAAGTTGGTCAGAATTAGGTTATTTCCTCTAAGACCAGCCTCCGGAAGTCGTCCTTAGAGGCAAAAGTCGAAATTTTTAAACGGGGAACGGTTGACCGCAAATCCAATAAAATAACCATCTTACCGGCTATTAACGAATTCATTCAATTTTATTATTTTTGTTCCACTTAAAACTTCGCTTTATTACTGTATATTGAATGCACGTGCGTTTTATCGCTGTATATAAATTGAATGTACGTGCGACGTCATTGTTTTCTCCGCATGTTTTGGGAGCCTCGTTTTAATAATGTCGATATGTTACTATTTTTAGTAACAATTCTCATGTATGTTCTAAAAATGCATTTCCACGTGATGATAAGTCAGACCCGTAGTAACAAATGGGGCATGGAGGGGCTAAGAACCCCACCCCAAAAAAGGTCTGCCCAAAATGTTGAATTGTCATTATTTTGCACTGAAAATTTTTGGGGAAATCCAATTCAGTTCCTCCAAAATTCCGACAATAGCCAGAACAGGGGCTTTAGCCCCCCCCCCCTTGAAAATGTTTCCAGTCCTACGCGCCTGTAAGTTACCGGTCGGCATTAAATAAATGTTTAAGCTGCATAACAATCAATATCGTTCTATCGTCTAGAATTTGATTTTTTAAATGGAAATTTGTAAAAAATATTGGAATTTCTGTCTTCAATTCTTCCTAAACGCATAACCATTAAGTATATGTGAGTGCCAAGAAAGAATTATGAAGTCCGCGCTTCTTCATAGCTTGCTCCCTCTTATTCATAGCTACTCTCGCTTCTTCATAGCTTACTACTCTTCTTCATTGCGTACTTGTTTTTCTCATAAATAAACAAAGGTTTTCAAAATCGTACGTACGGAATACTAAAAGAGACCATAAAATAGTAAACTGAACATGCCTCATTCGAAAAATTCATATGATAGCGCCGTAGGAGTCGTTTATGTGTCGTTCATGTGTCGTTTGGTTTGTAAACATAAGTGTGTGCACTCACTTCGAAAGTAATTGCAAGTTTACTCTGTAAGCTAGAACAAAGGGCTTTGGCAATATAACACATCATTCATTACCCCATCGAATAGCATTCCGCGATTTTTGAGATTCAACCCATAACTAGCAAAATAACCGATTTAAAGTAACAACGTGTGTTTACTTACTCAAAATGGGTCCCGTTTCTTCATAGCCGGAAGTCCCTCTTCTGAGATTTCGCTCATAGCATTTTGCAATGAATGAGAGGGATTGGTGGCCGTGAAAATATTAAATGCATTTTTTTCTCCGTAATTCTAAATAATTATCTTCTATCCTGTAACATCAAATCGTTGCACATATTCTGTCTTCCAAACACTTTCAAAACAGAACAAATAAGAAATGTGGTTTGGAAAATGTAAGTATTGTCTTTTATAGTCAAATAACACACATTAATCACAATCAGTTCAGACGAACATCACCGAAATTACGTCTAACGAGAGTTTCTTCTTAACCCTTTCCCAAACGACAAAATTTTGGGGTGTTCCACTTCAAAAATTGCCACAAATGACAAAATTTATGTTATTAGGGATAAAATTAGTGTAAAATATGGCATAGAAAATATTGAGACAAAAGGAGAAACTGCTGATACTCAGCAGTTTCTTCTTTTGTTTCAATGTTTTCCCAGACCTTTTTTCTTAGGGACGTCAAAACCAGGTCTTGTTTGATAGAAAACTGTTCCAATGGTCTTCGGTGCTCTTCTGAACCACGACAATACTTTTTTAAATGGGCTGAAGCACGGTGTATAATCACGTGACTCAGAATTTCCGATAATCTTCAATATCTTTTTAATACTTGACCAATTTGAGTTCGGTTTGAAGCAGAGAATGTGGAAAATGCCAGGAATAAGCTGGACGTGTTGGATTTTTGAAAAATCAACTGATAATAAAGTTATTGAAGATAAAACAAAATGTTGGTTTATCTTCAATAACTTTTTTATCAGTTGATTTTTCAAAAATCAACCACGTCCATCTAATGCGTGACGTCTGCTTCCAAACGAATTCAAATCGGTCGCGTATTAACACAATTATTGAAGATTTTCTGAAAATATTTTATCACGTGATTATCCACCGTGTAAAAGGTATCCTTTCAAAGACGATGCTTAGTTTTCAGAAAAAGATCATATACCATACTTGGCTAAATCAATGTCGATCCTTATAGATTATATTAGAAGCATATAACAAATTAGGGTTTTCAATGAATAATCCTATAGGGCTATCGCCCTCATTGATTATCCATTGTGCAAACTTACTCAGAACCGTGATTAAATAATGATAGACCAGGGTAGAACATAATTTATTTCTTAAATCATCTAAAAAGCGGTTTGCGGTCAATTTGACAACATAAGGTTTGCCTGATTACTTCAGATAGACAGAGACTACAGTGGGGCACTGTGTTTCACGTAGTTTCTATATATAATTAGATTTGTCAACAAAATACTTGTTAATATAAGCGATGAAAAAAATGCCGATTCTGGGTCATCTTTCGTCAAATTGCTGCTTTTCAGCGAAAACTTGCTGACTGCAGCTTAAAAAAGCTGCAGTTTGGTTTCCGTTGAAAAGCGACGATATATCGCTCATTATCAGTTAGTGTACGGCAATAATATGATATGAATATAACAACATAATACGCAACACGATTCTAAATAAATGACCTTCGGATAATTGAGTCGTGATATTGAAAAGGTTTTCTATATATTTCTAGAGGTATTTAATTATCACTTAATGTATATAGCCCTTTCATGCACTTTATTTTTTATTGTTTGTTTCGTGTTTTGTTGCTGCTGTTATTTTTATATATATTTCTGTGCTAATTTAATTTTTTATTTTCCTTTAATTCTGCATGTTTTAAGCCGCGTCCCCATTGCCGACCGAATCAACTCGATCAACTCGATCGCCTGAATTCCCCGATCAAACCCAATTAAACTCGATCAAATGTATTTATACGACTTCTTCTTTATTTCTTGTCGATTAATTCCTGATCATTTTTGCCGACCACGCTTGATCGTTTTGATCACTCTTGTCGACCAAGCTCGATCAGTACTCGATCGCTTAATCGAGCTTGATCGAGTTGATTTGGTCGGCAATGCTTGAACGCTCCTTTAACTACACTGTTTAATGTTTCGACCAGTCGATGCTTTTCAACAAAAACCTCGTAGCTGCAGCTTGTCCTAAGCTGCAGTTACGAGGTTTTTGTTTAAAAGCGACTCAATTTTCTGCGATGTTCTACAATGTTCTCGCACACGTGTACATTGTCAAGGAAGAAAAAAATACTAGATTAACATATTGATATCATTTTCAAACGAACTTAATCATATTTGACAAGGACATTACTACGAGATCGCTCGACTTATAATCGTTTCATCAAATAGAAAACTTCATACTAGTGGCCTAATGTTTGTTGGGTACCAAACTGTTCGAAATTCGTTACTACTGCTCGGCTTAACATTCCCCGAAATACCCAATTATGTGACGCCGGTAATAGAAAATGCTAAGTTGACCAGTCGATGTTTTTTATACAGAAACGTCGTAGCTGCAGCTTGTTCTAAGCTGCAGTTACGAGGTTTTTGTTTAAAAGCGACTCAATTTCCTGCGATGTTCTACAGTGTTCTCGCACAAGTGTACATCGTCAAGGAAGAAAAAAATAATAGATTTACATATTGATATCATTTTCAAACGAACTTTATCATATTTGACAAGGACATTACTACGAGATCACTCGACTTATAATCGTTTTATCAAATAGGACATTCCATACTGTATACTAGTAATATTTTTGGCTACCAAACCTTCGTTACTGCTACTTATGGCGTACCAAATGGGTCAAAAGTCTATTTAGAGCGTACACGCATAAAATATACGCGTCGACGCGTAAATTTTATGCGTCGACGCGTATATTTACGCGTCGACGCATAAAATTTACGCGAGCAGTTGAAAATTTATGCGTCGACGCGTCAATTTTCAACTGCTCGCGTAAATATACGCGTCGACGCGTATGTTAACTATTAACCAATCAGATCCTTCGTTTCATCCATCAATTTTATGGTTTAAAGGGAAAGTTTTGTAACCGCCTCTCCCATTGGCCAGCCTTGGTTCCACATTTTTTACTACTGCTCGCGTAAAATTTACGCGTCGACGCATATATTTTCAACTGCTCGCGTAAATTTTATGCGTCGACGCGTAAATATACGCGTCGACGCATAAAATTTATGCGTCGACGCGTATATTTTATGCGTGCACGCTCTTTCTAGACTTTTGACCCATTTAGTACGTCATAGCTACTGGGTTTAAGCCTTTTCTCAAAAAGACATATTTTTTACGTTGCTAGTAGAAAAGTTTTGTAACTTTGAGGAGAAAAAAAGAGCATGTTGGAAACCAGCATTTTCTTATTTAGTCTCAATATTTTCTACTGCAATACACATATTCTACCTAGATCTGATTAGCATTTATTTTGTTGTCTGTAGCATCTTTCAAATTGGGTCGTTACAAAATTTCACAGACAGGAAAATGGTTAATCTTCACAGTTTTGTTACTTCGAATTTTGCGACCAATACAATGTTTAACATGTACGTCTATTCATTGTCAAGGTGAAGAATTATCCCAGGCATATTTCAAACGGTGTATAATCTTATCTGACAACGTCATTGGTACGAGATCACTCGACTTATAATCGTTTTATCAAACAAAACATTCTACATTCTTTAAAATGTGTGTTGGTTACCTTTTGATAATATATGTAGTAAAAACTGTCTGATGATCTCAAGGCCTGGTTACATACAATTCCGCGTCCACATTGCGTTGACATCGTGTACTAAACTATGTCGACTATGTTAACTGACCATTTTTGGACGTGTTGCGGCCGTGATGTGGGCATGAAAATGCCCATGTGTTCAGGCCTGATAATTGATATCCCTTCCTTCCCAAAGTGAGAGAAATTAGATGGTCTTTCCATGTCATTTTTCGCCACCCAGATTTATTTTGGCAGTACAAATAATGCATTACGTGGAAACGACTCCAGCAATTTCGTTTGATTAATATGTAAAACGCTCGAACATACAGGAGGATTTTGTTTGGTGGTTTCTTAAACAAGTCAATTTTCGCTTCTTTTGCTTTGATTTATCTGCTCAGCCCTAACAAGATCAAACTTCTGTTCTAAAAATCAAAATACACTTAATTTATTTTTGACTTTGTATATTGATAAAGACAAATGAGATTGTCCGACTGTGACGTCACTTTTTACTTGATAAAATCGAGCACTATTAAAATGTTCAAATGAGTCAGTTTCACTAACGTAATGCAGAGCATCAAATTGGTGTTGTATCAAACAGATGATAAGTACGAAGGTTTGGAACTTCAATGCATAAAATGTAAAATCATCGGCCATTAAAAGCGCGCGTTAACGGGAGAAGTCGGAAATTAACGAGAGAAAATGTGTATTTTTCAGCTATGAACGCCCAAATATACTGAAATATTCAAATTTTGCACAAAAATAACAGCTGTTCCTTTTCCCGGAACGACTTTCAACATCCAACATTAGTCAAACAAACTGCGCTAGCTTATGACACCGAATTATGACGTTACGTTCCTATCGACGCCAAGTGCTACAAAAATATTTTGAAAGACGACGGACGTTTTTCTCTCGCCGTGGTTGCGTATTATGCAGATACTAACAGCTGTCCTTATTAGTTAAATGTATATTTTTATGCTCCCCGAAGGGAGAGCATATAGTCGCCGCTTGGTCTGTCCGTCCGTCATTCCGTCCGTCCGTCCGTCCGTCCGTCCGAAGTGATTTCTCCATAACCCTTGGGCCAAATCAAATGAAACTTACCATGTGAACTCCCTATGACATAATGCCGATGTTCTTTTCCCGATTTTTGGATTTTAGGCCTCGTCATGGGAAAAGGGGTCTTAAGGTAAAATACAGTTTTTCTCTAATTTCTCCTAGTCTAATGGTCAGAATTTGATGAAATTTCATATAGTCTAATGGTCAGAATTTGATGAAATTTCATATTTGAGTAGCAAATCAGATGCCCTTGACAATAAAGTGCTCTCCATGGCATACATGTATTGTGACAATGCCTTATTCGGGGAGCATTGTCCGTCTCCGACGGCCCTTGTTTACTTTTTATGTAGCATTTGTGGTCATTACATTTTTTTAAAAGAAAATCCACCAAATGTCCATCTAAAACCAGAAATCGTTTAGAAACTATTTTTTCCCAATAATGTTCTCACGTCGATATTTGCTGATGAGCAAGGATTAATTATATCAAGTTACATTAAAAAATGTAAACATTAATAGTAAATAAAATCATTTTACAAAATTTTACTGAACCCTTTACAAAATTGTGAGCATGTCACATCCTGCAAAACGACACTAAGGATAGAAGTGAAGTCATCAAATCAAAAGAAATGCACTTTCAAGCCGAAATTGCGATTAGATTTTTCAAATATTTTCCTTACAAAGTAGAAGAAAATCTTTACTAATGGGTATTATATCAACTTATGAGGGGTTAATAAATATAGAATGAAAATATTTTAAGAATGTCCTAAAGGCGGACAATAATTTTAAAAAGAATGTTACCTTTTATTTCACAATAAAACTTAAAAAGTCGTAACATCCGTACAAAGGCAACGATATATCCATTGTCAATTTTGAAATACGAAATAAATACAAAATAAAAACGTTTAAAACCAACATGACATTAAGGCTTGACATACGTATATATCGCTGCCTTTCAACGAAAACATCGTAACTGCAGCTTATTTTAAGCTGCAGTTACGAGGTTTTCTTTGGAAACCGACGATATGGGACGTCTCATGGTTGTTAACCCTTTCCCAAACAAGACAATATTTTGACGTTTTTACCGTTAACAAAGCTTCGGGAAATATTGAGACAAAAGAAGAAAATGCTGAAATTCATTTTCTGTGGATAAAAAGGACAGAACAATCATGCAAGATGCATTTTTATAATCTACATCATTTTTTTTTCAATTTGGAATTGGTCTAAAAATTATATTTGGGAAAGGGTTGGAGAATGAGAGGCATTATTAACACTATTGTATAAACATTCTGTAATTATAAGGAGAATTCAAATATTGACACAAAGAATATAAAAGAGAAAAAACTCCTATACGTATACCCGGCTTTTCCACATTTTGAAAAACTTAATTGCGAGGGTATTTTCGGTTACGTGGCATGTAAAGATGTTGGGTGGGGTTTTTTTTACACTTTTACGTCAAAAAGGCAGGTCGTCTGTCCGACAAAAAGAAAATATAAAAGAAAAACTCCTTCATAGGGAATACCCGGCTTTTCCCCATTTCTAAAAAACTTATTTGCGAGGGTATATTCGGGAACGTGGCTCGAAAATGTGTTACATGTACATTTGTATTTTTATCTCACTATTCATGCCGAAAGCGTCGGTCGTCTGTCCGTCTGACACAACGAATATAAATCAAAGTGCTGAGAGCACTGTAATTGGACGTCTCTGATTAATTGAGCGGGATTGTACATGAACGAAAGATATTTTATTCATTCTTCTGTGTTTAATTCTATAAGATCGGTTTCGGACATACGAAATCGGCTTTAATACCAGAAAACCCTTCTCAGGCTTCAAATTGATTTGATTGCCGTTTCAAGACAACTGATTTGTCGCTATGAATAATCACTATTCATTTGATTACCAAATTCAATTAAGGCCATGCGATTAGCACTTTTGTCTTCTTGTTTCGGTTTACTATGAGTATTGTCGTCAGTTATACTTTTCATTGATTTTATAAAGTACGCTACAAAGCAATTTATTCAAAATGTAAGCCAACGCGCTACATAAATGAAAGCCGCGATAGCTCACTTAGCAGAGCACTCACCTTGTACTCTTTACACATGTTATATCCGGAAGGCCCTGGGTTCGAATTCTACTCAGACATTGTTCTTTTTAATCATCTTTTTTATACGCCGCCGGAGGTTGACGTATATTGGCGTCATCTTCTCCGTCTGTCCGTCCGTCCATCCGTCCGTCCGTCCGTCCGTCCGTCCACTTTTCTTGTCAACGCAACTCCTCCTAAGTTTCTGGCTGGATCTTCTTGAAACTTAGTCAATGTTATCACCTCAATTGGTAGATGTGCATGAATGAAGGATTTTATGGTTCGTTGATTTTTGCCAGAGTTATGTCCCTTAAAAACTTAGTCTCTGGGGCTTATTGAAATTGCAGCCTTGTCAACGCAACTCCTCCTAAGTTTCTAGCTGGATCTTAATGAAACTTGGTCAATGTTATCACCTCAATTGGTAGATGTGCATGAAGGAAGGATTTCATGGTTCGTTGATTTTTGCTTGAGTTATGCCCCTTAAAAACTTAGTCTCTGGGGCTTATTGAAATTGCAGCCTTGTCAACACAACTCCTCCTAAGTTTCTGGCTAGATCTTAATGAAACTTGGTCAATGTTATCACCTCAATTGGTAGATGTGCATGAAGGAAGAACTTTATGGTTCATTGATTTTTGCCAGAGTTATGCCCCCTTAAACTTAGTCTGTGGGGCTTATTGAAATTGCAGCCTTGTCAACGCAAGTCCTCCTACGTTTATAGCTGGATATTAATGACACTTGGTCAATCACCTCAATTGGTAGATTTGCATGAAGGAAGGATTTTATGGTTCATTGATTTTTTCTAGAGTTATGCCCCCTTAAAACTTAGTCTCTGGGGCTGATTGAAATTGCAGCCTTGTCAACACAACTTCTTCTAAGATTCTGACTGGATCCTTATGAAACTTGGTGGATGTTATTACCTTAATTGGTAGATGTGCATGAAGTAAGGATTTTATGGTTCATTGATTTTTGCCTGAGTTATGCCCCCTTTAATCTTAGTCTCTAGGGCTTAATGATATTTCAGTCTCGTGAACGCATTTCCTTCCAGGTTTTTGACTGGATATTTATAAAAACCTTTTTGTGAACACAACTTTTTACAGGGTTTTGTGTGAATATTTATAAATCCTTGTCAATGTCATTTTTTTTGTCTCAAGTTTTATAAGTGGCGGCGTATATTGTGACCATGGCACTCTTTTTCGACTTCTATCTCCACCATCGTTGGCGAAAAAACGACCGCAGTGATTTAGAATCGATCTTAACACAAATTCAACGAAATAAAGTAATGAAACGCCGATCATTTACATACAATTCCGCTCAATCAATGAGAGGCGTCTAAATATAGTGCTCCAAGCACTTTGATTTTTATTCCTGTTTAGAGTAAAAAAAGAAAAAAACACGGTAGCAGTTTTCCCTGGTTGTGGTTACAAAACAAATTCAATACATACTTTTCCTGAAACAAAATACCAGATGAATTGGAGCACCTAACCATGGATTCCTCATACAAGTACTACCGCAGCATCCTTACATCTACAGATGTGCATAAAAAGAAGAAATTGGGAACGTGCCGTCGGGAAAATGGCAGTGGAGTACAATAAGCAATTTAAATCTTCATATCATTATCAACTAAAATTTGAGAATAGCAATGTCCCTATCTGTAAACATATTCATACGATCATCCAGGTAACATGTGTTGCAGACCCATTGCTTCATCTTCTTAGCTCAATACACGTAAACGGGTCTCTTAAACGAAATAAATACAGATCGCTGTCACTTAGTCTTATACTAGTAATAATCATTGTTGTCATGATCATCGATCAGTATGTAAATAGGTCATGATACTGTCGAATGTCAGTGATACAGATGCTGGAGAAAAAAACTCGTAAGAGCAACTATTTTTCTGAATAGGTGGATTTCACTAGTGTCTCATCTGAGGCTGCTCAGATGGAACCCCGATTTGTCATCGAGTCGAGCCCGAGTTGCGAAATGAACTCACTCCCCGATAATCAATTTCAAAACCCTGGTTCATTCTAAAATGTGTGTTTTCAGTAAACACATCAAGAAAAACAAACGTTTTACAGAAGAAATAATCCGAACTGGTTTTGAACCAACGGCGTTCCAAATTTCAGACTGAAAAAAGGTTGCGAGGTTAATCCTTTCCCGTTTGAGCTATCACTTCTGCTGATGTTATAGGGTGTCTGTTTACATTATGACCATAGTGTATGCATGTATCGCTTTCTAAAGATCTTACCCTTTACACAATAAATATTAAGAAAGTCAAAAAACTACAAGAAAATGATTAAATCGAAAAAAGATCGTAAAGTTGGTTAAGACGTGGCATGAATTGAATCGGCCAATGAATCTTATAGTATTTGTTAGAGAACACATAGAAAGTAGGAAAAGATACGACAGTTTTCCTGTATGGTCGCAAAATCTATTTTGAATTTTGGTCAACTGGCAATTGAGTCTGAGAAAGGGTTTTTTGGTAATGAAAACCCATTTCGCCTGTCCAAAAGTGGTTATAAGAATTGTACGTCCTTTCGGACGTCCAATTAAAAAGAGAAGAAAAAAAAACTTTACGAATACCAGACTGTTTCCCATTTTTAAAACTTTAAAAGTACTGGTCTATGTTGTGGTACGTCTTACGAAAAGGTTCCATTGTCCATTTTCCCATTCGGTCACATTCGAAAACGTCGTAACTACAGCTTAAATAAGCTGTTGTTACCACATTTTCGAACGTGACCAGCGATTTATTTCATTTTAGATACATTCTTGACAGGATAACTCATTGGCACATGATTTATAAGTTAAACTTGAACATTTTAGCAAGTCTAAGAATGCAAGAATATTTACTCTACGAACGAACAGGGTTTCACTGTTATTAACACTTTCCCGAACAAGACCCAGTTTTGACGCCACTAGTAGAAAAGGATTTGATAAACATAGAGGCAAAGTAAGAAAAAAATGAGGTAAAGAAGATAAAGTTTATTTCTTCTTTTGATGCCAATTATTTTGCCGTCTGTAACACTTTTCGTATTGGTTTGGTCCTAAATTTTGCCGTTTTGGAAAAAGGTTGAAAAGAACAATTTCGCCGACGTCGTCAAGCTATTGATACGCTGTCTTGACTTCAAGTCTTAAAGTGTGGTTATCGGTTTAGGAAAAGCCGCCATTATAATTGGTAAGGTCATATTTTGAATAATCTGATGTCATAAATATTGTGTTGGTATGTTTTATTATCCAATGGAATTCTACACCAAAGCCGTTCACTCTGTTAGTTACATATTCTTACATTGATAATCTTCCCAGCAAATCCTTGTCGTTCCTTTTTCTAACGAGTATAGTGTTTCCAGATTAACCCAGGACATCTGCATTTGTAATGACCCCACTTCGGCATTTTTTTTAAAGCGACCAACTAACGGACTTTACAACGAAACCGAATAATTCCGACGTCGCGCGAATCCCATTATGGGCGAAAAACCCTGAATCTGATTTATTTTTGTAATTCTCAACCACTTACAAACAGGGTTAAAGTATAAAATTAATGATTTGAAGTTAAAATTCAATTAGAAGAAAATCGTTCTAAAATGTGTCTATTACACACAACCACTTAATCCTTTCCCAAAATAACAACAATATTTAGACTTTTTCCAATTTGAAAATTGCTGCAGATGACAAACATGAGGATTAACAAGTAGTATTTCTATCAAACGACAGAATACTTGTAATCAGCATTTTGATTAAATGATTCTCAAGAGTTATTTCACCAATACGCAAATTTTACAACGAAAAATATTTGTTCGGAAAAGCAATATTCCGTCGGTGTTTTTGCCAAACCTCGTATATACAGCTTTGATCAAGCTGTAGATACGATGTTTTGCAATAACACCAACAATTTAATTTCTTCTTCAAAAGGTTGGCCTTAAAACTATGGTCTAGCTTTGATTATAAATGTGGAATTGAAGGTCGAAAGTGAAATTATCATTAATTAGTAGCCTCACTAGGCAATCTCCTATGAAATCTTTTCCGAACCAGACCCAGATATTGACGTAACGTGCGATGTTTTGGAAAACATCTGAAATAAAATTGTTGTTTTTTTTTAAATATTTTTTTTTCTATTTGGTTACAATCCAAAAGGTTGTTGACACTTGTTATGCTTTCTGAAACACCTAAAACTTGGTCCAATATAAAGTGTTGTTATTTCAAAAGCAATTAACCGTTTTCGTGGTATATTTAATTGAGAAACACAGTGTCGAATTCACGATGAAGAGGCTGCACGCGTTTGATTCCCGTAATGCTAGGTTCCCTATGCCGATCAACACAATAAACTCGATTGCTCCCCAATCAAACCCTACCAAATGATTTCTTCTCGACCACTTGTCAACCAATCATGATATCTACAGTTGATTTGATCTGATTATCAAATGGAGAAGAGATCGAGTTAATAGGAATCTAGTCATGAATCACTTGAGTAGAAGTCGAGGTGATCGAGTGTAGGTTAGTTGCAGATCGGATGAATGATCTCTAGACACGATTGATTCTCAATCAGACCAGTGTTTTATTGTAACAAACATGACCGCTTTACGATCACTTTATTGCACACGAGTATTTTGACAATAAAAACATCGAGTAGGAAGCCCGATCAATGAAGGTCAAGCTTGATCAGTCCGACCACTCCCCACCACCTATGTAGACAAAGCTCTAATAGTACTGTTCGGGATTCGTCGAGTTGATCTGATCGACAGTCTTCAAGAACCTATTGGTAACCAGTCACATTTTTATTATCAGTAATGCTGCATTTCCAATTCATGTCACATTTTGTCTGTAAAGTATTCCTTTGAACTCGCATGAAAATGTCTGGGATTGGGGTTAACGACATTTATCGAACTAATTGTAAAGACGGGAGATTTATTACGAATCATTTGTGATCGGAAATTGCAATATAAAAAGTCATTTAACCATTTTCTTGGTGTTGAAGTATATAATAGAATAAGTTTTGGAAAACATTGAGCGAAATGAAGAAAATGCTAACAATCAGCATTTTCTTCATTTCCGACAATGCTTTCAATGTTTGGATCTTTTTCACAAATACTGTCTTTCGTAACATGAATTTTGTCGTTTGTGCCTCCTTTGATTCGAATCAGTGTAAAATGTTGTCTAAAATGATGGTAAATGTTTAAGATAGACCTTTTCAACCTGGAATGAATGGGTTTTGAAAATGAAATTGACCTTGTCATTTTTTCTTCTTTTTTTTTTTTGAAAATTGAAATAAAAATCTGACTATCTACCAAAAGTTTTTTTAATCAATACATGTCCGGATTGTCATCATAAGCAATAAATAATGATAAGATATGAGTGACTCATTTAGCAATCTCATCAAATACAGCTCTGTATTCTCATTTTCCCTTTCCTAAATGGAAAGACAGATCGTTTCAACTTGAAAGTTGCTACAGACAAAATATAGATGAGGATGATAACAGAGTGTGTGCGAAATGTTGTACATCAACTATTGAACCAAAGTATAAATATGCCGATTACCAGCATTTTCTTCTCTTGTCGTATGTTCCTAAATTTTCTGTTAAAGACGTCAACACAATGGTCTGTGTTAGAAAGGGGGTCAATTGAAATTCAACATGGTCTAATTGTTCTTGAAGTTGAGCATATTTTGTCACGATCACTATCACGTCCATTTGGAACACCTCGGATAATTCCATCGAAGATCGAATCATCGACTCGGAAGTATGTGTATGAAGAAGTTTTAAAAAAATCGCATATCTTAGCCGAAAGTTATTACGCTTCATAAAGTAGTTTTCGAGGTCATCAAAATGAACAACTATAGCAACTTACGGGACTTGCAGGATGAAATCATTAAAAAAAGAAGGGACACTGGAACTGCATGCAATGCATTTCAGTATCATTGTATCTTTATTGTTGACATTAGTTAAGGACAAACGTTTTCTGCTGTTGTTCTATTCTATTCATAGTCTGAAAGTAGATTAACGACTTACATCCAAGGTATGATTCGACAGAATTGACCGTGGTGTTCCAAATGTATCACGTCATCTTCACATATTCCCTAAAAGTGATAACATTTGCAACTGAAATTAAACTTAGATTTGAAAATTGTTACTATAGACTTGCTCTTCCGTTAATGTTTTCTTTTCTATCTAACCATTCTTTCAATTTACTTTATTCATATCCAACTTTCCATTTCAATAGTCTTAACTTTTTCCCACACTGTGAAATTATAATCAAATTTATTCTACTTGTTCTAAGTGTGTATAACTCTCCGAATTCCATTGATTAGCTATGGAGTTGAGCACATTTTGCCGTGATTGTAACTTTCTTATTCTCTCTTGTCGAATTATCTCATGAGCGTCCGAAGAATTTTCCTCTTGTATTTGTTTAAGAGCTCTCGATCGAGCCATGCGTGAAAATGTCATAGCTGCTTTTACAATGACAGCAACATTAACGAGTTTGTTACTAGCTAGAGGTTTCTCTGGTGAAATTTCACTAGCCAATTTATCTTGACCTCTAGATATTTCTTCAATATCAGCTGGAATTCCCAAAGAAGCACTCGGTCTGTGCAATGAAATAGAGGACGCGGCTCTTGATAAAGGTCGTGAGAATATACTACTGGATGCAGCGTCGGAGTCCCTTCGCTTTCGTCTATGACTTTCAACGTACGAACTAAGATCTGAATTCGAATTTTTGAAATTGCTTTGTCTCGTTGATGCAATACTGCTGGTCCCGATTGAAGTCGTTCGTTGTCGTTTTGTTTTATTTCTATTTCGAAATGCCCTTTGGATGTTTTGATTATTTTCTTTAGTTTCAGCAGTTGCTGTTTGCTTAACATTATTTGAATCTTCTTCGTCCGGTTCGTCTTCGTTACCCTCTTCTACCGGACACAGACCATTAACAGGCGGACTGCTTGTATCTTCAGGAGTAGAGTCCAAGTAATTATTCACTAGCACTGGTTCTTCAACTGGACGATTATCAAGAAACTTTTTAAACTTTTGACCACTTTTGATAAACACACTATCTTTCGTTATCAAGAAAGGTGACGCATTTTCTATAGGAGATGTTTTCGCCGATGTTGGTCTACTCCTTATCGATGTTGCTGAAGTTGGTCTACTTCTCAGTAATGTAGCTGAAGCCGGTCGCATCCTAATTTGTTTCGCTGATGAAGGTCTTCGTTGCAATGTACCATTAGCTGTGTGAGGCCTAACGCGTCCCTTATCATCTCCATCAGTTGCTCTATGCTGAGAATGCATCGATATAACCGGAGAGGATTTTGACTTCAACCTACCCTTTGCGTTACGAATATCATTTTCACTCACAGCTTCAGTCAGTATTGGACCACCTACCATTGTTTTATAACTCTCTATAATGTCTTTCTGCCACTTCTTCACGTCAAACACTTCAGCATCGTCTTCCGGATTATTCTTAAGTAAATCGATTGGTGATGTTTTCTGAGAACTGTCAGAATAAACTGACTCGTTTTCAAGAAACACATCATCATCTGCCTCGTGTTCTTCCTCACTTTTACCCTGACTATTATTTTCCTCTTGATCTATTGTTCTAATTGTTGGTCTTCTAGCACTATGTTTCATCATTTCTTTCTCGTGATTTACAATGAACTTATTCAGTTGCTTCTCACATTCCCTCCATTCTAATAATCTCTTATTACTCAGTTTCAACCCTTGTCGATAGGTCGCACATTTTTCAAAGTCTCTGTCTTTGTCATTTTTCGGCGGGATGCCGACGTCACTTATACCGGAAGTCTTCACCACGTTTTTGAATGATTTCGTAATACCTCGTTTTTCTCTGTCAATTTCGTAGTTGAGCCTTACTGTTTCCCGGTCTATGTGTTTAAAATGGACGCCTAGTAAGTGGGTTTCGACCTGGTTCCGCCTTTCGGCTCGGATAAACTTCTCGCTGGTCATCCGTACAGGCATGTCAGTGTCGCGCTCGAGCTGGAATTAGAAACAAAACTTGATTAAAAAAATATGATAGTAACCCTCTGTTTACGAGGGCGACGCTTTATCTTACCCTTTTTAAATCGGTTTAGACAGACTGTAACATTTTCAAAATTGTTGCAGACGCAAAAGTGGTCGATGGAAAGGATAATGTTTTTAAACAGAATATATTGAGCCTAAAGAAGAATCTATGGAGAAGTCCAAAACGGAATAGCATATAGGTCGTAGAGCAAAAGTGAATTCCAGTTTAATTTCATTCTTTCCTGTGGTGTAACTGTATGTAAATTGCTTGATATACATTTTCACTGAATGACGGACAATTGCTTCATGTTATTGATGAGGATAAGCGCACTTTCGTTGGAACTGCATCCTCTCGGGTTGCGACCTTTGTAGACTGACAAACCGTCAAAAAATGGTCAAACAAAAAAATGGTCGGAAATAGATTAGTAGTTGTGTTTGCATGATATCTGTCGAAATTGTTAATGCTCATGGTCCCATTTCTTTTCAATGTAATTAAAGGCAAAAAGAACGTTCTTAACACTGTTTAAGGCACGTGGCCCAAGGAAACGGTTGAGATGAGCTGTACACACCCACAGATGGCCCTTGTCACGTGCTCTTTATCCAACTAGTCAATTTCATATAGTCCTGGATGATACGATATGATAAACGCGAGGTCGTATTCTGCTTTTGTTGAAGAAAACTTATAAAGGTCCATAAGGATTGCTTAGTTTATTGTTTCTTTTGTAGGCTATATTTAGCTTTTAATCTTTATATGTTGTTTTATTTTGGGAGCAGAAAAGTCATTTTTGATTGTTTAAAGATCGCAAAAATTCACAATACATTAAATTCATAATTGAGAAAAAACAACAATAATGATTATAATAATGACATATTAATCATTCGACACATTTTCAAGCCAATAGTTTAGATTGTGGTCAAACCGCGTGAGTTACGTACTCTGGCAGATCGATACATTCATACAGCCAATAATACCACGGTTCACATGTCAATAAGAGAAATATTTACCTCCAAATTGAGCTCGCACTTTTCGTTCATTGTCATACTTAGTAGTTTATTTATTTAGCACTATTATAGCCACTTCAGCCACAATAGAAGTCCATTTTAACATGTTTAAAGAGAGGATCGTATGTCCAACAGGCCGAATAATGGAAACGGTCGAATAACCGGTAATCATAGTTTGGGACCGGGATACCAGGACCAAATGGGTCTTTAATTTGTAACCCTTTCTGATATGGCAAACTTTTGCACTGTTTCAAATTCAAAGTCCATGCAACGGGCTATTTGAATTTTATGTCAATTAGAAGATACGTGTGTGTTTTGGAGTAAATGAAATATGGGAGGAAAGAAACGAAAATGCTGACACTGGAATAAGCATTTTTTTCCATTTCCCTTACTGTCCTCGAAAAGAGGAAAGGCTTTACCATTCATTGAATGTTTGGAAAAACGTGTAAGCGGAAAGTCTCTTCGATTCAGTAGGGTTCCCTTTTATTGTGACCCTTTACAAATGTGCATTGTCAGTTATATATTTGTTTTCCAAAAACCGAGAAATATTTATAACAGATTAAGTTATGTTTATCACGACCTCCAAACAGTATCAAACACCTTTAAAAATGCTGACTATAACATTAGAGTCGTCCTGAATCCACATGGGTCCTTCCCATCTACCATTTTCAAATGAATTTAAAACGAAAAACTAAACCCAACCCCTGCCCACCCCCTCCACATACACACAAGAGACACAACTACTGCTGACACAAGGAAAATGCGTATGGTCGATTTTCAACGAAAACTTTAAACAAGGTGCGGTTTCGAGTTTTTCGTTGAAAAGCATCGACATCATTAAGGAATTCCATCTATCTATAAAGTAAAATTTCAAAGATATTTTTCATTAATTTTACCTTTATTTGAATCTGAAAGAGCATATTTTCCTATGTAAATTCTGAAAAAGCCAAAATATTGCGCCGTTTACTAGAAATATATATATTTATGCTGACATTAAGGATTACAGACCCTAAAAAATCACCACTTTCTAGCCATACGAAATGCATCAAATTACACACACTTGTAAATACACTTAAAATAAGTTGATTCGCCGTACCGGATTTCAAGATTATGCTTCAAGAAGAAAATAATTTACAAATATTATTTTACTCTTTATTCATATGCAAAGGAGGTAATTTTGAACATTTTTGTCAAATATTTTCAAAAGTATGCGTTAATTTAAAAATCTTAACCGTTCAAAATGCTTATTTAGAATGGAAAGATAACACAGTTTAGGAATTACTGACACTTTTTAAATTTCGCACCTGGGTCTTTGGTGCTTTTGAGGGGTCGGATACCTTAAACAATGTGATGTGGACATAAGTTCAGATTTATTTGGATTTTGTCATTTCTGTCTCAACTTTAAAGGCGTATTTTTAGCTTATAAACAGCAATTTCAAAAAAAAAAAAAAAAAAATGGTAGCATTTATACGCATTAGAATAGCCAATATTTGCATCAAGACCCTTTAAAACTTAATACAATGTACATGTACTAAGCAAATTTTGCAAATTGGGTCGTCATTTATGGTTACGGAAATTGACGATGGTATACATTCGTAAATTTCCGTTGCCATGGATGACTCACGAAGCTGCACGAAGTGTTTGGTATCTAATGATGAATGGAATACCTTAATGGACATGCAGAACATTCTAAATATATGTATAAAGTACGTCAGACTCTAGATTAACGAATACTGCTTTTATGTACCAAATTAATTGCTCAGTCACCAAATAGCAATAATCACGGTGTACAATCACGTGACTCAGAATTTCAGACAATCTTCAATATCTTTTTTAATACTTGACCAATTCGAATTCGGTTTGGAGCAGAGAATGTGGGAAAATGCCAGGAATAAGCTGGACGTGTTTGATTTTTGAAAAATCAACAGATGAAGATAAACCGAAGCGTGTTTGATTTTTGAAAAATCAACTGATAAAAAAGTAATTGAAGATAAACCAAACATTTGGTTTATCTTCAATAACTTTTTTATCAGTTGATTTTTCAAAAATCAACCACGTCCATCTAATGCGTGACGTCTGTCCACATTCTCTGCTTCAAACTGAATTCAAATCGGTTCAACATTAACAAAGATAATTGAAGATTTTCTGAAATTATTGTATCACGTGGTTATCCACCGTGATAATAGCAGCGTTTTCAATGCTCGTTTGTCCTTTTCAATGTCATTTCAACCGGTGGATAATCACGTGATACAATTATTTCAGAAAATCTTCAATAACTTTGTAAATACTGGGCCGATTTGAATTCGGGTTGAAGCAGAGAATGTGGACAGACGCCACGCATTATTAGATGGACGTGGTTGATTTTTGAAAAATCAAGAGATAAAAAAGTTATTGAAGATAAACCAAAATTTTGGTTTATTTTCAACAACTTTTTTATCAGTTGATTTCTCAAAAATCCAACACGTCCAGCTAATTCCTGGCATTTTCCCAATTTTTCTGCTTCATATCGAATTCAAATTGGTCAAGTATTAAAAAAGATATTGGAGATTATCGGAAATTCTGAGTCACGTGATTATACACCGTGAATGAACTGCCCACATATAAGTTAGCGGCAATCATTGTTTGTTTCTTACTGCAATTCGTTGTAATTACTAGGAGAAGAATGCTTTATTATCATCATTAATTTGCCTTACACAGATATATAGCCTGTTGTAGGTTAAAACCTCGTAACTACAGCTTAAAAACTGGAGTTACGATGTTTTGATCTCCCACCGAAGACATATCGTTAGAAACAGATACACTTTCAATTGATCAATATCAAAGCAGTGGTGACCTTTTTTGTTTTCTGAGAAACGATGCTTTTTAATTGTGCAAATTATAAGTTTGAAACGTCTAGCTCTAAAGAACACCTTAATCTTTTCTTAACCTTCCATACTAATTGTTTTGGTTTCCAAAACTTGAAGGGTTTACGATAATGTCGAGACAAAATATGAGATGCATTTTTTCTCCGTAATTCTAAGTATCTTCTTTCCTGTAACGTCAAATCGTTGCACATATTCTGTCTTCTAAACACTTTCAAAACAGAACAAATAAGAAATGTGGTTTGGAAAATGTAAGTATTGTGTCTTTTATAGTCAAATAACACACATTATTGCATAAGATTTGTTTTTGGGCCGTTATCAACATTGAATAACGAGAAGAAACCGGGCGGATATCCAGAGAAATCGTGCATTAATCGGCAGATTCACGTGCGATATCGGACCGGGTTTGCATTCAAATATCCTCGATTTGACCCTTCAAAATAAACAAGTGTCTCTTTTCCCGCAAAATTCTCAACGTCTCACGTTAAATAATCGACGTTCGCCTTTTGGCGCCAAATTATGACGTAACGTTGTTTTACCGACGTCACGCATAACAAAAAATTCTCGGAAGATGTATCAGAACAAAACAACAATGGCGGATATTTTCACCTCGGTGCATTTTCCCCACATATTAAGGGGTTTGGGGTAAGTAATCATTGGAATTGTATGCTTTTTATGCAATAATAGCGTCAATTCACGTATTTTTCGGTCGTTAACATTCGCAGAGGCCCGCAAGATACGAAAACGACCCTCCTGCTTCGCAGTCGGGCGTTAACGTATTTCTTGGACCTCTGCGAATGTTAACGACCTCAAAAACGTGAATTAACCCTATATTAATCGCAATCAGTTCAGATGAACACCGAAGTTACGTCTAACGAGAGTTTCTTCTTAACCCTTTCCCAAACGACAAAATTTCGGAGTGTTCCACTTCAAAAACTGCCACAAATGACAAAATTGATGTTATTAAGGATAAAATTTGTGTAAAATATGGCATAGAAAATATTGAGACAAAAGGAGAAACTGCTGATTATCAGCAGTTTCTTCTTTTGTTTCAATGTTTTCCCAAGCTTTTTTTCTTAGGGACGTCAAAACCAGGTCTTGTTTTATAGAAAACTGTTCCAATGGTCTCCGGTGCTCTTCTGAACCACGACAATACTTTTTTAAATGGGCTGAAACACGGTGTATAATCACGTGACTCAGAATTTCCGATAATCTTCAATATGTTTTTTAATACTTGACCAATTTGAATTCGGTTTGAAGCAGAGAATGTGGAAATGCCAGGAATAAGCTGGACGTGTTGGATTTTTGAAAAATCAACTGATAAAAAAGTTATTGAAGATAAAACAAAATGTTTATCAGTTCATTTTTCAAAAATCAACCACGTCCATCTAATGCGTGACGTCTGTCCACATTCTCTGCTTCCATCCGAATTCAAATCGGTCGCGTATTAACACAATTATTGAAGATTTTCTGAAAATATTTTATCGCGTGATTATCCACCGTGTAAAAGGTATCCTTTCAAAGACGATGCCTAGTTTTCAAAAAAGATTATATACAATGTACCCTACTTGGCTAAATCAATGTCGATCATTATAGATAATATTAGAAGCATGGAACAAATTAGGCTTTTCAATGAATAATCCTATCGGGCTATCGCCCTGATCGATCATCTTTTGTGTCAACTTACTCAGAACCGTGGTTAAATAATGACAGACCAGAGAAGAACATAATTTATTTCTTAAATCATCTAAAAAGCGGCTCTGCGGCCAATTTGACAACATATTAAGGTGACATTTCACGATTATTTTTACATAAATTTCACTTTTATTCTATCTGAAAGGGCATGTTTTCTTATGAAACTTCTGAAAATTTCAAGCCAAAAATATTGAACCGTTTACAAGAAAAATATATTTTGTGCTAAAATTAAACAAATTGTTGTGGAGAACAGTTCAGATTTATATAGAATTTGTCATTCCTGTCTCAACATTGAAGGCATATTTTTCGTTTATAGATAACAACTTCAAAAAACTGATAGCGTTTCTATGCATTAGAATAAACAATCTTTTCATCAAGACATACTTTTAAAAACTGAAATTAATGTGAAATGTCTCTTTAAGGTTTTCCTGATCGTATTCGTTAGTCAGGGAAAACATTGGGGCACTGAGTTCCATGTACATGTAGCGACTATAATCAGATTTGTCAACAAAATACTTGTTAATATAAGCGATGAAAAAAGTGCCGATTCTGGGTCATCTTTTGTCAAATTGCTGCTTGTCAGCGAAAACCTCGTAACTGCAGCCTAAGAAAAGCTGCAGTTACGAGGTTTTCGCTGAAAAGCGACGATATGTCGCTCATTATCAGTTAGTGCACGGCAATAACATGATATGATTATAGCAACATAATAAGCAACACGATTCAAAATAAATGACCTTCGGATAATGGAGTCGTGATTTGAAAAGATTTTCTATTTTCAGAGGTTTTTAATTATCACTTAGTGTATAGCCCTTTTATGCACTTTGTTTTTTATTGTTTGTTTCGTGTTTTGTTGTTGCTGTAAAGCTGTAGATACGAGGTTTTCGTTGAAAAGCGACGATTTATACAGTCGCGTTTGTTGACCACCAAATATTGAAATTTTGATATTCGTTATTTCTGCATGTTTTTAAGGGACATAACATATTCCAATTTCATTTTTCAAAGTATGTCTTGATGCAAAGATTGGTAATTCTAATGTGTAGAAATGATATTTTTTTTTTTTTTAAGAATGCTATTCATATGCGAAAAATACGCATTTGAAGTTGAGACAGAAATGACAAATTCCATATAAATCTGATCTGATGTCCACAACAATTTGTTAAATTTTAGCACACAAATACATTTTTCTCGTAAACGGATCAATATTTTGTCTTGAAAATTAACAGAATTTTTATAAAAAAAAATGCTCTGTCAAATGAAAATAAATGTAAAAATGACAAAATATGAAATGTCACTTTAACTACACAGTTATATTTCGACCAATGTTCAACCGTGTTCTACAGTGTTCTCGCACACGTGTACATTGTCAAGGAAGAAAAAATAATATATAATAATAATATAATAATATTGCTATCATTTTCAAACGAACTTAATCTTATTTGACAAGGACATTACTACGATATCACTCGACTTATAATCGTTTTATCAAACAGAACATTCCATGCTGTATACTAGTAATGTTTTTGGATACCAAATCTTTGTTACTGCTACTTGGTTCCTAATAAAAAAAAAGTTTGGGAACTTTGAGGCAAAAGTAGAACATGTTGGAAACCAGAATGTTCTTATCTAATCTCAATATTTCCTACCACAATACACATATTCTATCTAGATTTGATTAGCATTTATTTTGTTACTTTACTTTACTTTACAACTTTATTGCTTAGAATATAACATATTCATAGCACATAAACAATACTAATTTTAGAGCAATACAAATGGTAGAACGTGTATATATAAATTCTCATTTTTTGTTGTTGTTTTCAGAGGTGTTTGCATAGAACACCAGAAATAAATTCTTTTAAGTTTTAGGACGCCAGAAATAAATTCTTTTAAGATTTATGTATGTGGTGGGGTCAAAATCAGCATTTTGGTACATGCTGATTTTATCCCACCTCAAACATATGTTATTAAAGGTACAAAATTCTTTTCCAATGTAAAATTTAATGCTGCAGAAAAAGTTGTTATTCCAAGAGTCTATGATAAAGTTCATAGTGATTTATCATTGTTTTCGATTGGTTAAGAACCGCATTGTAAGCCCTTGCACGAAACGAAAGTGCAAGGGGATACTAACGCTTCTTGTTGAAGTATCAGAATATATAAATATACATTTGAATGTAGTATGCATTTTTTCATCAATGTTTTCCGAGGCTATTTATAATTTGAATTGCGTTATATATTACAAGCATGAAACATCAATCAATCAGCATGTTCAATCAGGTAGATATAATGTATATTTTTCCATCAATGTTTTCCGAGATTATTTATACTTTGTATTGTGTTAATATATTACAAACATGAAACATGAAACAATCAACATGTTCTATCGGAGGAAAAGTGCCATTTTTTCTATAATGGATGCATATTGTTTAGCTTAGTAGCCATTTCTTTATTTAAGACTATTTTGTTTTACGTCACGTGATTCAAAAAGGTAGAAGATGTTTCTTTTTCGTTCTGCATTTAAATATGAATTAAACCGTGATGTAGTTTCAGTCCATTTCAATTCGTATGTGTTGTTATAAAATATCGTTACCACGGCTTGATTCAGGCTGTAGTTACGAGATTTTACATGAACACTGACGTTTTATCTAAACATAGCACTAATCGCGATCTATTTTTAGCACACAAAGCATGGATATTGGATTTAAAGTTATAAAAGTACATTGGGGTAAGGTAATGCAATATAACATGAGATAGATGTACATTTCGTCGCTTTTCTACGAAAAACTCGCAACCGCAGCTTGTTTTAAGCTGCAGTTACGAGGTTTTCGCAGAAAAGCAGCGATTTGATATATAAGCGTGCTTTGCATCCATTTACTAGAAGACTAGTCTTTCTGTTGTCTGTAGCATCTTTCAAATTGGGTCGTTACAAAATTTCACAGACAGGAAAATGGTTAATCTTCACAGTTTTGTTACTTCGAATTTTGCGACCAATACAATGTTTAACATGTACGTCTATTCATTGTCAAGGTGAAGAATTATCCCAGGCATATTTCAAACGGTGTATAATCTTATCTGACAACGTCATTGGTACGAGATCACTCGACTTATAATCGTTTTATCAAACAAAACATTCTACATTCTTTAAAATGTGTGTTGGTTACCTTTTGATAATATATGTAGTAAAAACTGTCTGATGATCTCAAGGCCTGGTTACATACAATTCCGCGTCCACATTGCGTTGACATCGTGTACTAAACTATGTCGACTATGTTAACTGACCATTTTTGGACGTGTTGCGGCCGTGATGTGGGCATGAAAATGCCCATGTGTTCAGGCCTGATAATTGATATCCCTTCCTTCCCAAAGTGAGAGAAATTAGATGGTCTTTCCATGTCATTTTTCGCCACCCAGATTTATTTTGGCAGTACAAATAATGCATTACGTGGAAACGACTCCAGCAATTTCGTTTGATTAATATGTAAAACGCTCGAACATACAGGAGGATTTTGTTTGGTGGTTTCTTAAACAAGTCAATTTTCGCTTCTTTTGCTTTGATTTATCTGCTCAGCCCTAACAAGATCAAGCTTCTGTTCTAAAAATCAAAATACACTTAATTTATTTTTGACTTTGTATATTGATAAAGACAAATGAGATTGTCCGACTGTGACGTCACTTTTTACTTGATAAAATCGAGCACTATTAAAATGTTCAAATGAGTCAGTTTCACTAACGTAATGCAGAGCATCAAATTGGTGTTGTATCAAACAGATGATAAGTACGAAGGTTTGGAACTTCAATGCATAAAATGTAAAATCATCGGCCATTAAAAGCGCGCGTTAACGGGAGAAGTTGGAAATTAACGAGAGAAAATGTGTATTTTTCAGCTATGAACGCCCAAATATACTGAAATATTCAAATTTTGCACAAAAATAACAGCTGTTCCTTTTCCCGGAACGACTTTCAACATCCAACATTAGTCAAACAAACTGCGCTAGCTTATGACACCGAATTATGACGTTACGTTCCTATCGACGCCAAGTGCTACAAAAATATTTTGAAAGACGACGGACGTTTTTCTCTCGCCGTGGTTGCGTATTATGCAGATACTAACAGCTGTCCTTATTAGTTAAATGTATATTTTTATGCTCCCCGAAGGGAGAGCATATAGTCGCCGCTTGGTCTGTCCGTCCGTCATTCCGTCCGTCCGTCCGTCCGTCCGTCCGTCCGAAGTGATTTCTCCATAACCCTTGGGCCAAATCAAATGAAACTTACCATGTGAACTCCCTATGACATAATGCCGATGTTCTTTTCCCGATTTTTGGATTTTAGGCCTCGTCATGGGAAAAGGGGTCTTAAGGTAAAATACAGTTTTTCTCTAATTTCTCCTAGTCTAATGGTCAGAATTTGATGAAATTTCATATAGTCTAATGGTCAGAATTTGATGAAATTTCATATTTGAGTAGCAAATCAGATGCCCTTGACAATAAAGTGCTCTCCATGGCATACATGTATTGTGACAATGCCTTATTCGGGGAGCATTGTCCGTCTCCGACGGCCCTTGTTTACTTTTTATGTAGCATTTGTGGTCATTACATTTTTTTAAAAGAAAATCCACCAAATGTCCATCTAAAACCAGAAATCGTTTAGAAACTATTTTTTCCCAATAATGTTCTCACGTCGATATTTGCTGATGAGCAAGGATTAATTATATCAAGTTACATTAAAAAATGTAAACATTAATAGTAAATAAAATCATTTTACAAAATTTTACTGAACCCTTTACAAAATTGTGAGCATGTCACATCCTGCAAAACGACACTAAGGATAGAAGTGAAGTCATCAAATCAAAAGAAATGCACTTTCAAGCCGAAATTGCGATTAGATTTTTCAAATATTTTCCTTACAAAGTAGAAGAAAATCTTTACTAATGGGTATTATATCAACTTATGAGGGGTTAATAAATATAGAATGAAAATATTTTAAGAATGTCCTAAAGGCGGACAATAATTTTAAAAAGAATGTTACCTTTTATTTCACAATAAAACTTAAAAAGTCGTAACATCCGTACAAAGGCAACGATATATCCATTGTCAATTTTGAAATACGAAATAAATACAAAATAAAAACGTTTAAAACCAACATGACATTAAGGCTTGACATACGTATATATCGCTGCCTTTCAACGAAAACATCGTAACTGCAGCTTATTTTAAGCTGCAGTTACGAGGTTTTCTTTGGAAACCGACGATATGGGACGTCTCATGGTTGTTAACCCTTTCCCAAACAAGACAATATTTTGACGTTTTTACCGTTAACAAAGCTTCGGGAAATATTGAGACAAAAGAAGAAAATGCTGAAATTCATTTTCTGTGGATAAAAAGGACAGAACAATCATGCAAGGTGCATTTTTATAATCTACATCATTTTTTTTTTTCAATTTGGAATTGGTCTAAAAATTATATTTGGGAAAGGGTTGGAGAATGAGAGGCATTATTAACACTATTGTATAAACATTCTGTAATTATAAGGAGAATTCAAATATTGACACAAAGAATATAAAAGAGAAAAAACTCCTATACGTATACCCGGCTTTTCCACATTTTGAAAAACTTAATTGCGAGGGTATTTTCGGTTACGTGGCATGTAAAGATGTTGGGTGGGTTTTTTTTTACACTTTTACGTCAAAAAGGCAGGTCGTCTGTCCGACAAAAAGAAAATATAAAAGAAAAACTCCTTCATAGGGAATACCCGGCTTTTCCCCATTTCTAAAAAACTTATTTGCGAGGGTATATTCGGGAACGTGGCTCGAAAATGTGTTACATGTACATTTGTATTTTTATCTCACTATTCATGCCGAAAGCGTCGGTCGTCTGTCCGTCTGACACAACGAATATAAATCAAAGTGCTGAGAGCACTGTAATTGGACGTCTCTGATTAATTGAGCGGGATTGTACATGAACGAAAGATATTTTATTCATTCTTCTGTGTTTAATTCTATAAGATCGGTTTCGGACATACGAAATCGGCTTTAATACCAGAAAACCCTTCTCAGGCTTCAAATTGATTTGATTGCCGTTTCAAGACAACTGATTTGTCGCTATGAATAATCACTATTCATTTGATTACCAAATTCAATTAAGGCCATGCGATTAGCACTTTTGTCTTCTTGTTTCGGTTTACTATGAGTATTGTCATCAGTTATACTTTTCATTGATTTTATAAAGTACGCTACAAAGCAATTTATTCAAAATGTAAGCCAACGCGCTACATAAATGAAAGCCGCGATAGCTCACTTAGCAGAGCACTCACCTTGTACTCTTTACACATGTTATATCCGGAAGGCCCTGGGTTCGAATTCTACTCAGACATTGTTCTTTTTAATCATCTTTTTTATACGCCGCCGGAGGTTGACGTATATTGGCGTCATCTTCTCCGTCTGTCCGTCCGTCCATCCGTCCGTCCGTCCGTCCGTCCGTCCACTTTTCTTGTCAACGCAACTCCTCCTAAGTTTCTGGCTGGATCTTCTTGAAACTTAGTCAATGTTATAACCTCAATTGGTAGATGTGCATGAATGAAGGATTTTATGGTTCGTTGATTTTTGCCAGAGTTATGTCCCTTAAAAACTTAGTCTCTGGGGCTTATTGAAATTGCAGCCTTGTCAACGCAACTCCTCCTAAGTTTCTAGCTGGATCTTAATGAAACTTGGTCAATGTTATCACCTCAATTGGTAGATGTGCATGAAGGAAGGATTTCATGGTTCGTTGATTTTTGCTTGAGTTATGCCCCTTAAAAACTTAGTCTCTGGGGCTTATTGAAATTGCAGCCTTGTCAACACAACTCCTCCTAAGTTTCTGGCTAGATCTTAATGAAACTTGGTCAATGTTATCACCTCAATTGGTAGATGTGCATGAAGGAAGAACTTTATGGTTCATTGATTTTTGCCAGAGTTATGCCCCCTTAAACTTAGTCTGTGGGGCTTATTGAAATTGCAGCCTTGTCAACGCAAGTCCTCCTACGTTTATAGCTGGATATTAATGACACTTGGTCAATCACCTCAATTGGTAGATTTGCATGAAGGAAGGATTTTATGGTTCATTGATTTTTTCTAGAGTTATGCCCCCTTAAAACTTAGTCTCTGGGGCTGATTGAAATTGCAGCCTTGTCAACACAACTTCTTCTAAGATTCTGACTGGATCCTTATGAAACTTGGTGGATGTTATTACCTTAATTGGTAGATGTGCATGAAGTAAGGATTTTATGGTTCATTGATTTTTGCCTGAGTTATGCCCCCTTTAATCTTAGTCTCTAGGGCTTAATGATATTTCAGTCTCGTGAACGCATTTCCTTCCAGGTTTTTGACTGGATATTTATAAAAACCTTTTTGTGAACACAACTTTTTACAGGGTTTTGTGTGAATATTTATAAATCCTTGTCAATGTCATTTTTTTTGTCTCAAGTTTTATAAGTGGCGGCGTATATTGTGACCATGGCACTCTTGTTCGACTTCTATCTCCACCATCGTTGGCGAAAAAACGACCACAGTGATTTAGAATCGATCTTAACACAAATTCAACGAAATAAAGTAATGAAACGCCGATCATTTACATACAATTCCGCTCAATCAATGAGAGGCGTCTAAATATAGTGCTCCAAGCACTTTGATTTTTATTCCTGTTTAGAGTAAAAAAAGAAAAAAACACGGTAGCAGTTTTCCCTGGTTGTGGTTACAAAACAAATTCAATACATACTTTTCCTGAAACAAAATACCAGATGAATTGGAGCACCTAACCATGGATTCCTCATACAAGTACTACCGCAGCATCCTTACATCTACAGATGTGCATAAAAAGAAGAAATTGGGAACGTGCCGTCGGGAAAATGGCAGTGGAGTACAATAAGCAATTTAAATCTTCATATCATTATCAACTAAAATTTGAGAATAGCAATGTCCCTATCTGTAAACATATTCATACGATCATCCAGGTAACATGTGTTGCAGACCCATTGCTTCATCTTCTTAGCTCAATACACGTAAACGGGTCTCTTAAACGAAATAAATACAGATCGCTGTCACTTAGTCTTATACTAGTAATAATCATTGTTGTCATGATCATCGATCAGTATGTAAATAGGTCATGATACTGTCGAATATCAGTGATACAGATGCTGGAGAAAAAAACTCGTAAGAGCAACTATTTTTCTGAATAGGTGGATTTCACTAGTGTCTCATCTGAGGCTGCTCAGATGGAACCCCGATTTGTCATCGAGTCGAGCCCGAGTTGCGAAATGAACTCACTCCCCGATAATCAATTTCAAAACCCTGGTTCCAAAGTACGTCTCGTGGAAACCCCGTTCCTTTAAATATATCAAAGAAAAGGAACCTATCATACACAATACGTGCATTAAATTGGGTAATCATTCTAAAATGTGTGTTTTCAGTAAACACATCAAGAAAAACAAACGTTTTACAGAAGAAATAATCCGAACTGGTTTTGAACCAACGGCGTTCCAAATTTCAGACTGAAAAAAGGTTGCGAGGTTAATCCTTTCCCGTTTGAGCTATCACTTCTGCTGATGTTATAGGGTGTCTGTTTACATTATGACCATAGTGTATGCATGTATCGCTTTCTAAAGATCTTACCCTTTACACAATAAATATTAAGAAAGTCAAAAAACTACAAGAAAATGATTAAATCGAAAAAAGATCGTAAAGTTGGTTAAGACGTGGCATGAATTGAATCGGCCAATGAATCTTATAGTATTTGTTAGAGAACACATAGAAAGTAGGAAAAGATACGACAGTTTTCCTGTATGGTCGCAAAATCTATTTTGAATTTTGGTCAACTGGCAATTGAGTCTGAGAAAGGGTTTTTTGGTAATGAAAACCCATTTCGCCTGTCCAAAAGTGGTTATAAGAATTGTACGTCCTTTCGGACGTCCAATTAAAAAGAGAAGAAAAAAAAACTTTACGAATACCAGACTGTTTCCCATTTTTAAAACTTTAAAAGTACTGGTCTATGTTGTGGTACGTCTTACGAAAAGGTTCCATTGTCCATTTTCCCATTCGGTCACATTCGAAAACGTCGTAACTACAGCTTAAATAAGCTGTTGTTACCACATTTTCGAACGTGACCAGCGATTTATTTCATTTTAGATACATTCTTGACAGGATAACTCATTGGCACATGATTTATAAGTTAAACTTGAACATTTTAGCAAGTCTAAGAATGCAAGAATATTTACTCTACGAACGAACAGGGTTTCACTGTTATTAACACTTTCCCGAACAAGACCCAGTTTTGACGCCACTAGTAGAAAAGGATTTGATAAACATAGAGGCAAAGTAAGAAAAAAATGAGGTAAAGAAGATAAAGTTTATTTCTTCTTTTGATGCCAATTATTTTGCCGTCTGTAACACTTTTCGTATTGGTTTGGTCCTAAATTTTGCCGTTTTGGAAAAAGGTTGAAAAGAACAATTTCGCCGACGTCGTCAAGCTATTGATACGCTGTCTTGACTTCAAGTCTTAAAGTGTGGTTATCGGTTTAGGAAAAGCCGCCATTATAATTGGTAAGGTCATATTTTGAATAATCTGATGTCATAAATATTGTGTTGGTATGTTTTATTATCCAATGGAATTCTACACCAAAGCCGTTCACTCTGTTAGTTACATATTCTTACATTGTTAATCTTCCCAGCAAATCCTTGTCGTTCCTTTTTCTAACGAGTATAGTGTTTCCAGATTAACCCAGGACATCTGCATTTGTAATGACCCCACTTCGGCATTTTTTTTAAAGCGACCAACTAACGGACTTTACAACGAAACCGAATAATTCCGACGTCGCGCGAATCCCATTATGGGCGAAAAACCCTGAATCTGATTTATTTTTGTAATTCTCAACCACTTACAAACAGGGTTAAAGTATAAAATTAATGATTTGAAGTTAAAATTCAATTAGAAGAAAATCGTTCTAAAATGTGTCTATTACACACAACCACTTAATCCTTTCCCAAAATAACAACAATATTTAGACTTTTTCCAATTTGAAAATTGCTGCAGATGACAAACATGAGGATTAACAAGTAGTATTTCTATCAAACGACAGAATACTTGTAATCAGCATTTTGATTAAATGATTCTCAAGAGTTATTTCACCAATACGCAAATTTTACAACGAAAAATATTTGTTCGGAAAAGCAATATTCCGTCGGTGTTTTTGCCAAACCTCGTATATACAGCTTTGATCAAGCTGTAGATACGATGTTTTGCAATAACACCAACAATTTAATTTCTTCTTCAAAAGGTTGGCCTTAAAACTATGGTCTAGCTTTGATTATAAATGTGGAATTGAAGGTCGAAAGTGAAATTATCATTAATTAGTAGCCTCACTAGGCAATCTCCTATGAAATCTTTTCCGAACCAGACCCAGATATTGACGTAACGTGCGATGTTTTGGAAAACATCTGAAATAAAATTGTTGTTTTTTTTTAAATATTTTTTTTTCTATTTGGTTACAATCCAAAAGGTTGTTGACACTTGTTATGCTTTCTGAAACACCTAAAACTTGGTCCAATATAAAGTGTTGTTATTTCAAAAGCAATTAACCGTTTTCGTGGTATATTTAATTGAGAAACACAGTGTCGAATTCACGATGAAGAGGCTGCACGCGTTTGATTCCCGTAATGCTAGGTTCCCTATGCCGATCAACACAATAAACTCGATTGCTCCCCAATCAAACCCTACCAAATGATTTCTTCTCGACCACTTGTCAACCAATCATGATATCTACAGTTGATTTGATCTGATTATCAAATGGAGAAGAGATCGAGTTAATAGGAATCTAGTCATGAATCACTTGAGTAGAAGTCGAGGTGATCGAGTGTAGGTTAGTTGCAGATCGGATGAATGATCTCTAGACACGATTGATTCTCAATCAGACCAGTGTTTTATTGTAACAAACATGACCGCTTTACGATCACTTTATTGCACACGAGTATTTTGACAATAAAAACATCGAGTAGGAAGCCCGATCAATGAAGGTCAAGCTTGATCAGTCCGACCACTCCCCACCACCTATGTAGACAAAGCTCTAATAGTACTGTTCGGGATTCGTCGAGTTGATCTGATCGACAGTCTTCAAGAACCTATTGGTAACCAGTCACATTTTTATTATCAGTAATGCTGCATTTCCAATTCATGTCACATTTTGTCTGTAAAGTATTCCTTTGAACTCGCATGAAAATGTCTGGGATTGGGGTTAACGACATTTATCGAACTAATTGTAAAGACGGGAGATTTATTACGAATCATTTGTGATCGGAAATTGCAATATAAAAAGTCATTTAACCATTTTCTTGGTGTTGAAGTATATAATAGAATAAGTTTTGGAAAACATTGAGCGAAATGAAGAAAATGCTAACAATCAGCATTTTCTTCATTTCCGACAATGCTTTCAATGTTTGGATCTTTTTCACAAATACTGTCTTTCGTAACATGAATTTTGTCGTTTGTGCCTCCTTTGATTCGAATCAGTGTAAAATGTTGTCTAAAATGATGGTAAATGTTTAAGATAGACCTTTTCAACCTGGAATGAATGGGTTTTGAAAATGAAATTGACCTTGTCATTTTTTCTTCTTTTTTTTTTTTTTTTTTGAAAATTGAAATAAAAATCTGACTATCTACCAAAAGTTTTTTTAATCAATACATGTCCGGATTGTCATCATAAGCAATAAATAATGATAAGATATGAGTGACTCATTTAGCAATCTCATCAAATACAGCTCTGTATTCTCATTTTCCCTTTCCTAAATGGAAAGACAGATCGTTTCAACTTGAAAGTTGCTACAGACAAAATATAGATGAGGATGATAACAGAGTGTGTGCGAAATGTTGTACATCAACTATTGAACCAAAGTATAAATATGCCGATTACCAGCATTTTCTTCTCTTGTCGTATGTTCCTAAATTTTCTGTTAAAGACGTCAACACAATGGTCTGTGTTAGAAAGGGGGTCAATTGAAATTCAACATGGTCTAATTGTTCTTGAAGTTGAGCATATTTTGTCACGATCACTATCACGTCCATTTGGAACACCTCGGATAATTCCATCGAAGATCGAATCATCGACTCGGAAGTATGTGTATGAAGAAGTTTTAAAAAAATCGCATATCTTAGCCGAAAGTTATTACGCTTCATAAAGTAGTTTTCGAGGTCATCAAAATGAACAACCATAGCAACTTACGGGACTTGCAGGATGAAATCATTAAAAAAAGAAGGGACACTGGAACTGCATGCAATGCATTTCAGTATCATTGTATCTTTATTGTTGACATTAGTTAAGGACAAACGTTTTCTGCTGTTGTTCTATTCTATTCATAGTCTGAAAGTAGATTAACGACTTACATCCAAGGTATGATTCGACAGAATTGACCGTGGTGTTCCAAATGTATCACGTCATCTTCACATATTCCCTAAAAGTGATAACATTTGCAACTGAAATTAAACTTAGATTTGAAAATTGTTACTATAGACTTGCTCTTCCGTTAATGTTTTCTTTTCTATCTAACCATTCTTTCAATTTACTTTATTCATATCCAACTTTCCATTTCAATAGTCTTAACTTTTTCCCACACTGTGAAATTATAATCAAATTTATTCTACTTGTTCTAAGTGTGTATAACTCTCCGAATTCCATTGATTAGCTATGGAGTTGAGCACATTTTGCCGTGATTGTAACTTTCTTATTCTCTCTTGTCGAATTATCTCATGAGCGTCCGAAGAATTTTCCTCTTGCATTTGTTTAAGAGCTCTCGATCGAGCCATGCGTGAAAATGTCATAGCTGCTTTTACAATAACAGCAACATTAACGAGTTTGTTACTAGCTAGAGGTTTCTCTGGTGAAATTTCACTAGCCAATTTATCTTGACCTCTAGATATTTCTTCAATATCAGCTGGAATTCCCAAAGAAGCACTCGGTCTGTGCAATGAAATAGAGGACGCGGCTCTTGATAAAGGTCGTGAGAATATACTACTGGATGCAGCGTCGGAGTCCCTTCGCTTTCGTCTATGACTTTCAACGTACGAACTAATATCTGAATTCGAATTTTTGAAATTGCTTTGTCTCGTTGATGCAATACTGCTGGTCCCGATTGAAGTCGTTCGTTGTCGTTTTGTTTTATTTCTATTTCGAAATGCCCTTTGGATGTTTTGATTATTTTCTTTAGTTTCAGCAGTTGCTGTTTGCTTAACATTATTTGAATCTTCTTCGTCCGGTTCGTCTTCGTTACCCTCTTCTACCGGACACAGACCATTAACAGGCGGACTGCTTGTATCTTCAGGAGTAGAGTCCAAGTAATTATTCACTAGCACTGGTTCTTCAACTGGACGATTATCAAGAAACTTTTTAAACTTTTGACCACTTTTGATAAACACACTATCTTTCGTTATCAAGAAAGGTGACGCATTTTCTATAGGAGATGTTTTCGCCGATGTTGGTCTACTCCTTATCGATGTTGCTGAAGTTGGTCTACTTCTCAGTAATGTAGCTGAAGCCGGTCGCATCCTAATTTGTTTCGCTGATGAAGGTCTTCGTTGCAATGTACCATTAGCTGTGTGAGGCCTAACGCGTCCCTTATCATCTCCATCAGTTGCTCTATGCTGAGAATGCATCGATATAACCGGAGAGGATTTTGACTTCAACCTACCCTTTGCGTTACGAATATCATTTTCACTCACAGCTTCAGTCAGTATTGGACCACCTACCATTGTTTTATAACTCTCTATAATGTCTTTCTGCCACTTCTTCACGTCAAACACTTCAGTATCGTCTTCCGGATTATTCTTAAGTAAATCGATTGGTGATGTTTTCTGAGAACTGTCAGAATAAACTGACTCGTTTTCAAGAAACACATCATCATCTGCCTCGTGTTCTTCCTCACTTTTACCCTGACTATTATTTTCCTCTTGATCTATTGTTCTAATTGTTGGTCTTCTAGCACTATGTTTCATCATTTCTTTCTCGTGATTTACAATGAACTTATTCAGTTGCTTCTCACATTCCCTCCATTCTAATAATCTCTTATTACTCAGTTTCAACCCTTGTCGATAGGTCGCACATTTTTCAAAGTCTCTGTCTTTGTCATTTTTCGGCGGGATGCCGACGTCACTTATACCGGAAGTCTTCACCACGTTTTTGAATGATTTCGTAATACCTCGTTTTTCTCTGTCAATTTCGTAGTTGAGCCTTACTGTTTCCCGGTCTATGTGTTTAAAATGGACGCATAGTAAGTGGGTTTCGACCTGGTTCCGCCTTTCGGCTCGGATAAACTTCTCGCTGGTCATCCGTACAGGCATGTCAGTGTCGCGCTCGAGCTGGAATTAGAAACAAAACTTGAATAAAAAAATATGATAGTAACCCTCTGTTTACGAGGGCGACGCTTTATCTTACCCTTTTTAAATCGGTTTAGACAGACTGTAACATTTTCAAAATTGTTGCAGACGCAAAAGTGGTCGATGGAAAGGATAATGTTTTAAAACAGAATATATTGAGCCTAAAGAAGAATCTATGGAGAAGTCCAAAACGGAATAGCATATAGGTCGTAGAGCAAAAGTGAATTCCAGTTTAATTTCATTCTTTCCTGTGGTGTAACTGTATGTAAATTGCTTGATATACATTTTCACTGAATGACGGACAATTGCTTCATGTTATTGATGAGGATAAGCGCACTTTCGTTGGAACTGCATCCTCTCGGGTTGCGACCTTTGTAGACTGACAAACCGTCAAAAAATGGTCAAACAAAAAAATGGTCGGAAATAGATTAGTAGTTGTGTTTGCATGATATCTGTCGAAATTGTTAATGCTCATGGTCCCATTTCTTTTCAATGTAATTAAAGGCAAAAAGAACGTTCTTAACACTGTTTAAGGCACGTGGCCCAAGGAAACGGTTGAGATGAGCTGTACACACCCACAGATGGCCCTTGTCACGTGCTCTTTATCCAACTAGTCAATTTCATATAGTCCTGGATGATACGATATGATAAACGCGAGGTCGTATTCTGCTTTTGTTGAAGAAAACTTATAAAGGTCCATAAGGATTGCTTAGTTTATTGTTTCTTTTGTAGGCTATATTTAGCTTTTAATCTTTATATGTTGTTTTATTTTGGGAGCAGAAAAGTCATTTTTGATTGTTTAAAGATCGCAAAAATTCACAATACATTAAATTCATAATTGAGAAAAAACAACAATAATGATTATAATAATGACATATTAATCATTCGACACATTTTCAAGCCAATAGTTTAGATTGTGGTCAAACCGCGTGAGTTACGTACTCTGGCAGATCGATACATTCATACAGCCAATAATACCACGGTTCACATGTCAATAAGAGAAATATTTACCTCCAAATTGAGCTCGCACTTTTCGTTCATTGTCATACTTCACAGTGTAGGAGCGGAAGTGTGTGAACTCTTGTCTTTGAGTGATTACTTGTGTGTCTGTACATCGAGGAAACGCAACTTGGTAAACACCAGCGGTTGACATTGGTAAGAATTTATGTTTCTTTTCTGGATAAACACAATACTTTTGTCATATCATTGTACCAATCTCTTTATTCATTATTCCCTGTAACATTTTTAGAGCAATCGGAGCCATTGGTTCTAGATTTAAATCATTTTAGGCCCAATTCACATGGGCATGAACTACAACGGGTGGTTTAGCTGTTACGAGTCGCAGTTTTTACTCGAATAGATGCATACTGTAGGGTCTTTCTCAACAAGATTTTCATTCACAGCTCGTGCAAATGTGTGTGTTGAGACTGATACAATTATTTAGTTAGGAAACCGTCTAAAACTTCCCATTTTTGCCGTTTTAAAAAAACTTCTTTTGTACAATCAATTGTCAAGTCCTGTACAATAGCCTGACAAGAAATATTTACTTTTGTACAATGGCTTGATTTGCAAATGTGACATATTGATTGTAATAAATGCGTCTTTACCACTTTTTGCATTATATTCGACTGATTGTTTCGCCCGTAAAAGATACAGAGAAAAAATGTCGGGAAAATAAGAAATTTTTGCATGATGGAGAATCACGTGTCATAATTTTATAGAATCTTCAATAACTATCTTAATATTTGACCAAGTTGTATTTGGCTTGGGCAAAGAATGTGTAAAACATCAGAAATAAATTTTGTATGTTAGATCTTTTAAGATCATCTGACAAAAACATTATTGCCGACCAAATCAACTCGATCAACTCGATCGGCTTAATCCCTTGATAAAACCCGATTAAACTCGACCAAATATATTTACACGACTTCTTCTTTATATCTTGTCGATTAATTCCCGACCATTTTTGCCGACCACGCTCGATCAGGATGTCCCGATCGCTCTTGCCGACCAAGTTCGATCAGTACTCGATCGCTTGATCGATCTTGTTTTGATTGTCAGTATACCACGTGCAACGTAGATCTTACGACAATGGGGGTGTGGTATTTTTCTAATCGTCCATTGGCTTATCGATGATTTTGATTGACAGCCGGCGTTTTGTCAATTATACTGAGTTTGCCAATTCATTTTGATCCATTGTCGGTGTTGTTGTAAAATCTCGTAACAACTGATTCAATCAAGCTGTTGTTCGACGTTGTTGATTTACAACGTCGAAATAATATACTAAAGTGTAATTGAAGTCTCAATCTTTGTCAATCTGTTAAAATCCGGCTTTAACCGATATCAACATTTGACAGGGACCAATTAATAGTAATCATCCATGACCCTGGGAAATCAAAAACCGATTAGTTTTACTGTAAACAAACATATCTCCTGTTATATACTAGAACAAAAAAGATACGCAACCCCAATTTTTCATAATATTTTCGACAAACTATGTTTTTAATGGCTATTGAGTACCTTTTTAATATTCCTGCCTCCATACGCATGAATATAGTGTCATTTTCTTCAGATGTCGTAAATTCATCACGTGATACATAGCAAATTGTTGAAAACTGATTATCCCCTGTCGTGTTTTCTAAATGACTACTACCAAAAATAATTTTTCTTTAAACACAAGCTTAAACATAGACCAAGAAGAGGCTAAAGCTTTCACACACTTCTCACTACACTACGCATAGCGGGGCTACGCCAAAACCAGCGCCAAGCTGCAGTGCGGATGTTGTTAGGTGGAAAAAGACAAAATGTTGTCGCAACAAATCGACACATTTTCGACTGTATACGCTGTTGGCTCTCAATGGGAATACAATCGATCAAGCACGGAGCGGACGTGCAAGATATATGACGTCACGACAGGACCGTATTGTCAGGTAAACCCCACCTATGGGATAGGTTAAAACTGCAACGGAGGCCGCTAATAAATCGCATGGACTGCACAACATTCGAATATCGGACCAAACTGAACGAAACAGATTGTGTTTTTCGACCTACATTCACTTTTTTTGTAAAATTGTGTTGATGCCCAGTGTAAACTGGGTGTTTTCTTATTTATGGGATTTACTACAAACAGGATTTTGTGAACTCTACAAGGTGAAATTTTATTGCTTTAAATGTATTACATTTTGTTTAAATCTAATTTGATGTATTTGCGTAATCTTCTTGAAGGCATTGAAAAGGAAGTTGCGTTTCTTTTTTTGTCTAGTATATATAATTTTAAAAATCACAATTGTAAATGCCCGATTTTGCACTGTTCAAAGTGTGATTTCATTAAGGCATACCCAATGGCTTTAGACCACGGCCAAGGCACAGTTAGTAGCGCATCTGCCTCTCATACGAGAGGTCCCGGGTTCGATACCCGGCCGCGGCTAAAACCCTTTCTGACAAAAATGTCACCCATCAATGGTTTGATATCGTGATCCTATGTGGGGGAGCATCTGGAGGCTCGGTTAGGGTGTTTTGGTACATAGTACTGTTGAGAGAAATACCAGGAATCTGTGGTTAGGTGCTCCAGCCGCCTCAATATGACCTTAGTGGTTGAAAACGGTGCAAAACCCCAACAAACCTAACGGCTTGATTCTAGCCGAAGTCACGAGTTTTCAAAAAGGCACCGACGGTTTATCAAAACATAACGTTTAACAAACCAAGTCTACACGTTTAGCACAAAATTCCTTGCTATTATACATGTATAAACTCATTCATCACACTAAAATTAATTTTGAAATATAGGTAAAGGAAGAAGCCTATCCAGTGTAACATTGGATAACAAATTAAAGAAGATAAACCGAACGTTCGTGTTTGTGTTGATGTTTAAATCCGTGTAAAACATAGGCAAGCGACATTACAAATTGCTTGTAAGTGATTGTACAATAAATTCATAAGGGAATTGTCATTAGCCAATTGATTGTACATAAAAACTGTCAAACTGCGGACACTTAAATCGGGAATTTTATTGGAATGGATATCATTTCGTCTGAATCATGTTCTTAGTGACAAAGTACTTACATAAAGGCATTTAATTTTTGGAAGAAACAATACGATGAATGATAAAAAAGCGATAAAAATGGCAATTTTATGTGGTGAAAATCATGCGCCAATTTTCCCATCCAAATGTTCAAGGCATTTTATATGGTTTAAACAGCTCAGACCGGGTGCATATTTGGACGATGCCTTCCATGTTTATTCAAGATTACGACATTACAACAAAATATAAGATATATGTCGAAATAATTATCAATCATAAACTTTTTCTTACCTATGTCAACCGTTGATGCTTACCAAGTTGCATTTCCCCGATGTACAAACACACAAGTTATCACTCAAAGACAAGCATTCACACACTTCCGCTCCTACACTGTGTACTTAGTAGTTTATTTATTTAGCACTATTATAGCCACTTCAGCCACAATAGAAGTCCATTTTAACATGTTTAAAGAGAGGATCGTATGTCCAACAGGCCGAATAATGGAAACGGTCGAATAACCGGTAATCATAGTTTGGGACCGGGATACCAGGACCAAATGGGTCTTTAATTTGTAACCCTTTCTGATATGGCAAACTTTTGCACTGTTTCAAATTCAAAGTCCATGCAAAGGGCTATTTGAATTTTATGTCAATTAGAAGATACGTGTGTGTTTTGGAGTAAATGAAATATGGGAGGAAAGAAACGAAAATGCTGACACTGGAATAAGCATTTTTTTCCATTTCCCTTACTGTCCTCGAAAAGAGGAAAGGCTTTACCATTCATTGAATGTTTGGAAAAACGTGTAAGCGGAAAGTCTCTTCGATTCAGTAGGGTTCCCTTTTATTGTGACCCTTTACAAATGTGCATTGTCAGTTATATATTTGTTTTCCAAAAACCGAGAAATATTTATAACAGATTAAGTTATGTTTATCACGACCTCCAAACAGTATCAAACACCTTTAAAAATGCTGACTATAACATTAGAGTCGTCCTGAATCCACATGGGTCCTTCCCATCTACCATTTTCAAATGAATTTAAAACGAAAAACTAAACCCAACCCCTGCCCACCCCCTCCACATACACACAAGAGACACAACTACTGCTGACACAAGGAAAATGCGTATGGTCGATTTTCAACGAAAACTTTAAACAAGGTGCGGTTTCGAGTTTTTCGTTGAAAAGCATCGACATCATTAAGGAATTCCATCTATCTATAAAGTAAAATTTCAAAGATATTTTTCATTAATTTTACCTTTATTTGAATCTGAAAGAGCATATTTTCCTATGTAAATTCTGAAAAAGCCAAAATATTGCGCCGTTTACTAGAAATATATATATTTATGCTGACATTAAGGATTACAGACCCTAAAAAATCACCACTTTCTAGCCATACGAAATGCATCAAATTACACACACTTGTAAATACACTTAAAATAAGTTGATTCGCCGTACCGGATTTCAAGATTATGCTTCAAGAAGAAAATAATTTACAAATATTATTTTACTCTTTATTCATATGCAAAGGAGGTAATTTTGAACATTTTTGTCAAATATTTTCAAAAGTATGCGTTAATTTAAAAATCTTAACCGTTCAAAATGCTTATTTAGAATGGAAAGATAACACAGTTTAGGAATTACTGACACTTTTTAAATTTCGCACCTGGGTCTTTGGTGCTTTTGAGGGGTCGGATACCTTAAACAATGTGATGTGGACATAAGTTCAGATTTATTTGGATTTTGTCATTTCTGTCTCAACTTTAAAGGCGTATTTTTAGCTTATAAACAGCAATTTCAAAAAAAAAAAAAAAAAAAAAAATGGTAGCATTTATACGCATTAGAATAGCCAATATTTGCATCAAGACCCTTTAAAACTTAATACAATGTACATGTACTAAGCAAATTTTGCAAATTGGGTCGTCATTTATGGTTAGGGAAATTGACGATGGTATACATTCGTAAATTTCCGTTGCCATGGATGACTCACGAAGCTGCACGAAGTGTTTGGTATCTAATGATGAATGGAATACCTTAATGGACATGCAGAACATTGTAAATATATGTATAAAGTACGTCAGACTCTAGATTAACGAATACTGCTTTTATGTACCAAATTAATTGCTCAGTCACCAAATAGCAATAATCACGGTGTACAATCACGTGACTCAGAATTTCAGACAATCTTCAATATCTTTTTTAATACTTGACCAATTCGAATTCGGTTTGGAGCAGAGAATGTGGGAAAATGCCAGGAATAAGCTGGACGTGTTTGATTTTTGAAAAATCAACAGATGAAGATAAACCGAAGCGTGTTTGATTTTTGAAAAATCAACTGATAAAAAAGTAATTGAAGATAAACCAAACATTTGGTTTATCTTCAATAACTTTTTTATCAGTTGATTTTTCAAAAATCAACCACGTCCATCTAATGCGTGACGTCTGTCCACATTCTCTGCTTCAAACTGAATTCAAATCGGTTCAACATTAACAAAGATAATTGAAGATTTTCTGAAATTATTGTATCACGTGGTTATCCACCGTGATAATAGCAGCGTTTTCAATGCTCGTTTGTCCTTTTCAATGTCATTTCAACCGGTGGATAATCACGTGATACAATAATTTCAGAAAATCTTCAATAACTTTGTAAATACTGGGCCGATTTGAATTCGGGTTGAAGCAGAGAATGTGGACAGACGCCACGCATTATTAGATGGACGTGGTTGATTTTTGAAAAATCAAGAGATAAAAAAGTTATTGAAGATAAACCAAAATTTTGGTTTATTTTCAACAACTTTTTTATCAGTTGATTTCTCAAAAATCCAACACGTCCAGCTAATTCCTGGCATTTTTCCCAATTTTTCTGCTTCATATCGAATTCAAATTGGTCAAGTATTAAAAAAGATATTGGAGATTATCGGAAATTCTGAGTCACGTGATTATACACCGTGAATGAACTGCCCACATATAAGTTAGCGGCAATCATTGTTTGTTTCTTACTGCAATTCGTTGTAATTACTAGGAGAAGAATGCTTTATTATCATCATTAATTTGCCTTACACAGATATATAGCCTGTTGTAGGTTAAAACCTCGTAACTACAGCTTAAAAACTGGAGTTACGATGTTTTGATCTCCCACCGAAGACATATCGTTAGAAACAGATACACTTTCAATTGATCAATATCAAAGCAGTGGTGACCTTTTTTGTTTTCTGAGAAACGATGCTTTTTAATTGTGCAAATTATAAGTTTGAAACGTCTAGCTCTAAAGAACACCTTAATCTTTTCTTAACCTTCCATACTAATTGTTTTGGTTTCCAAAACTTGAAGGGTTTACGATAATGTCGAGACAAAATATGAGATGCATTTTTTCTCCGTAATTCTAAGTATCTTCTTTCCTGTAACGTCAAATCGTTGCACATATTCTGTCTTCTAAACACTTTCAAAACAGAACAAATAAGAAATGTGGTTTGGAAAATGTAAGTATTGTGTCTTTTATAGTCAAATAACACACATTATTGCATAAAATTTGTTTTTGGGCCGTTATCAACATTGAATAACGAGAAGAAACCGGGCGGATATCCAGAGAAATCGTGCATTAATCGGCAGATTCACGTGCGATATCGGACCGGGTTTGCATTCAAATATCCTCGATTTGACCCTTCAAAATAAACAATTGTCTCTTTTCCCGCAAAATTCTCAACGTCTCACGTTAAATAATCGACGTTCGCCTTTTGGCGCCAAATTATGACGTAACGTTGTTTTACCGACGTCACGCATAACAAAAAATTCTCGGAAGATGTATCAGAACAAAACAACAATGGCGGATATTTTCACCTCGGTGCATTTTCCCCACATATTAAGGGGTTTGGGGTAAGTAATCATTGGAATTGTATGCTTTTTATGCAATAATAGCGTCAATTCACGTATTTTTCGGTCGTTAACATTCGCAGAGGCCCGCAAGATACGAAAACGACCCTCCTGCTTCGCAGTCGGGCGTTAACGTATTTCTTGGACCTCTGCGAATGTTAACGACCTCAAAAACGTGAATTAACCCTATATTAATCGCAATCAGTTCAGATGAACACCGAAGTTACGTCTAACGAGAGTTTCTTCTTAACCCTTTCCCAAACGACAAAATTTCGGAGTGTTCCACTTCAAAAACTGCCACAAATGACAAAATTGATGTTATTAAGGATAAAATTTGTGTAAAATATGGCATAGAAAATATTGAGACAAAAGGAGAAACTGCTGATTATCAGCAGTTTCTTCTTTTGTTTCAATGTTTTCCCAAGCTTTTTTTCTTAGGGACGTCAAAACCAGGTCTTGTTTTATAGAAAACTGTTCCAATGGTCTCCGGTGCTCTTCTGAACCACGACAATACTTTTTTAAATGGGCTGAAACACGGTGTATAATCACGTGACTCAGAATTTCCGATAATCTTCAATATGTTTTTTAATACTTGACCAATTTGAATTCGGTTTGAAGCAGAGAATGTGGAAATGCCAGGAATAAGCTGGACGTGTTGGATTTTTGAAAAATCAACTGATAAAAAAGTTATTGAAGATAAAACAAAATGTTTATCAGTTCATTTTTCAAAAATCAACCACGTCCATCTAATGCGTGACGTCTGTCCACATTCTCTGCTTCCATCCGAATTCAAATCGGTCGCGTATTAACACAATTATTGAAGATTTTCTGAAAATATTTTATCGCGTGATTATCCACCGTGTAAAAGGTATCCTTTCAAAGACGATGCCTAGTTTTCAAAAAAGATTATATACAATGTACCCTACTTGGCTAAATCAATGTCGATCATTATAGATAATATTAGAAGCATGGAACAAATTAGGCTTTTCAATGAATAATCCTATCGGGCTATCGCCCTGATCGATCATCTTTTGTGTCAACTTACTCAGAACCGTGGTTAAATAATGACAGACCAGAGAAGAACATAATTTATTTCTTAAATCATCTAAAAAGCGGCTCTGCGGCCAATTTGACAACATATTAAGGTGACATTTCACGATTATTTTTACATAAATTTCACTTTTATTCTATCTGAAAGGGCATGTTTTCTTATGAAACTTCTGAAAATTTCAAGCCAAAAATATTGAACCGTTTACAAGAAAAATATATTTTGTGCTAAAATTAAACAAATTGTTGTGGAGAACAGTTCAGATTTATATAGAATTTGTCATTCCTGTCTCAACATTGAAGGCATATTTTTCGTTTATAGATATCAACTTCAAAAAACTGATAGCGTTTCTATGCATTAGAATAAACAATCTTTTCATCAAGACATACTTTTAAAAACTGAAATTAATGTGAAATGTCTCTTTAAGGTTTTCCTGATCGTATTCGTTAGTCAGGGAAAACATTGGGGCACTGAGTTCCATGTACATGTAGCGACTATAATCAGATTTGTCAACAAAATACTTGTTAATATAAGCGATGAAAAAAGTGCCGATTCTGGGTCATCTTTTGTCAAATTGCTGCTTGTCAGCGAAAACCTCGTAACTGAAAGCCTAAGAAAAGCTGCAGTTACGAGGTTTTCGCTGAAAAGCGACGATATGTCGCTCATTATCAGTTAGTGCACGGCAATAACATGATATGATTATAGCAACATAATAAGCAACACGATTCAAAATAAATGACCTTCGGATAATGGAGTCGTGATTTGAAAAGATTTTCTATTTTCAGAGGTTTTTAATTATCACTTAGTGTATAGCCCTTTTATGCACTTTGTTTTTTATTGTTTGTTTCGTGTTTTGTTGTTGCTGTAAAGCTGTAGATACGAGGTTTTCGTTGAAAAGCGACGATTTATACAGTCGCGTTTGTTGACCACCAAATATTGAAATTTTGATATTCGTTATTTCTGCATGTTTTTAAGGGACATAACATATTCCAATTTCATTTTTCAAAGTATGTCTTGATGCAAAGATTGGTAATTCTAATGTGTAGAAATGATATTTTTTTTTTTTTTTTTTTTAAGAATGCTATTCATATGCGAAAAATACGCATTTGAAGTTGAGACAGAAATGACAAATTCCATATAAATCTGATCTGATGTCCACAACAATTTGTTAAATTTTAGCACACAAATACATTTTTCTCGTAAACGGATCAATATTTTGTCTTGAAAATTTTCAGAATTTTTATAAAAAAAAAATGCTCTGTCAAATGAAAATAAATGTAAAAATGACAAAATATGAAATGTCACTTTAACTACACAGTTATATTTCGACCAATGTTCAACCGTGTTCTACAGTGTTCTCGCACACGTGTACATTGTCAAGGAAGAAAAAATAATATATAATAATAATATAATAATATTGCTATCATTTTCAAACGAACTTAATCTTATTTGACAAGGACATTACTACGATATCACTCGACTTATAATCGTTTTATCAAACAGAACATTCCATGCTGTATACTAGTAATGTTTTTGGATACCAAATCTTTGTTACTGCTACTTGGTTCCTAATAAAAAAAAAGTTTGGGAACTTTGAGGCAAAAGTAGAACATGTTGGAAACCAGAATGTTCTTATCTAATCTCAATATTTCCTACCACAATACACATATTCTATCTAGATTTGATTAGCATTTATTTTGTTACTTTACTTTACTTTACAACTTTATTGCTTAGAATATAACATATTCATAGCACATAAACAATACTAATTTTAGAGCAATACAAATGGTAGAACGTGTATATATAAATTCTCATTTTTTGTTGTTGTTTTCAGAGGTGTTTGCATAGAACACCAGAAATAAATTCTTTTAAGTTTTAGGACGCCAGAAATAAATTCTTTTAAGATTTATGTATGTGGTGGGGTCAAAATCAGCATTTTGGTACATGCTGATTTTATCCCACCTCAAACATATGTTATTAAAGGTACAAAATTCTTTTCCAATGTAAAATTTAATGCTGCAGAAAAAGTTGTTATTCCAAGAGTCTATGATAAAGTTCATAGTGATTTATCATTGTTTTCGATTGGTTAAGAACCGCATTGTAAGCCCTTGCACGAAACGAAAGTGCAAGGGGATACTAACGCTTCTTGTTGAAGTATCAGAATATATAAATATACATTTGAATGTAGTATGCATTTTTTCATCAATGTTTTCCGAGGCTATTTATAATTTGAATTGCGTTATATATTACAAGCATGAAACATCAATCAATCAGCATGTTCAATCAGGTAGATATAATGTATATTTTTCCATCAATGTTTTCCGAGATTATTTATACTTTGTATTGTGTTAATATATTACAAACATGAAACATGAAACAATCAACATGTTCTATCGGAGGAAAAGTGCCATTTTTTCTATAATGGATGCATATTGTTTAGCTTAGTAGCCATTTCTTTATTTAAGACTATTTTGTTTTACGTCACGTGATTCAAAAAGGTAGAAGATGTTTCTTTTTCGTTCTGCATTTAAATATGAATTAAACCGTGACGTAGTTTCAGTCCATTTCAATTCGTATGTGTTGTTATAAAATATCGTTACCACGGCTTGATTCAGGCTGTAGTTACGAGATTTTACATGAACACTGACGTTTTATCTAAACATAGCACTAATCGCGATCTATTTTTAGCACACAAAGCATGGATATTGGATTTAAAGTTATAAAAGTACATTGGGGTAAGGTAATGCAATATAACATGAGATAGATGTACATTTCGTCGCTTTTCTACGAAAAACTCGCAACCGCAGCTTGTTTTAAGCTGCAGTTACGAGGTTTTCGCAGAAAAGCAGCGATTTGATATATAAGCGTGCTTTGCATCCATTTACTAGAAGACTAGTCTTTCTGTTGTCTGTAGCATCTTTCAAATTGGGTCGTTACAAAATTTCACAGACAGGAAAATGGTTAATCTTCACAGTTTTGTTACTTCGAATTTTGCGACCAATACAATGTTTAACATGTACGTCTATTCATTGTCAAGGTGAAGAATTATCCCAGGCATATTTCAAACGGTGTATAATCTTATCTGACAACGTCATTGGTACGAGATCACTCGACTTATAATCGTTTTATCAAACAAAACATTCTACATTCTTTAAAATGTGTGTTGGTTACCTTTTGATAATATATGTAGTAAAAACTGTCTGATGATCTCAAGGCCTGGTTACATACAATTCCGCGTCCACATTGCGTTGACATCGTGTACTAAACTATGTCGACTATGTTAACTGACCATTTTTGGACGTGTTGCGGCCGTGATGTGGGCATGAAAATGCCCATGTGTTCAGGCCTGATAATTGATATCCCTTCCTTCCCAAAGTGAGAGAAATTAGATGGTCTTTCCATGTCATTTTTCGCCACCCAGATTTATTTTGGCAGTACAAATAATGCATTACGTGGAAACGACTCCAGCAATTTCGTTTGATTAATATGTAAAACGCTCGAACATACAGGAGGATTTTGTTTGGTGGTTTCTTAAACAAGTCAATTTTCGCTTCTTTTGCTTTGATTTATCTGCTCAGCCCTAACAAGATCAAGCTTCTGTTCTAAAAATCAAAATACACTTAATTTATTTTTGACTTTGTATATTGATAAAGACAAATGAGATTGTCCGACTGTGACGTCACTTTTTACTTGATAAAATCGAGCACTATTAAAATGTTCAAATGAGTCAGTTTCACTAACGTAATGCAGATCATCAAATTGGTGTTGTATCAAACAGATGATAAGTACGAAGGTTTGGAACTTCAATGCATAAAATGTAAAATCATCGGCCATTAAAAGCGCGCGTTAACGGGAGAAGTCGGAAATTAACGAGAGAAAATGTGTATTTTTCAGCTATGAACGCCCAAATATACTGAAATATTCAAATTTTGCACAAAAATAACAGCTGTTCCTTTTCCCGGAACGACTTTCAACATCCAACATTAGTCAAACAAACTGCGCTAGCTTATGACACCGAATTATGACGTTACGTTCCTATCGACGCCAAGTGCTACAAAAATATTTTGAAAGACGACGGACGTTTTTCTCTCGCCGTGGTTGCGTATTATGCAGATACTAACAGCTGTCCTTATTAGTTAAATGTATATTTTTATGCTCCCCGAAGGGAGAGCATATAGTCGCCGCTTGGTCTGTCCGTCCGTCATTCCGTCCGTCCGTCCGTCCGAAGTGATTTCTCCATAACCCTTGGGCCAAATCAAATGAAACTTACCATGTGAACTCCCTATGACATAATGCCGATGTTCTTTTCCCGATTTTTGGATTTTAGGCCTCGTCATTGGAAAAGGGGTCTTAAGGTAAAATACAGTTTTTCTCTAATTTCTCCTAGTCTAATGGTCAGAATTTGATGAAATTTCATATAGTCTAATGGTCAGAATTTGATGAAATTTCATATTTGAGTAGCAAATCAGATGCCCTTGACAATAAAGTGCTCTCCATGGCATACATGTATTGTGACAATGCCTTATTCGGGGAGCATTGTCCGTCTCCGACGGCCCTTGTTTACTTTTTATGTAGCATTTGTGGTCATTACATTTTTTAAAAGAAAATCCACCAAATGTCCATCTAAAACCAGAAATCGTTTAGAAACTATTTTTTCCCAATAATGTTCTCACGTCGATATTTGCTGATGAGCAAGGATTAATTATATCAAGTTACATTAAAAAATGTAAACATTAATAGTAAATAAAATCATTTTACAAAATTTTACTGAACCCTTTACAAAATTGTGAGCATGTCACATCCTGCAAAACGACACTAAGGATAGAAGTGAAGTCATCAAATCAAAAGAAATGCACTTTCAAGCCGAAATTGCGATTAGATTTTTCAAATATTTTCCTTACAAAGTAGAAGAAAATCTTTACTAATGGGTATTATATCAACTTATGAGGGGTTAATAAATATAGAATGAAAATATTTTAAGAATGTCCTAAAGGCGGACAATAATTTTAAAAAGAATGTTACCTTTTATTTCACAATAAAACTTAAAAAGTCGTAACATCCGTACAAAGGCAACGATATATCCATTGTCAATTTTGAAATACGAAATAAATACAAAATAAAAACGTTTAAAACCAACATGACATTAAGGCTTGACATACGTATATATCGCTGCCTTTCAACGAAAACATCGTAACTGCAGCTTATTTTAAGCTGCAGTTACGAGGTTTTCTTTGGAAACCGACGATATGGGACGTCTCATGGTTGTTAACCCTTTCCCAAACAAGACAATATTTTGACGTTTTTACCGTTAACAAAGCTTCGGGAAATATTGAGACAAAAGAAGAAAATGCTGAAATTCATTTTCTGTGGATAAAAAGGACAGAACAATCATGCAAGGTGCATTTTTATAATCTACATCATTTTTTTTTTCAATTTGGAATTGGTCTAAAAATTATATTTGGGAAAGGGTTGGAGAATGAGAGGCATTATTAACACTATTGTATAAACATTCTGTAATTATAAGGAGAATTCAAATATTGACACAAAGAATATAAAAGAGAAAAAACTCCTATACGTATACCCGGCTTTTCCACATTTTGAAAAACTTAATTGCGAGGGTATTTTCGGTTACGTGGCATGTAAAGATGTTGGGTGGGTTTTTTTTTTTACACTTTTACGTCAAAAAGGCAGGTCGTCTGTCCGACAAAAAGAAAATATAAAAGAAAAACTCCTTCATAGGGAATACCCGGCTTTTCCCCATTTCTAAAAAACTTATTTGCGAGGGTATATTCGGGAACGTGGCTCGAAAATGTGTTACATGTACATTTGTATTTTTATCTCACTATTCATGCCGAAAGCGTCGGTCGTCTGTCCGTCTGACACAACGAATATAAAAAAGAGAAGAAAAAAAAAACTTTACGAATACCAGACTGTTTCCCATTTTTAAAACTTTAAAAGTACTGGTCTATGTTGTGGTACGTCTTACGAAAAGGTTCCATTGTCCATTTTCCCATTCGGTCACATTCGAAAACGTCGTAACTACAGCTTAAATAAGCTGTTGTTACCACATTTTCGAACGTGACCAGCGATTTATTTCATTTTAGATACATTCTTGACAGGATAACTCATTGGCACATGATTTATAAGTTAAACTTGAACATTTTAGCAAGTCTAAGAATGCAAGAATATTTACTCTACGAACGAACAGGGTTTCACTGTTATTAACACTTTCCCGAACAAGACCCAGTTTTGACGCCACTAGTAGAAAAGGATTTGATAAACATAGAGGCAAAGTAAGAAAAAAATGAGGTAAAGAAGATAAAGTTTATTTCTTCTTTTGATGCCAATTATTTTGCCGTCTGTAACACTTTTCGTATTGGTTTGGTCCTAAATTTTGCCGTTTTGGAAAAAGGTTGAAAAGAACAATTTCGCCGACGTCGTCAAGCTATTGATACGCTGTCTTGACTTCAAGTCTTAAAGTGTGGTTATCGGTTTAGGAAAAGCCGCCATTATAATTGGTAAGGTCATATTTTGAATAATCTGATGTCATAAATATTGTGTTGGTATGTTTTATTATCCAATGGAATTCTACACCAAAGCCGTTCACTCTGTTAGTTACATATTCTTACATTGATAATCTTCCCAGCAAATCCTTGTCGTTCCTTTTTCTAACGAGTATAGTGTTTCCAGATTAACCCAGGACATCTGCATTTGTAATGACCCCACTTCGGCATTTTTTTAAAGCGACCAACTAACGGACTTAACCGACGAAAATAAAGTTTTCCCGAGTTGATGTTGGTGTACTTTACGTTAGTTCAATTACATTGGTTTTATTGGTCAACGTTCCACCGCCGAATGTTTTCTACGTCGACCGAATAATTCCGACGTCGCGCGAATTTCATTATGGATGGACTACCTTAAGAGCAATTGATAATACTTGAATAAGCTTTTTCATTTGTCATGACATTTGCGGTCAACGATTACGTGCACGAGAAATTTTAAAAGGATAAAACACAATGAACTGTTTCAACGAGACAGCAGCGGAGGTCGCGAGGATAACCAAGAAATCATACTAATATTGCGGTCCAAGTAAACTGTTACCAATGAGTGTAGAGAATAAAACATTAATCTGCATTATGGTCGGATCACTGGTTTCGCGAATTAATATTCCTTCTAATGAAATAGAACCGCCAAACCGCTTACATGGCTTACCCAGGGTTTAGCTAGCATAATAGGTGAACTTTGTACACCAACTTTCAAGCATTTTCGGGTTGACATTTGGGACGAATTTAGGCATGAATGGCAATGAATTTTGTGCTAAAATAGACTGGGTTCACCGTTATGTTTTGATAAACCGACGGTGTTTTTATAAAACCTCGTAACTACGGCTTCATTCAAGCCGTAGTTACGAGATTTTATAACAACACATATGAAATACTATTGATTGTCCGAAAACATACGTCACTATTATTTTGATGTTATCGTTCCTTGTTCTCTGTTCTCCCTATTATGATTGTTTAGTATGAAGGCTATTTTGTGTCGATCATGTAAAACAAACTATTTTTGCTGTTAGATGCGATGATCAATCTCCGATTAATCCCAGATATGACACCGAAAATTCATCGGTACCCATCGCCGGCACGTCGGAGCGTTTATGTCACACTAGAATTTAAATCAACCGATCATATGGCGGCGTTTCTAGGTTTGAAGAGGTTTGCACTAGTTCACCATTTTTGGAAAGGATTGAAAAGTTTTAAGACAATGAACGATTGATTATTGAAATCCTTGGAATCACCTTGTATGATTCCGTGGAAGTGAAAAGCCAGTTTTCAATAGCTTACATAATAGGGTCTATTGAATCTATACTTTTACATTGATTGCATCATGCTTTATAGATTAGCACCATTGCTTTTTCTTTCACACTCTCTTTCACAGAGGCTCGCATCTGTTATGGGATCGGAAGAATAAAAAATAGTCCCAATTAATTAGGAAGAAATAAAAAAATAGTTCCATTTTAATTAGATCAATGCTTAAATTTGAGAGCACTTTTTGGTGCAAACAGAACAAAATTTTCTTTCACTAATGTATGATTCAAGAAATAAAACAGTTGCAAAGCAACTTAAGATGCTATCCTTCGGCAGACCACGATTCGTGGACTCTAGCCGAGGCAGCCCCTTGCAGAGATGATATATACTCAGTTTCAAAAGAAAGTGTGCACTTTCGCGTTTTGCTTTTACCACAATTTTCATAATTTTTTTGTCAATTTAGGGAGTAAAAGTGATATCATACTTAAGATTAGACCTTAAAGAAAATTGGCATCAAAACAGATGTCTATAGAATTGCTTATACTGCAAACACGCAGTCAGATCATTATGGTGTTGAGATTTGCACTCCTTGCATCTTCTTCTGTGGAAAGAGTTACACGCGTATTTGCCATTTCAGGGCTTGACAAGGTCCTCCAAGCAATTTCCACGCTAAAGTTTGAGCTTTCCCGTAGACGTTACATGTACGTGTACGTCAACGTTAGCAATCACTACGTTAGAAGTCTAGTAAATTGTCTTTGAACCGTGCAATAACGTTCTACAACAAATTTGTTTGTCTTTAAGATGCCATTCAAATGGACATTTGCTATTGGAACATAAATACCATACATATTCAAATTTGTTGACGGCTTTTGTTTTCACCAGGTTCAGTCTTGTTTGCCGACGTTAATTTCAATTCGCTTCACGCTGATGCACTATGTACAAATATAATGAAAAAGTGATTTTATGCTAAGGTAAGACAAAAGGATTGTAGTGAGTGTAATTTTTTATCGATAACTCATCCAACACGTGTGGCATACGTCAAGCACTAAAAATGCAAAATCGCAATCAATCCAAAAATTCGTGCGCGCTATGTGATTTCTTAATCAATATATCGCTTGTCAGTAGTCTTGAGACGTGTCGTACAAAATTTCTTTACGGTAGACGGTAAACTTTTCGAGATATTCAAAATTTAAAAGTGCACACTTTCTTTTGGAACTGAGTTTATGAAGAGCAACGAACGAACATTCTGCGGGGAGAATGGTTCTTTCATAGCAAGAATCCTCCATTGTTCTAACCTACAATGAGTTTTTCCAAACCACGAAATAGACCAGTTTAACCAATAACCAGACGGCTAAATATTGGACTGTCCCAATTTGAAACGTGTTACAGACCACAATTTCAAGATGATGAAATTTTAAAAATCTTTCCATATTTGGCTAGAAAACATTGTGGAAAATGAAGAAATTGCTTGTTACAAGCAATTTCATCATTTCCCATAATGATTTCCCAAGTATATTTCTTGAGGGGTGTCAAAAAGCGTCACTGTGTTGTAATGATTTAAAGAATTTCAGAGAGTATGAAAGAAAATATTTTTTTCCCAAATTAAACAACAATATTCCTGAAAAAACTTTGTTCACGTGATCTAGATTTGAATTTCTGTCGAACAGAATGCGAAACGCTCGGCTTTGTGAAATACATTTTTGGATCGGAACCGTGATAAGTCATCTTACGAAAAATAGTAGTTCTATGAGGGGGCAATACTAGCTAGGCAAACATGCAAAAAGGCAGAAATATGATGATATTTAAGAAATATCGCATTAAGGTACACAACCCCTCATTAGCACCAAAGACCCAGATGCGAAATTTGAAAAGCGCCAGTCATTCCTAAACTGTGTTACGTTTCCATTCCAAATACACACATAAGCATTTTGAACGGTTTAGAATTTTGAATTGATGCATACTTATGGAAATATTTGACAAAACGTTCAAGATTACCTCCCTTGCATATGAATACAGTATAGAGTAAAATAATATTTGTAAATTATTTTCTTCTTGAAGCATGATCCTGAAATCCGGCACGATGAATCAACTTATTTGAAGTCTATTTACAACTGTGTGCTGATGTTTGATGCATTTCGTATGGCTAGAAAGTGGTGTTTTCATTCTCAGTTCGTAAACCTTAATTGGTCAACTTGAATGGCTAGATTATTTCTATTCAGCCTACCCACTTTTTCATTTTCATTAATGTTTAAGGGAAATGATTCTCGTTAGAAATTAAAAAAGGAAAATATTCAATAGAAAAAAAATAAAAAAATAGAAGAGTACATGCAAAAACAGTATAAAAATTAATAGAACAAAAAAGAATTAAAAGTGCCTAATCAATTTTGTCGAGAAAGCAATTTAGTATCATTCTTTTGAATGGGCTTTGTACTTTACAAGGAGAAAAAACAACAAAACAAAGTAAGAAACAATTTATCATTATGTTTTAAGCAGACATGAGAGACCACAAAAAATATCGGTGTCGGTGTTTAAACAGCTGGAGATACGAGGTTTTGTGAAAACACGGACGAAATGCCCTTGAACGAGACGGGGTCTGGAAAGCGGACCATTATACCATTCTATCCCTCACTGGTGGTGAACTCGGCCAAAGCGTTTGGGTGTTTTTCGCGATCATAGTATTTCGTCTGTGTTGTTGTAAAATATCGTAACTACGGCTTCGATAAAGCCGTAGTTACGAGATTTTATAACAATACAGACGGTTTATCAATACATATCGGTAAACCCGGTCCATTTCTAGAACAAATTAATTGTTATTAGAAAAACTATCCAATCGGATATGAACTCACATTTAAACGCAAAATATACATGTATGTACCTTGTTGTAGCGAAAAACGTCCCTCGCTTTGGCCGAGTTCACAACCAGTGTCCCTGATAGATCCAAAGTCAGTCAGGATCTACAGTCCGACAACGATATTATGACTTATGCTTACAAACTTTACAGATGTAAACATGGGATGATATTTTGTAAACTTTCGATACAATTTTGTATGCGTTAGTTCGAATCTTGCAGGTGTGAGACACCTGCAAGACTCGAACAACCGCTTGCAAAATTACAGAATTTGGAGTCTTGTATTGGGTTGTTTACATAAATACATAGGTACCGTCTTTTGAAACATCTTCGAATATATACCACTCTAACACTTTTCCGTCTAGTAATGTGTTATTTAGACAGGACATATTGCAAAAAAGCAATGTCCTTGAATATAGAAAAGCAATCTTTGTTACCGAATAAATTATGAGATTATAGATTAAAGATTAATTTCGCTTTGCAGTTTAAGTGACACGTCGTTTTTAAAAAGGTATATTTTTGTCCCGATTAATCTATTGAAGCCCAATCCGGATATGTTTTGTGTAGTTGCAGAATGAACCCCTTGTCAAAATACAAAATGCTTATAGTAATTCAACTTGAAAAGAATTTCAAACGAGGAAACTGGTATAAACGAGGCTAAAAATTTTCGAAAAAGTCCTTAGATATTGAGAAGAAAGGACAAGAGCTACAATGCAGTAATGAACAGTTCGTCTCATTTTTCAATAGATTGGTCTGTCTGAATATCAAAACAATCAAATGTGTGTTTTTCTCCCTTGATCAACATAGAGTGTACATTAAGTAAGGACCCCCTTCTCCCCCTCGTCCCCCCCAAAAAAACAACAAACAAACAAACAAAAAACATTAGATCATAAGTAGTGAGTTAAAAACACAATCACCACCAACAAAAAAAATCATAAACAACACAGTAGATATTGCTATACAACAATATATTATACAAATTTTTACGCGTCCAACATATAGATGAATGTGCCATTCACTTAACATACGGTCAAAACGTCGTGACGAATAAACTTTTTAACCCATTACCAAACGACAAAGTTTTAGGGTGATCCAATTTGAAAGCTGCTGCAGACGACAAAATGAATGTTGATAAAGATAAGATTTGTGTACGATACAGCTCAGAAAATATTGAGACAAAAGGTTATCAGCAGTTTCTTCTTTTGTTTCAATGTTTCCAAAGCCTTTTCTTTTTAGGGACGTCAAATTCAGGTCTTGTTTGGGAAAGGGTTAACGTTTTTTTTTTCTTTACACAAGAACGACGCTCAGAGAGAAAATTACTTTTTTCGTAACTAAGAAACTCAATGATAGAAAGTTTTGTATTTTTTAAAAAATGAAATAAACACACATATAGAAAGATACATGTAACATACATGTAGACAAATAGGCGGATAACAACACAGAAGAAAATAGTTAAGTTTCGTAGGTCATTTTTCTTAACCCTTACCCAAACAAGACCTGGTTTTGACGTCTCTAATGGAAAAGGCCAGGGAAAATATTTGAGAAAAAAAGAAGAAACTGTTGATAACCAGCAGTTTCTCCTTTTGCCTCAATGTTTTCTGAGGTAAAATTTGCACAAATTCAATTTTAACACCTATTTCTGCAGCAGCTTTCAAGTAGGAAAAGTCCACATTTTTGTCGTTTGGGAAAGGGCTATCGTAAGTCATATTTAAGCAGACAGGTAAAAATGCAGCATACGGACACACAAACAGACAGACTCAAGGGCAGACAATACAAGGGCGGACCTAAGATTTTTTTCCAGGGGGGGGGGGGGGGGGTCCAAGCCCAAATGATGGCTTAAAGTGTGATAAATATAGTTGCTTTTCTACGAAAACCTTGTAACTGCAGCTTGTTATAAGCTGCAGTTACAAGATTTCCATTGAAAAGCAGCAATATGTAACATTACACTAAATTCATATGGTCAAAATTTAGTTTTTCGGCCGATGCCAGGAGGGGGGGGGGGGGGGGTCCGGACCCCCTGACTCCCCCCCACCCTAGATCCGCCCAGACAATACATGTAATGTCCATGTTATCTTTACATATATCAGAAAGCCTACCACTTTTGCGTGACCAACCAACTTGAAAGGAGATTTCGATTATTTACAAATTTACAAAACATCTTTGTGATTAAAGATAAATGAACATGGATTGACAGACAGGCGTAATCTGTTCAAATAAACCACTGATTTCTTCAAGAGATATAAATTTCAGAGCTGATGTATCTCTAAAAAGACGGTGGATAATCACGTGATACAATATTATCAGAAAATGTTCAATAATTTTGTAAATACTGGACCGATTTGAATTCAGTTTGAAGCAGAGAATGCGGACAGATGTCACGCATTAGATGGACGTTGTAAATTATTTTTTATCAGTTGATTTTTCAAAATTCCAACACGTCCAGCTTATTTCTGGCATTTTCTTACATTCTCTGCTTCAAACCGAAATTGGTCAAGTATTAAAAAAGATATTAAAAATTATCAGAACTTCTGAGTCACGTGATTATACACCATGAAAAAGAGACTTTAGGGTGCCCCATCCATCCTTTGATACCAAACATTTCATACAACATCGGGCGTCATCCGTGGCAACGGAGATTGGCAATGTTATCAGGAATTTAAAATCCGGATGCCCTCGTCAATTTCCGGGTGTCATCCATGACAACGGAATTTGACGAGGGTATCCTGGTCAATATCCGTCCAAGGATGACGACCGAATTTGAAAGAACTGTTTAGTATAATGATGGATGGAATCCCTTAACCCATTACCACACAATGACTCTTTTTGACTCCCCACAAAATAATAGCCGTGGAAAATATCGTGGAAAATGAAGAAATTGCTGGTCACAAGCAATTTCTTCATTTCCCACAATGTTTTCCGTCCAAAAAGATCTAAAAATTAAAATATCCATGCATTTGAAATTGTCGTCTGCAGGATCTTTCAATTTGGACCGCCCTAGAATTTTGTCGTTTGGTAATGGTTTAAGGCGTATTAGACATTCATGTATAAAATAAGACAAACGTGCGCCTAAAATCTGTACTGCTCCCTTTTAAAACATATAGATCCAGATTGATTTAAGTGAGCATTCTAAAGAGACAGAAAAGTCAGTAAGTTCTTGAAGGAATGCGTAACGAACGGACGGACACACCGATGCATATCACCTGTGTTATTGCAAAACCTCGTATCTATAGCTTGGTTAAAGCTGTAGATACGAGGTTTTTCAATAACATAGGCGATGTATAAAATATATCTCGAGATAGGATCGAGCATAGACGGGAAAGATGCTACAAGAAATTCCAAACTTCACCCCATTTACAATTTAATAATCGTCTTTTTTACGTGTAGCTAATACCAATGCCTACTTCTGTCCCGATCCATTTTACGCGGATATGATAAAATGTTTCATCCGGAATGACATATTTTGTAATTTAAACCTTTCCATAACAAGACCTGCTTTGACGTCCCTGATAGAAAATGTAATAAGTGATAGAAGGGACAGACTGAAAACCAGCATTTCTTTTCTTTTACATCAATATTTTCTACGCTATACACTTAAAGACACTTCCAACGCAACACTTACATTTTTCATCATAACTAAATAAATAATGCAGTATTTTATGAAATTTTCAGCAAATGTCAATCAATTACGCTTACATGTTTTCTGTAAGTTTCAAGAAAATCGACTGATCCGAACATAAAAAATATTTAGGTTTTTCACTAAGACTAAAATATGAAAAGTCACAAAACCCCAGGCAATTGCAGAATTCAATAGCATCAAAACAGCGTCACCAAAACATGTTCAAATCTCATATCACTGCTTCATAAGATTTGATAACATGCTTTCATGTGCGATGCAATACTAGAATTCAGTCGCACCTATTTTCTTTAATGTTTTGTGTTATGTGTCAGCATTGCACAAAATCATTGAATTTGTTACCAGACATTAGTTTTTCGCCCTTTTGCCCCAAGAAATTTTCAACAACTGCAACAGGAACTTAACAGGGACGAGTTAAGAATGATCCCGCAAAGATTCGCCATCAATTATGCTTTATCAATAAGAAGGGTGTGTCTTCGTGTCATTTAGGTCCATGACGGACACACAGAATGTTAGCATAATGTCATAAACTTTACTGCTGTTACATAAATAACAGGCCTGTAGGAATAGTGGGGGCTAGGGGGGGGGGGGGGGGGGGGGCTTAGCCTCCCTTATGTTGCACAAAATGCAAAATTTTCCTTATTTTACACTGAAAATGTAGGGAAAATTCAATTTACACCCCCCCCCCCCCCATATCCAAACACAGGGGCTTCAGCCACCCCAATATGAAATTGCTTCTTATGGGCCTGAATAACATGAATTTACGTTATCAGCTCGCACAGCCTTTTTGCGACTTTTTGTTTTCAAGTCATATTATATGCACTGCAAATTTAATCATTTCTACTCAATGTTTCTCTATGAAAATTACAGATATTATGCAATTGTGAATGAATTATATTTGTTGAAAATTTGAATAAGAATGGTTGGTTAAATATCAAGTTATTACCAAAAAGGTAAGTGTTGCGTTGGAAGTGTCTTTAAGTGTAGAGTCAGCTAATCTTATCTTTATCAACAATCAATTTGTTTTCTGCATATACTTTTAAATTGGAAAAGTGTAGGTTTTCATCGTTTGAAAATGGGTCAATGCTTTTCAAAACTACAGATTTTCAGACTAATTCAAATTGAAAAGGAGTGCACAGACACCATTGCAATTTTTATAAGTTAAACCCGTCGCGTTAAAACCAGAGGTGGGTGCTGCGACGTACACATACAGATACAGATACAGAAAGGTTCTTTGGAAAACGCAAAAACTTTCGGTTAAATTTCCAGCATTTTACTCATTTTCTACGATGTTTCAAATACACCATTCGTGCATAACATCATGAAATATTTAAGTTTTAATTGAGCAAAAATAACTGTTGCTTTAAAAAGAGTCAACAGCAATAAACTAATATACAAGTTCTAATTTAAATATAAAAATTCACACTTACATTAAAATTTTAGTCCATGTCGTATGTTTTGATATTCCTTTGTTTGCTCACATTGAAAGTTTGAATTAAAGAGTATTAGCACCCGGGCTAGTACAATACCCCGTTCACTTTAACACATGGATTACAATATCACACACCCTTCTCTTGAAATTTATTTAATATGGAATTCAATGCTGAACCTAACCAAATCGAAATCATTAATTTTGAGAGTACTCAAGTTTAAAGATGATACAGACAAAAAGTGGATTGTTGATAGAGTTACAATGAGTGTACTATATCACGGTGGATAATCACGTGGTGCAACAATTTCAGAAAATCTTCAATAATTTTGTTAATACGGGACTGGTTTTTAGTTCGGTTTGAAGCAGAGAAGGCGGACAGACGTTACGCATTAGATGAAAGTATTGGATTTGCGAAAAATCAGCTTATAAAACAGTTATTGAAGATAAAACAAAATTTTGGTTTATTTTCAATAATTTTTAATCAGTTGATTTTTTGAAAATCCAGCACGTCCAGGTTATTCTTGACATTTTCCAACCTTCTCTGCTTGAAACCAAATTAAAATTGTTATTGAAGATTATCGGAAATTCTAAGTCACGTGATTATACACCGTGTATATTGTGCAGAAAATATTGAGACGGAAAGAGATGCCTATTATCAGCCTTTTATTCTTTAAATTGGTTTCATAATGTCTTCTAAAGCGTTACCGGGACACTAAACAAGGGGTTGTATGGAAAGGGTTAACAAAATGGATTACGATATTGCAAAACTCTTCTCTTTAATAATGGAACTGTTATTCTGGGAAAACTGATGCCAAATTAAAACACTGGTGTTACCACTGGTGGTGAACGCGGCCAAAGCGTTGGATGTTTTTTCGCGATCACAGTATTCCGTCGGTGTTGTTATAAAATATCGTAACTACGGCTTCGATTAAGCCGTAGTTACGAGATTTTATAACAACACAGACGGTTTGTCAATACATATCGTTACGCTCGGCCTATTTTTAGAACAAATTCATTGTTATTAGAAAAACTATCCAATCAGATGTTTAAACTCACATTTAAACGCAAAATATCTGTACCTTGTGGTAGAGAAAAACGTCCCTCGCTTTGGCCGAGTTCACCAGTGTTTTCGCCACACCGACATATTTAATCATTCCGCCCATCATTTAAATAACAAACAATTCGTGTAATTTCACGCCTAGCTTCGTTGTTTTCCGTGCCAATGAAAGTTCACGAGAGTATCTTGATTTCTAAATGACGAAGAAGTTGTACGAAGTGATTTGTATCAAATGGTGGATGGACTTAATTGCAATGCCTGGGTCGATACAAAAATAGAACAGATTCTGACAAAAAGAGTCTCCATAAGATTTGAGAACTGCACTGATTCAGATCAGCATGTGCATACGTACAGTCTGATCAATATCAATATTCTCTAATAGCTTACTGGTGATCTGTAGCGTCTTCACAACAAAAAGCATTGATCCTAATCAGACTGTGGTTAGGAACAGACTGTTCTAGAAACATGTTGGTCCCAAATTCTGTAAGGGACCTGGGCTTATTGTGCAGATTCTGATTGTAGCCGAGCCCAGACAGCTTAGTCATTAATGCCGAAGTCTGTCAATCTGTTGCGAGTCCGAATCCGTCTTAAATACATTCCCTCATTAGATATGTCATTTGTCTTCCACTGTTGAGTGTAAAAAATCTTATTATTTGAGAGAGCAGCTGGATGCTCCGAAAGGCTATTGTGGTAGTACTGTTGAGAGAAATACCAAGAATCTACCGTTAGTTGCTCCAGTCGCCTCTACGTGACCATAACAGTAAAACCTAAATGAGTAAGCTAGCTTTTGACTCTTCGCTTTTTTTAATCACGCATTTTGTGTTTCATAAATATACACGGGTGGTAAACTTTGGAACGACCTCCAAAAAGAGGTAGTGAATTTCTGTTCCCATAGCACATCCGGGATGTCGCGAGGTCGGTCCAATGGCTAAAAACGTGTAAACAAAGGTAGGTGTCGGTGGTTCTTTCGATTGTTTTCTATGTTTCTAGCGAACGATGGATAATTATGGCAATGCTATGTCGTGTAAAAATGACTTCTCGATTCATACGGCCCAAAACTGCGGTCGAAACCAAAGTAATTTCCGCTGGATCGTTTTTGAAAGTTCGAACACGATGTTGCTTTTCACAACAGTTTGTCAACAACTGTCACCTTGTTGCATAATTTGTGGTTTTCCGCGAAGAATTCAGCCCCGGTACGCTCGCCCTATGTAAAAATAATCGTGAAAGTCACTGTACATATGCAAACCTATTCGGGCGACGTCGTAAACATTCGGCAGTGGAACGTTCCACCGCCGAATGTTTACGACGTCGCACGAATCTTACTACTAGGGGTGCAATACCTTAAGATCGATACAACTGTGATTTAGCATTGATATCAGCACATATATTTTGTCGTTATCTCGCGTGCAACTGGGTGCATTAGGTTACTTTGTTCGGCTTATCTTTTGATGTAATCCCCAAAACTGGGGATTAATCTTTAATCAAATAATCTAAAATTTGGACGACCACAAAGGCCTAAAGAATCTTGAAACATTAGGAGAAAAGAAAAATTATGTTTCGAAATGTATTTGCTCTATAGTCTGTAGTTTATGTAACAATCTTTTATATCCCCGTATCGAACGATCGCGGGCATATGAGTTTACTCATGATTGTGTGTCCGTCTGTCGGTCCGTCCGTCCGTCCGTTTGTCTGTCCACCCGTCTGTCTTTTCGAAAACTTAACATTGGGCTTTTCTCCGAAAGTATGCCATTTCGGTGGCATTGGTGTTTCACAAACACATCTTGTTTGTGTCTGTGAGTTCCATTTGTCAGTACATTTTATTGTCTTCTTTGTTTTAGATCCTTTTTAAGTATTATATAGAGGCTGAATAGTAGATTATACGCGATATAAACGTTCAAAAGGCGCAGACTTTGAACGTTTATGTCGCTTAGAATCTACTATACAGACTCTATCTGACTTAGTGTTCGTCAACCAATGAAATCATACTCTTCTACTGTCATTCTTCAAACCACGCCTCCGACAGGTGCTATTATCGAGCGGATCTTACTGGAATTACACCATTTTCCCAAAAATTACATCATTTTCCCAAACATTACATCATTTTTCATAACTGCACAGGAAACGGGGGCGTGGCTATGTATATCCGTGCCCTAACCTGACCGGCAGTGCGTTTATGTGAAATATAATGCCGAAATTTTCAAATATACTGCAATTTCATTGGTCCAACAACTAGGACGAACACTAATAACAGAATAAATGTAAAAATATCAAAATGATGAGTCACATGATTTCCCGTCGTGTTCACGGCTACTCGTCCTTCCTTTGTTTACTCTCTGGTGGTGAACTAAAACAATTTTCGCTACAACAGGGTATAGATATTTTGCGTTTAAATGTGAGCCTATAATTTTTTTTCTAATGACAATGAACTCATTCTAAAAACAGACCGGGTTTACCATTTTGTATTGACAAACTGTCTGTGTTGTTATAAAATCTCGTAACTACGGCTTCCATAAGCCGTAGTTACGATATCTTATAATAACACCGACGGAATACATTGATCGCGCAAAAACGTCCCTCGCTTTGGCCGAGTTCACCACCAGTTTTACTATTATCCACGCATTGTAGAAAGCAAAATGTCAGAAAGGATAACATTATTCGCGACCGGGGATCAAACCATGACCGCCTTGATTGAAAGTCGGACTGTGGATGTACATTTAAAACATAGTATAGCGGACGAGAATTGACCTGGCAGAGCAATCCACTCGATTAGCATGGACTGCTCTGCCAGGTCATTTATCGTGAGGCATACAAATGACAAGACAAAAATAATAAACGCCACGGGGCTAAATAAACGATGTATTCAGATCAGGTAGTACAAAACGGAAATCGATGTCTCGCGCTCGTCAAATTATTTACACTGAATCGATAATCTCCGGATTATACCCTTAAAGCTACTATTTCCCAGATTTGGACCCAAAAATTGTCAAATACAAACGAAATGTACACTTTTTAAGCTTTATATGACCTGATTAAATGATTACGACAAACTATTGAAGCAACGACTCATTTTTCGCAATTTGATACCAAATTCATGAAGCGATATCGAAAGTAGGTCAAAACAGTAGGACATGCGACTTTCTTAAATGACGTCACAACATACATGATGACGTCATATTGAAATTCAAGTATGAATCTCGTTTGAATCATGGTCCGCGCTGTATGCGCATGTGCAACAATTTCAAAATAATTCTAACCCCATCAGTGATGGGGTTGAATTTAGGTTTGGATTCTCCCTAAATTCAGCTATCTGTCTTGTAATTTCGGCTCATTCTCTGTCTGAATCGCATATTATTAACCATCCCGAGGTTGTCAACACAAAAGTTTTGCATATTTTTTCAAAAAATTTCATTTTTTGCAATTAGACCATCTGTTACCGTCGCCCTTTAAGCAGACGAAAATAGCGTAGGGTGGTCCAATTTGAAAGCTTTTGCAGATGACAAAGAGATTTGAATACAATATACTGGTCAAAGACAATCTTGAGGCAAATCAAGAAGAAGCTGGTTATCGACATCCAGATATTTTCTTTTATATCGTTTAATTTACTGTTTTTAGAGCTGTCCACACCAGGTTGGGGGATAATTTCCATTAGATATCGCTTGACAGAATCCATCTTTAGAATTCAAATTACTATTGATATTCTCAAAATGAAACAATTGGGTATGTTAAAAGATATTTACTTATTAGAACGTTTAATGAAATTGGTGAATATTTGTCTCTTTACAAAAAACGACATACCCTTGTCAGTTGAGTAATTTATGTGATATTTTATATACACTTTCTTACATACTAGTATTTTGCGTTTTCGATTAATTAACATATGGGCATAAGAGTATTTTGCGTTTTCGATTAATTAATATAGATCTATGGGGCAAATCTACTTTCAGCAGAACGGAGATGCCACATTTCCTTTTTTTGACAATGATGCTCTTTGTCGCAATTCACTTGCCAGATCATCCAAGAAAAATCAAAACCTTTTAACCAAGCAGACTTCAGCTCATATTAAGCTTACATACAGCATAGGTTATCAAGAAATTGTGCTGAAAAAACTACAGTCGACACTCGTTATGTCGACATCGAATTAGTCGAATTTTCGCTTAAGTCGAAGTTCAATTCTGGTCCCGTCCTCATCCATTGACATTTTTTTTCAAAACAAAATAATTTCGAACTGAACATAGCCGTTGAAATATAGTAGGAAAACGACAGAAATTGCTCGACACGAGCAATTTCTTTCCTTTTCCTACTATATTTCAATAATATTCGTACTTGATTAGTTTCAAAAACAGTCAAATATCAAATATCTCAAAGCCGAACAAAATCGAATGAGTCGAACTCCGGATATGTCGAGGTATTTTGACGGCCCCTCCGACTTCGACGACGAGTGTCGACTGTATATCAAACCGGAAAGTAATACACCGCTGCTTTCCTTCCAAAACCTCATAACTATCGCTATGAAAAGCTGTAGTTACAATGGTTTAGAAGAAAAGCAACGACATGTATTATCTTTATCGGCGGAAAAGCTTTTGTTTGGATAAGCATAAAACATAATCCAGAGATTTTGAGTTATCGAGGTATTAAAATCGTTACCAGTTTGATCTTATTAATTTTAACTCGTGAGCTATCGATCTTGAAACGGGAACAGTATGCCCAACTTCGTTTGGGACTATAGATCGAACAAATTTCGTAATTTATCAAATATTAGTCAATCCGTACTAATAATTCAAAAATCACGGACGAATTCACTTTCCCATTTATCCGCAATCTTTGGTCTCGATTACCGAAGTTTAGTCCATTGTTAAAGCCTTTTAAAACTTGGCTGTTGACACTATAGCACGGGTTTTGTGCTAATATTGTTTTAGGAAATAACAATCCTATATACATTAACCTTTTCCCAAACAACAAAATTTCAGGGTGGTCCAATTTGAAAGCTGCTGCAAACGACAAAGGGGGTGTTGTTAAAGATAGAATTTGTGTATGATATGGCACGGAAAATATTGAGACAAAAGGAGAAACTGCTGGTTATCAGCAGTTTCTTCTTTTGTCTCATTGTTTTCCCAAGCCATGTCTATTACGTATGTCAAAACCGGGTCTTGTTTGGGAAAGGGTTAAAAACAATGAATGACGTCAAATTGATCTAATGTTTCCGATTTATATAAATTCGTTATCATATAACGAGGACAAAAAAGGCATCGAGTGTGCCACTTTTTGGAGAAAAGGCCTGTTGGGCTCTTCCAATCACTCGATGAGCATAATTCAGTAATGTTACATGAAGTGTCGCGATGTTGCTACATGTATTGATATTGATGATGTTGCTCCAAATTGAGCCAAAGAGGTATCTTTTACTACTAACGGCTAAGGAAACAACATTTCTCAAACGTTCAACAGCATCAAACATATTAATAGAGGGAATGTTTGTAGACATAGAACAAACGAAATCGAAATTAATTTTTTAACAGAACATAAAAAATGTTGAAAAATAAATGTTGTTCCTCCTGCCGAATACTGGCTTGTCCTTAGTGATCGACCTACTTTTTGGACCAATGAAGTTGCAGTATATTATAACATTTCACAGCTATATTTCGCATGAATGAGCTGCCGGCTAGTTTATGTGAGGTCTATACATAGCCACACCCCGTCTCCAATGAACAGCTAGCGAGCACTAAGTCAGATAGAGTCTATATAGTAGATTCTACGCCATATAAACATTCAATGCGCTGTGCGCATTTGAATGTTTATTTCGAGTAGAATCTACTATAAAACCTCTATCTAATACATATCGCTTTTCTGGAATATGACCGGAAGTCTCTCACAAATACATGTATCGAATAGTATAGTTACCTGACATCGAATGTGTCTTTTGTGTCATATAATAATGTATAAGGTTATCCTTTTTCGCTAGAAACCCTCCTTGAACGCATGTCGCTTTTAGAGAAAGAAATGGAAAGACGAGAAAGGGAAGAATAAAGAAAAGAATAAAAGAATAACAGGATTCTCCACGATATGCCCAAGTGGTTTCAGTACTTTGCAATTCAAATATATTATTTACACTGAACTTCATTTTGTTGTCCATAGAAATTGTAAAAAAACTAAATGACTAAGAATTTTGCCGAGTGGGAACGTGTTTTTAAAAATGTTCAAAGTGCTACTTGTTTAATAAGGCTCTGAGCAGTTATATGAAATGTAAACACTGGGTTCAAATAGACATTGTTTGTCGAATAGGTTATCGGTAGGCTGTCTAATGCGGGACAAATTGGAACAATAGTTAGGTGAACCATGGCACGTAAAGAGGCTCTTTGAAAATAGATTGCATCGATTGTGCTTCGATGCTTATCGGAAAGCTCGCAAAACGATGGGTGAACAGCGAAGACAATGATCATACAATATAGTGGGATAGGGATGTCCGACAGTGGCGTTTTTTTTCAGTTATGCGTACATATGAAACATGGTGTGGAAAAGGGCCCATTATGGATTATGAGAACAACATCGATCCCGATCAGCCTGTGCATACGCACAGTCTGATCAAGATCTATGTACTTCTCAAACAACTTATTCATGATCTGTAGCAACTATTGGAGACGCACATGGATCTTGATCCGACTTCACCTATGTACTGGCTGAACTAGAGCCGTAGATCTATATTTTACCTTTAGGTTTACAGACCCTGAAAAATCTTCACTTTCTGGCCATAAGAAATGCATCAAACTACACACACTTGTAAATACACTTCACATAAGTTGATTCACCGTGTCGGGTTTCAAGATTATGCTTCAAGAAGAAAATGATTTACAAATATCAGTTTACTTTATATTCATATGCAAAGGAGGTAATTTTCAACATTTTTGTCAAATATTTTCATAAATATGCATTAATTCAAAATTCTAAACCGTGCAAAATGCTTATGTTTGTATTTGGAATGGAAATGTAACACAGTTTAGGAGTTATTTGCACTTTTCAAATTTCGCCTCTGGTTCTTTGGTGCTGTTGAGGGGTCGGATACCTTAAAAGCAACTTTTCCAGATACTGAATCGTATTTGTATTTTACGAAATATTCAAATAAAGGTTGGGTCAATATGTAATGTTTGCATTTTATGAAATATAGATCTACATTGAAGCAGTCGATTGGACAATTCTTTGACGGAGATTATCGAATCCACTGAGTCCTGATAGATACATATTTTTAGCATGTTTACACAGAAAATCAGTGTTAGCATAATTATCTTACCTTACAGTTATTATTAGATAACAAATACTTTGTGTAACAAACACTTTGTGCAATTTTGGGCGTCATCCGTAGCAACAAAAAACTATAAGGGTATCCCTTGTCAATTTCCGTTGCCACGGATGACATCCGGAAATTGAGGAGGGTATGCCTCGGGTGAGGCCCGAAGTTGCACGAAGGTTTTTGGTATCTTATGATAGATGGAATATCTTAAATATGCTGGTCTTTGTCGGGCTGTTTCGAAGTGTTCTCTTTTTGCATTCTAATGACTAAGTGTTCGACCTACTTTTTGGTCCAATCAAATAGCAGTATATTTTAAGATTGCGCAGCTATGTTTTGCATAAACGAGACTATCGGCTAGTTTATATGACGTCTATACATAGCCACGCCCCTATAACTGCTAGCGAAAGCTAAGTCGGTTAGAGTATGTATAGTAGATTCTACGCGATATAAATACTCAACGCGCTGCGTGCATTTGAATGTTTATTTCGCTTATAATCTAGTTTACAGCCTCTATCTAATACGAAATCAGTCAAATTGCATATTGCATATCTTGTATAAATTTTGGTAAACTTAGGGGTAAACAAATGGCAAAATACCTGCTTTGGTAAAAAATCATATATGGATATATTGGAAAGTTTAAACAGAATGGGTATTTATCAATTGGTTAATGCTGACCAAACTGTATACAAGGTCTATCAGGTCTAGCTATCTTAAAAACACGGATGATACGCACATATTTTTCAAACGATCACTTATTTTGATGATATAAAGCTGCATTGTGGGTTAAACCAACAATTTCGGTTTATTAGAATACCTTTCACATACTAGAAACATTAAAATGATAGAAAAGAATAGTAACATTTATTGAGCCGTCATGAATTAAGTATCAAGGGAAGCAACTATTGTATTAGGAGAACTATTTCATATAACGAGTTATTTCCCTTAGACAGATAACAATTCTGTTGTAAACGGAATTTCGCTGTTTTTCTTCCGACACCCTTTCAAGATGTAGTGATTGTAGGTGTTTTTAAACGATTATTATCAAAATGAAAACTAAATTTTCTTTGTTTTTCTAGCAATTTCCTGAATGTTGTTTCTTGTCGCGTATCACTGTTTTTATTTCGAAAACATCGGGTTAGGGAAATGGGGTCTTAGATCGATCGAGCCGAACATGGATGCTGATCATCCTGCATTAACACGTCATTCAATCAAAATCAAGTTTGAGTTTATTGGGTTTTTACGCCGTTTTCAACTGCCAGGGTCATATCGCGGCGGCTGGGGCACCTACCCATGGATTCCTGTTGTTTCTCAAACCAGTACTACCACAACACCCTTACCGAGCCTCCAGCTGCTAGCCCACTTATGTTAACGATTTCAAACCCATTGGTGAGTGACAATTTTGTCAGAAAGGGTATTTGCCGCTGCCGGGTATCGAACCCAGTACCTCCCGAATGAGAGGCAGGTGCGCAATCAAAATCAATGTTGTCATTTCTTACAATGCTTCTTAATAACAAGACATACATTGTTAGAAAACAACATGACTCCTGGTCAGAATATATGCCGAAATTTTAGAGTGTTCCCAGTCAAAGCTGCTACAGACAACAGACAGTATTCTTTAATGTCGTGAGTGTCTATCTATCTAGCTAGTATTGTTATGGTATTCCATCCATCATTGGATACGTAACACTTTGTGCATCTTTGCGTCTTCCGTCGCAACGGAGATTAACGAGGGTATCCGGATTTTAAAAATCCGGATACCCTCGTTAACATCCGTTCAGACGGAAAACGGCGAATGTGAAGCTGGAATTGAACGAAGTGTTTGGTATCTAATGATGGATTGAATACCGTATAGTCTAGTAAGTTTTGAACACTCATATCTTACAAACCGAAACTACAGCCCCCATCCCCCAGCGCAAATCCCAAAGATCAACCAGTTTTTCTGATTTCCTTTTTACTAAATGTTATACCGGTATTCCACAGATATTTTTTTAGACAATTCTACTTTAATTTTTATCTGAAAGAGTATATTTTCTCATGCAAATTCTGAAAAATTCAAGTCAAAGTATTGCGCCGTTTTCGAGAAAAATATATTTTGTGTTAAAATTAAACAAATTGATGTATACAGCAGTTCAGATGTATATTGAATTCGTCATTTCTGTCTCAATTTTAAAGACGTGTTTTTCGCTTATCACCAACAATTTCATAAAACTAGCATCCATATGCATTAGAATAACCAATTGTGTCATAAAGACATACTTTAGAAATGGAATAGTGATGTCTCTTTAATACCGGTATATCGTATCAAGCGAAATAAATAATTGCCTGGAAAATGAAGGGAAATTAAGGGTGTAATTAATTTCCGGGGGTTGCCGAAAAATCTCGTAATAAGATGTTTCAAGATGATTGCCATTTTTTAATATAATTTTCTCAGAAAAATGACTCGTTCTTATATTACGTCTTTACTTTATTACCATTCCTTAAGCATATAACTGAATAAACTCCCGCGCCGTGAGAAAATCAACATCTTAGATGATTCCAAAGCACAGGAGATTTTCTAAAATGAGCAAGAACAGTTCGACTTTCCAAAAAAAAAAAGAAATTCTTTTTGAAACGATTCTGACTTCTTTGGGGGTGGAGATAAAAAGATGAAATTTAATTTTGAATGGAGAGAAAAAGAAAAAGTCTGACAAGCTTATTTTTGTCTGTACAAATAGTTCATTATAAGTATAACTTAGAACGGGTCCTTATTCGTGGGTGAAGTGTGGAATAAAACATGGACAAAGCCCGATCCCATCCAGGCTTTGCAGCCCGATTATCTTTATACAAGTACGGCTCGCATTTGGGCAGCGCTATGCATGACGATTGTACTTTGCTAGTGTTCGCCAAAGAAAATGCCCTCGAAGGTCAATTTTAGGACCTAAATAGATATTATTTTAGAAAAATAGAGTATGTGTTATTAAACTTAAACGCAAAGCAAAATTTCTACCCCGTTAAGGCCTTTTGCACATGCCGAGTTTCATTTCTCCCCAAACGATACATCGGTTACATTAAAGAATATGTTATCAGATCGTTAGATAACGCTTTTATGTTGTTGGAAGAGGATGAGAGATGAACAGATAAAGTCACGTGACTTAACCCTTTCCCAAACAAGTTCTGTTTCAAACTTCAAGTTAAGAGAGGAATCTGTGGAAAACATGTGAGGTAAAAGAAGAAAATGCTGATGACAGCATTTTCTTCTTTTTCCTCAATGCTTTCTATGATATTACATACAATCAACATTTGATATCAATTATTTTGTCGTCTGTAATTCCATTTCAAATGGAATCAGTTGAAAATTTGTTTTCAAAGGGAAGGGTTAAACGATGTGACCGAAAGATAAAGCTTTTTCGGCACCCGAAAATTTCGTAACCACAGATTGATTAAGCAATGTTTACGACGTTTTGGCAGACAAAATTGGGTAATATTTTTACGAGTTTTGTATAATATTAGATATTAATTTGATAAAACTGGAGTGGAAAACTGGCTGCTGAAATAAAATAATAGTTCGGCAACATTAATTTGTGAAACGCCGTGTAAAAAGGAACCTTCCGGTAGTTATGTAACCTAATGTTTTGTTGATATAATAGTCCAACATGATCTGGTGAAGGTCAAAAGAAAGGCTTTACTTGTATTTACGTTTACTATATACCATTGGTGCTATTCCTTTCAAGATCATCGAATGTAGAGAAAATTGACATTAGAGATTATTCAACGTACATTTGTATTTTGATAATTATAAAAGCTGCACCGCTTTTTCTGTCCCATTCAAAAGGATGGAGACAAAGCTTTACATGTATCGTCGCTTTTCAACGAAAACCTCGTATCTACAGCTTCAAACAAGCTGTAGATACGAGGTTTTTGTTGAAAAGCAGTGGTATTTTCTTTTAATTAATAAATGCCTACTTGGGTTTTCATCTAAATTATTAGACTGACTGGTGATCGAACCGACGAGCTTTGAGTACGAGCCTAGTGTGTTACAGTATTATAATCATGCACCAATTATAGTGTTTTGGAGGAAAATATTGAAGCCGAGACATGTATTATTTTTGGAACAAAGAACATTACAGAAAAGCATTCGGACTTAAACATGGTTAAGCTCGATATAGTAAAGAACTCGTAAAACATAAAGACGAAATTGCCTATCAAGCCCCGTAATAAAATAGAAAATGACATGCAAAAAAAGCTTTATTCACAAAAACATGTACATGTATGTATTATCTAATACATGTATATCGAAAACTCGCCGTAGCCAGACTGTGCAGACTGCACAGGATGGCCAGGGTCGAACGTCGCTGCAATTTCTCGAATGGTCCTTTCAGAATGGCGGAGAGCATTTCTTATCGTCTCTTTTTTTTATAAAACATGGTGAAACCCCCATCTATTATTCTGAGTGGCTCGATGATTGAATAGAAGGTGTATTGCATCATGTAGTGTGCAGCGAAGTTTCTTTGTGCACATGACTTATCAATGAATGCAACACGCACTTTCTCCTTTTGTCACAATGATTTCTTCCAGATATATGTCTCTGTAACATACATATTCATATTCTGTTGTCGGCAGTCCTTTCGAATTTTAACGAAGTTGGTGTATGGTTAGGGCTGATGAATTAATCTGGCTGAACCATCAATCGATGCAATTTCAATGTATATGAAAGCGAATCCCAGTTTCACTGATGTGCTTTGTCGCATTTTTACAGATTGATCAGCAGTTTTTTACTCGGATCGGATATAGAGTTTGTACTGATGCAAGAAATTACTGGTGATTTATGAAATGTAGAAATAAGCTTATAACATAATTAGCTTTGAGGGTAAAGGAGACAAATACTGTTTCATTTTTTGTACTACAATGTAGGCAAGTCCTATAATTATAAAATCATTGTGAATTTTGTTGTCTGCAGCATATTTTCCCATTGGACCAGTCTTTGTTTTTGTCGTTCGGTACTTCGTTAAACGTTGTTGAAGTTCTGCGCTAAATGCAAGCGAAGGGAAGGAAATACATAAATGAAAATCAGAATTTCTCAGTGGGGTAAAGACGATAAAATTTGGAACGTCTTTAGTTAAATGAAGATTGGAATTTTAATAATGATAACACTGATTAAATTTATGTTTTTAACGATCAGACTCTTAAGTAGGCTGAAAACCCCAGCGACTTTGATAATACCGAGTATTTGTAGTATGCCAAAGGAAACGGGACATTCTTGCAACTATGCATATTGCCCATTTCCAGACAAAAAATTTGACTATTTCAATTTGAAAGGTTTTAAAGACGAAAATGTCGAGTTGATGATTTTAAAAAAAATCCATTTCGGGTTAGAAAACATTGTGGAAAATGAAGGAATCGCGTGTAACAAGCAATTTCCTCATTTTCCACAATGTTTTCCCATGCATTTTCCCTTGAAGGAATAAAACGGCGTCACTGTGTAGTAATTGGTTAAAATCTTTTCCAAACATCGTGAGTTGTGAGAAGAAACAGTTTTGAAATGCATCAACTGAAAATATGAAATTTGTTGATAATGAGCAGTTTCTCTTTTTCTCTCAAACTTTCCATGTCATTTGATATACAGTCATTTGCTACTTTCGTCCTCCATTAATCCGTTTTCTATCTTGAAACTTAACATTTGCCATTTGGGAACATTGATGTTTCACAAAAACATCTTGATTTATTTTTGTTTACAACAATGTTCTAGATCTTTTTGCAAACGTGCAGAGAAGCATAAAACGTACATGTACTTTTCGTTGACAAGGTTGCAAGAATTATAATTTATAATAACTTTTGCCGGAGGCTTGATATTCAAAAAATATGAATTTCATATCACTAATAAATCAATATTAAAGTTAATATCGAGATTTAATAGCGCGTGAAAAGCTGCATATCTCGTCATAAATGAAAACTCGCTACCGTATGAAACTACCGATCCATTTTATGGGGTGCCACTAAATTTTGTTTGTAACAATTTGCTTCTTAACCCATTCCCAAACAAGACCTGGTTTTGACGTCCCTGATAGAAAAGGCTTGGGAAAACATTGAAACAAAAGAAGAAACTGCTGATAACCAGCAGTTTCTCCTTTTGTCTCAATATTTTCTATGCCATATTTTACACAAATCGAATCTTTAATAACATCCATTTTGTAAGTTGTGGCAGTTTTTGAAGTGGATCACCCTAAAATTGTGTCGTTTGGGAAAGGGTTAACTGTGTCATGTTGGCATAAAATGATCATCTTCCATTTCTAAATTGTTCAGTGTAAAACTCCTGGTCCATCATCCCACAGTTTCGTTGTTTGGGAAAGGGCCAAAATAGGGACCACAACCGTATGAAACTACCGATCCATTTTGTTATGGGTTCACTAAATTTGGGGACAATTCGATGTAGGCATAACATATTGATCTTCCGCTTGTCTCCTTTCTAGTCTACACCTACTACAGTCGACACTCGTTATGTCGACATCGGATAAGTCGAAATTCCGCTTAAGTTGAAGAGAAAGTTTGGTCCCGTCCTCACCAATGGATTTATAAAAGTTCAAACAAAATAATTTCGAAATAAATATAGCCATTGACATTTAGTAGGAAAAGGATAGAAATTGCTCGTTTCGAGCAATTTCTTTCCTTTTCCTAAGTTATATTTCAATTATGAACGCATTTGATTAGCAACAAATAGATCAAATGATGTTCAAACAAAAACCGGTCAAAATCGGTTTACTCGAACTCCGGATATGTCGAGGTATTTTGACGGCCCCTCTGACTTCGACACGACGAGTGTCGACTGTACTAAAGTACCTCCAGTGATTTTGCTCATTGGGAAAAGGCCAAAATAGGTAAAATGACTGTATGAAACAACCGATCCATTTTATGAGGTTGTCACTAAATTTTGTAACAAGTCCTACGTTTCTAGCAATGATAGCATTTCTTTCTGTAGTGAACGAAAACTCATTGCGGTATGAAAGTAGATGTCCTTTTTATGGGGGCGGTACAAAATTCTGTAGATTCTAAGTATTCGCATCCAAATTGTGCTATGCACAAACGGAACACTACTAGTATGTTTTAACCTTCTTACGACAATTTTCAAACCGAGCTAAAGCAATGCAATTGAATGAACCCCGATTAGGATGTCAAATACATGTATTTGTATATACAGTATCTTGAAACCCAAAAACATTATTTTCAAGGGTCGTCGTTTTATTCTTTCAAGACCAAGTGTTTAGTGGCTTGTTTCGCCCTATAGTCGACACTCGTTATGTCGACATCGGATAGTCGAATTTTCGCTTAAGTCGAAGTTCAAATCTTGTCCCGTCCTCATCAATGACCAAAATTTTTTTCAAACAAAATTATTTCGAACTGAATACAGCCATTGAAATATAGTAGGAAAAGGATAGAAATTGCTCGAACGAGCAATTTCTTTCCTTTTCCTACTATACTAGGACAAAAAAGATACGCAACCCCGATTTTTCATAATATTTTCGACAAGATATGTTTTTAATGGCTATTGAGTACATTTTTAACATACCTGCATCCATACGCATAAATACAGTGTCATTTTCTTCAGATGTCGTAAATTGATCCCGAGATACATAGTAAATGGTTAAAAACTGAGTATTCCCTGTCGTGTTTTCTAAATGACTACTATCAAAACAAATTTTCATCAAACACAAGCTTGAACATAGATAAAGAAGAGGCGAAAGAGTTCACACACTTCTCACTACCCTACGCATAGCACGGCTACGCCAAAACCAGCACCAAGCTGCAGTACAGATATTGTTAGGTGGAAAAAGTCAAAATTTTGTCGTGAGACATTGATTCGGCAACAAATCGACACATTTTCGACTGAATACGTTGTTGGCTCTAAATGGGACCACAACCGATCGAGCACGAAGCGGACATGCAAGAGATATGACGTCAAGGCAGGACCGTATCACAGCGTTAACCTCACCTTCGGGATAGGTTTAAGGCTGCAACGGATACCTCTAATAAATCGCACGGGCTTCGCAACATTCGAATATCGGACCAAACTGATCGAATCAGATTGTGTTTTTCGACCTATATACAATTTTTTTTGTCAAATTGTGTTGACGCCAGGTGTAAACTGGGCGTTTTCTTATTAATGGAATTTACTACAAATGAGATTTTGTGTACTTTACAAGGTGAAATGTTATTGCTATATTTAGTATATTTTGTTAAATTCTGATTTGATGTCTTTGCATTAAAAGGAATTGAAATCGAAATTGCGTTTCTTTTTTGTTTCAGTATATATTTTAATAATAATCAAACTTGATTAGTTTCATAAACGGTCAAATCGAAACCGAAGAAAATCGAATAAGTCGAACTCCGGATATTTCTAGGTATTTTGACGGCCCCTCTGACTTCGACACAACGAGTTTCGCCCTATTTTGAACTGCAGATGCATTTCATATCATGTACATGTATGTACTTTTAAGATGCTTGAGAAAAGGATTAAGAAATGAATATTTTGCACCATCATCCACGCAAAAATGTAACTCGTCACGCTAAAAAGAGCCTTCTGGGACGTTCGTGAAACCACATTTTGAGAAACAGATCAGTCTTAACTGGTATTGCATAATGGAAATTGGACTTACAGAGGCCAATAAGCTAGGAGAAACAATCTAGATCAACCAAATTACCTTAAAGAGTGAAAAGTATCGATTCTAGTCAGTCTGCGCAGTCTGAAACTTTTCACACTTACATAATTTTATTATCGATAAGGTCCCTTTTGGCATGACGGGTCACAAATTTTTCCACCTACTTTGCAAATCAATCATAGGATTAATCAATGCATCATTTCATGTCAATTTCAAATGTTAATTTCACTTGATAACCATGTGACAGGTGTCTGCAATGTAAATCAAAATAACTCTTTTTAGTCTTTTTTCCCGACTTCAGCCTTTGGCATTCTTTCCAAAAAAAGGTCTGGTTTTGAGGTCCTTGTTAAGGGACAATGCTCCAGTTTTTCGGAACACTCGGTCATTATAGTCTGGTTCCCTGTCGTACTATGTATTTTAGTACGTCAGGCACTCATTAAAAATGGCCGCCTCCAGTGGAGTGATTCAACTGCAAAGATAAAGAGTAATGACCATTAATTTTGATAGCAAAGATGTGACATTCATGAAATGAATAGTTTTCTGTTTATTTTTCACTTTATTTTCATTTTCCAAATGCCAAATTACAGGTGAAAGAACGGGGTGACCGTTTAGAAGTTCGGGTGAGTGTAGATTGACCAATCACATGGCTTATTCCATCAAGTATATCCAACAACAAAATCGTAGTTTATCTTAAGTAGAAACAACAACAACAACAACAACATTAACAACAAACAAAAAACACACACACACCCCAAAAAAAACCACAAGAAAACACACAATCATTTCAAGCCGGAGAAAGATTGTTGAATCTACGATATGTACAAAAGAAAAAGATGTTTTTCGAATGTCTACAGACGTTTTCGTTGTTTTAATTCTACTCGCAAAAATGTTAAGAGCTTGGCGACATACCTTCGGCTCAAGCATTCCTATATCATTAACTTAAAGGAGATATTTTCCTTATACCATTAAAACCAACTACATGTAACTACAATATTTTCAAGCTACAGTTACGATCCTTTGGTGGCTAGAAATTATTAAATAATCTCTCAAACTGCCGGGGTGGGTCTAGCCAAATGAGAAAATTTTAAATAGGTATCCTGCCAGGCTATTTATGAAAGTAAGATATGATGGCTTATGAATTTTATCTAATCGACCATTTAGGCCATTTACTTCATGTTCACAATATTAGAATAATTTCAGAGGAATTTTGTGGGTTTGTCGGTCCTCACAAATTACCAAAAACTTAAAAAAACATAATTTAAAGCCACCTACACCATTCACTTACTTCATTCACATGCAAAATAGCACAAACCCGCACATTGGAAGTTCTTTTAGGCATCACAACTATTGGCAAGTTTCAGAATACATGCATGGTCACCGAGTGTCCATTTTGGAAAACAATCGGCTGTAAGAGTAAGTACACTTAGTACACAGAGCAAGCCTACAGATGAGAACGGGTTTTTCAAATAACAGCAAAATATATTGAGCAAGTACCTGTGTGGAATTTGATACCAACATGTTTCCAGGTCTAAGTGAGGTTTGGAATTTGAACAATTTCCATATTGTTCTTCTACATATGTTATACCTCACGATAAATGATCTGGCAGAGCGGCCCATGCTAATCGAATAGAGTACTCTGCCAGGTCAATTCTCGTCCGCTATACATGTTATGGAACATAGAACAAGTCAACATATTCTTCTTTTCTCTCAATAGTTTCCAAGCCGTTTTTCAATATAGGGACGTCAAGGACAAAGCATTATGTGAGAAAAGATCGGCAAACGAAATGTGAGATAATATTATATTTTGATGCACTTTTACATATGAATATAGGTAAAAAATAGGTTATTATGCAAAATGACATACAATAAATATAAACAATATGCGTAAATTGCAACGATTCGATTGCACTGATAAAATGCGCCTGAAGTATCTACGCTTTCAAAATCATCTTTTTCCCTAACAATACCATGTAAAAACGCCCCTTATATAAAGGTAATTTACCCCTTCCCATACATTGACCTCGCTTGAAGCCGTAAAAGATAACTGCAATTTCATCATTTCCAACATTGTCTTCTATCCAAAAAGATCAGAAAAACTTGAAATTGTACTCCTCAATACCTTTGAATTTGGGACATTCTAGAATGTCGTTGTCTGGTAATGGGTGACTTTGTATATACCCGGATAATGTCTGTAGCGTTCTTTACATTGGAAGATTCCAAAATTTGCCATTTTGGAAAGATGATGTAGGTCTACGACAGTAAGTTTTTTTAATGAATAGACTTTATCGTTTGCGCACTATACAGAACAGAATATCAAAGCGAAGGTGAAAACGTTTTTAATGAGCACACCCTCCTTTTTCCAATAGTTCTTAAACTTATCCACTCCTATTTTGGGATAATTAAAACTTGCATTATATTGGGAAAGTGTTTATTAGATCGGAATTCAAATATGAAATAAGAGGGTGAATTAAGATGGCGGAAAAATGCAAATTCGTACGTAAATATTCAAACCACGGCGTGCAACGCTGCATGATTCGGTATTACGGTAATGTCATATAGAGACGGCAAATAGACCGTTTAACTAGTTTAATATTTAAGGTCTTTATTAACCATTTCCCGAACAAGATACGGTTTTTCGACCATGAAAATAGGAAAGGGTTAGGAAAACATTCAGGCAAAAGAAGAAAATGCTGGTAACCAGCATTTTCTTCTTTTGTCTCGATGTTTTCTTGATCATATTATACACGAATCTTTTCTTTGTCATCATCATTTTGTAATTTGAAACATCTTGAATTTACAACAATCTAATATATAGTTGTATGGAAAAGTATCTATCCTTTCTCGGCGACATGATTTTTGACAGGACCATTTTCAAAAAGAGTAGCTTACGATAAAATGAAATGAGTAGATTTTTTAACAAAAAAAATGCTTTAATTGCATTTGAGTCCATCGTGGATTCCGACCAGAAAAGAGTCGGATCTAAACCGCTGTATGCCTTGTATTGATGCATGTCTTGATTTTGGTATTAGGTTAATGTCATATAGAGACAGCGAATAGACCGTTTAACTAGTTTAATATTAAACGTCTTTATTAACCCTTTCCCAAACGGGAAAAGTAAAAGATTGTAAATAAATATATTTCAGGGCCACTACAGAGCTTATCGTCGCTTTTCTGCAAAAACCTTGTATCTGCAGCTTGTTTTAAGCTGCAGATACGAGGTTTTTGAAGAAAAGCAGCGTTATCCACATCGTTGCTTAAATCTGTCTCAAAGAACATAAATTGAGACTGGACCAATGCAATGAAAATCTACTGAAGACGACAGAGAGCCTGTTGATAAATATACAATTTGTGTATAGCGAACGAGAATGGACCTGGCAGAGCATTCCATTCGATTAGCATGGGCTGCTCTGCCAGGTCATTTATCGTGAGGTATACAATTTATTACAAAAAAAAAAAAAAAAAAAAAAAAAAAAAAAAACATTGAGTCAAAAGGAGAGAATGCTGGTTATCAGCGTTTTAGCCCTTTTGTCTCAATGTTGTTTTCTTTCTTTCTTTTTTAAAACTTTATGTATAGGACATTAAAAATGTGTTTTGATTTGGAAAAGGCTCATAATTCCGAAAAAAAGATAAAATAGGGCACAGAATTTCGTAAAAAAAGCCCCTTTCTCATTTGGTGGACGCATAGACGCCATTTGCGTTACTGCTCGATTATTTTCCATAGGCAATTTACAAACTATTTCCCATAAACCAAAATTTATGGTGGAACCATATAATAGTAATCATGAAAATCTCTGCTTTAAGCGGAACACTACTTCAAAAGAAAACACAAAATATTATGGCAGAAATCGCATAAATCTGCGCTTCTTAGCCCTTTCCCGAACGAAAGAATAAGCCCCGTAGGTTGGTCCTAAATTTTTATGGAGTTACAGACTTCGGAACAAATATTAAAAGTGATTTTAAAATTTTACACGGTTATGTAGAAACAGATCAAGGGAAAAGGAGAAAACGTCAACAGACATCAATTTCTTCGTTTCCTCTATCTTTTCAAAGCCATTTTTCTACTAGAATCGTCAAATCAAATGCTTGTTAAGGGAAAGATTAACGTAATTTTGCGTTTGTTAATAAATTGGCGAGATTATCAGCTAATCAAAAGATAAGCCATAATGCCTTTGAAGATACAAATAACGTAATTGGGATGTCAAAACCTCGTAACTCCAGCTTGAAAAATCTGGAGTTACGAGGTTTTGGCATCCCACCGTCGATAAATTCACGTGCATCATGAAATTGAAATTTCGCTGGAATAGATAGGGAATTTGTTATAGATCAAAGGAATATAAGACTTTAAAATTCTAATTTATAAGTGTGATTAATATAATCTCTTAAAGATACTTATAATGCAACATTTTCCCAGAAATTGCAAGTTATAATCCTTCCCCAAGCAGCGAAAGAAACAAATGATATTAGGTGTTGCAAATGAAGCGCTGTTGCGTTCAATATTGACTTCTTTTCTTGCTATGTTTTTATGATTACTATCCGGGTCGCAAAACAAATGATTTTTGGGAGGAGTATTATGATTCTATTTTTTTCTTTTGTTTGTTTGTTTGTTTGTTTGTTTGTTGTTGTTTTCAGTTCTACGAATAGAAAGAATCTGCAAACAAATGCCGATTCAACATTTCGGCTATTAAAGATGTTGCTCTGTGTAATATTTTACCCTTGGAAGCATACACATTTAGACACAGATATATTCCAAAGTCAAGAAAATCATTTAGTAAATGTACACGTACATGTAATCATTTAAGTCTTTAACCATGAAGTGAATAGGGAAGTCTCTTTCAAAGTATTTATCCAAGAATAAGTAGTTCTTAAATAAATTTGATAAGCGACAAGTAGAAAAATCTTAAACACACACAAAAAAAGATATTTAAATCGAATGGCGCCAATGTTAAAGTGGTCAATTAAATTACGAAAGTTTTATTTCTGCAATAACTGGAAAATTGCTGATGGTCTAAAATAAACATCTAAAATCATCAAAGCGAAACAATTTTTGGAAGCAGCAGACGACAAAATGTCGAATCGCTGCAGACGAAGTCTTCTATCAAAATGGCCACCGAGTCCCAGATCAAAGAAAGCTAAATTTCATAACTTACATGCCTAAAATCCATTCCGATAATTCTGGAAACTTGAAAGGAATTTCTGAACCCATGAGGGAAATGTCGTTTGTTTATTGTGCTTCCTTCCGCTCTAATTTGGAAATATTTTGGATGAAATTGTTTTTGAACTAAAAATGGGTTCGTTCGGTTCAGCGTAAAATGCCATATATAGCTGGTCAATATATCACTGCTTTTGAACAAAAACATCGTAGCTATAGCTGTAGCTATAAGGTTTATAAAGAAATCTGACGGTATGTTATGAGATTTATAAAGAAATTTTGTGGTATCCAGTGACGTTGGATTTCTAAGTCTCTCGAAATATTCTTAGTTAAGGTTTAAAGACCCTCAAAAAAGCACCACTTTCTAGCCATATGAAATGCATCGAATTACACACACTTATAAGTACACTTCAAATAAGTTGAATCACGGTGCCAGTTTTCAAGATTATGCTTCAATAAGAAAATGAATTACAATATTATTTCACTCTATATTCATATGCAAGGGAGGTAATTTTGAACATTTTTTGTCAAATATATATTTCCATAAGTATGTATTAATTCAAAATTCTAAACCGTTCAAAATGTTTATTTTTGTATTTGGAATGGAAATGTAACACAGTTTAGGAATAACTGGCACTTTTTAATTTTGCATCCGGGTATTTGGTGCTAATGAGGGGTTGGATACCTTAACACAAAGATCGTAGCGACAAGTTAAAACAAGCTGAAGCTATGAGGTTTTTAAAAAGAATGGAAAAAAACTGTGGATTTCTAAGTACTCGAAATTTTCTTTACTTAAAACGATCTAAAACAATCATTTCCGAAACAAGAAGTTTTAAACTGTCCCTCTTGAAAGAAATTTCGCTTCATAGTATTGAACACATTTTCTCTTCAATGATTTAGATGTTGTATTTCTTGGGGGAGTCAAAAGCAGGTATTGAATTGAATTCGACAGGCACTCACGCCATTTATCCAGTTTGTTAACTTAAACTCTGTCATCTGCTATGACTGTGAATTTGGGTCAGTCCAAAATCTTGTCTCACGGAGAGCTCACTACAATTGTAAATCTGATGATAGGCTTCTTTGCAGTACTCATAAGTCAACGGCCTCATAACAGAAATTTCTGAAATCGTCGCTTTTCAACGAAAACCACGTAACTGCAGCTTGTTTTAAGCTGCAGTTACGAGGCTTTCGTTGAAAAGCAGCGAAATGCTAAGTGCACTCGTGTCATTTAGTTATTTAGTTATTACTTACATGTTATATGAAGCCACTGCAGTGTAAATACCCATTTTAAAATGACCCTACATTTATCGTGCAGTTTTGGAATAATAATTCGGCTTTGAAGTGCTAGATAATGCAAAGGTTATCAGGATTTTATTGGCGTAACCATGATTTGGTTAAAGCTACAAAGGACATCAAAAAATCTAATATGCAGATTATCCATTGTGTCAAACCCTCATTTTGTTAGATCTGAATTTAGTGGTGGGCGAAAAATTTGACCTGATTTAATTATTTATTACAAATATGCCGAAGATGCTCGTTACATATCGTCACATTAATACAAAAAATCGTATCTAGAGCTTTAAGTAAGCTGTAGATACGAGGTTTTTTTGTGAAAATCAACGATATGAATCCTTTCTTTTTGTTGTTTTTTCTTTCTTTTTTCCCTTTTGTTTTGTGCGATGGAGAGATAATTTCATGCCGAATAATAAAGTCAGACATACAGTATTTGGACGGTAGTTGCAGAGAAATACTTTTCTTCAATCGCCAATAACTTTTTACCACGTCTTGTTTAAAAGCACCGCCACATTCAGCAAATATCTGACATTTCACAAGTTCTCTACCTCAGATCAAATTTAAGTCAGTCATACATCAAGGAAAGACCTGGGCAATGTGATATGTGATCAGATTCGGAACGAAACCTGTGTGGTGCGAATAGACGATAGCAAGGGAAGTAATTTTCATTGCTCTGAAATTTTGAATTTTTTACTTTTGATGGGAATTTTTGCGTACTCTTCATACAATTTACAAAACTTCTCACAAACATTGTTTAGAATATTCACCGGAAATCCGAGCAGGTCAATTATTTCCGTTGTTATGAAAACAGGCGATATTGCATCTAACGTTACTTTAAAAATGCTCTGACTTTCGGACGTTAAGGAATAAGTCGAAATATAGCGATTATACCGGAAGTGCATTACCCAGGTCTTACCTTAACAAACTTGTTGAAGATTTTCTGCAATCGTTGTTCCTTTGCCTGTATGCATTTTCGACTAAATTCATTTCAAGACAGTGTAAAAATTCAATGGCTTGATTTTTTCATGGCGTACGCACATTTCAAAATATGGGACAATAAAATGGGGGCATTTCGCCAAATTATGCGTTTTTCTTCTACACAAAATGAGATATAAACCCGCAAGAATGTAAACGAAATTAATACTTGAGCAAGTAATCTCTTATTTAATGACTTAGGCAGTAACTATCTCGGTAGGCGACCGTTTTCATTGTTATACTTAGTTACGTACGTTCATCCCCCTCCATATGACGTGGGTAACAATTTGCAGAACGACAACGCGCAGAACTAGTAAGAAAAAATAAGTCCATGTTGACAAAATATTCTAGACCATTGGCAAAGTCAGAGATTGTTTTTAAGTATGTCTTTATGCAAAGATTGCGTATAGATGCTATCAGTTTGAAGTTATTTATCAGAGCGAAATTCGTCTTTAGATCTGAGACAAAATTTACACAAAATCTGAACTGTTGTCCACAAGAATTTTGTTAAATTCAAGCACAAAAATATATATTTCTCGTAAACGGCACAATATTTTGGCTTATATTTTCAGAACTTTCATAAGAAAATATGCTCTTTCAGATAAAAATAAAAGCAAAACTATCAGAAAACTCAATGAAGAATAGTGGCATCGAGGAAAAGAATAACAAGAGTTGTCCGCGGACAACGTAGCTCGCATATACGGGAGCCTGTCACAAAAACAGCAATTTTTTTAAAAGTAGGTCAAACTCCAATGTCAATGTCACAAGGCCAAGGGTAATGGTCCCAAATGAAAGGTCTTGTCGAGATGTACCTATGCATGAAATATTAAGGCTGTATCTCTAATAGTGCCTGAGATATAGACCAGGTTAAAGTTTTTCAAGTGAAGACGCGACGGGACGGTACGGTACGGGACGGGACGCGACGCCGACGCCGACACTAGGGCTGTGACATTAGCTCTCCGGACATAAAGTCCCGGCTCGCTAAAAAGTTGAGAAATACCCAAAATTTTGCCAATTGCCGAAGAATATCTGGGCAATCGACACTGTTGTCCTTCGTATGCGTGTCCGTTCGCACATGTGTCCGTCTGATTACTATTACGAGGTCACAGTTTTAGCTGAATGACAGGATGTTTGACTTAAGGTATACATCCCATCATTAAAAACTTCACTTTCATGCATCGAAGTACACACACTGGTAAATACACTTCACATAAGTTGATTTATCATACCAGATTTCAAGATTATACTTCAAGAAGAAAATAATTTACAAATATTATTTTACTCTATATTCATATGCAAGGGAGGTAAATTCGAACCTTTTTGTCAAATATTTCCTTAAGTATGCGTATTAATTCAAATTCTAAACCGTCCGAAATTCTTTTGTTTGCATTTGGTATGGAAATGTAACATACTTTAGGAATTACTGGCACTTTTCATATTTCGCCTCTGGCTCTCTAGTGCTAATTGTGGGTTGCATACCTTAACATTTCTGAGGCTGTAAGTAATGTGGATATAATGGTCATCTAAAGTAACAGAAATTAGGTCACTAGGTCATCATCATCAGCAGCAGCAACATCTCAATTTGAGAAAAAAGACTTTGAGACGAGATGGTGTATCGTTGCTTTTCAACTAAAACCTTGTAACTGCCGCTTAAGACAAGCTGCAGTTGCGAGGTTTTAGTTGAAATCAGCACCAGCACCAGCAACAACAACAACAACAACAAAAACAGCAGCAGCAACATTTCAACTTAAAAAAAAGACTGCGAGATGGGATACTATATGTAATTAATTGCGTTAAATATACTGAGAGGCAAAAATAAGTATACACCCTAGTTCTTTCACGTTTTGATTAATAATTTTGTGCCATTTTAAGGAAGGTGTTCGTCAACTGGTGTTACCATCTCCACCTATCCGTCTATTTGTCTTTCCTTTCGGTGCGAAGGTCTTTTCATAGGATGCAGCTTCATCGAAGAAGTGGACTTAACCGCTTGATTAATGCAAGCCTACACGTTGAGACATCCCCTACATTTATGAATGGATTTTGATAGAATTCTCACAGAAAGTGCCTTGTCACCTAGGACTATGCATATATTGTTAGTGCTTTTCCATATTACGATGCGTCATGGCAAAATGGGACTTGATACAAACAGGTTATCTGACATAATCCCTTCTAAATTTATTGACGGATTTTAATAAAACTTGCGTAGAATGTTCCTAGGTGAATACAGAGTCATGGTTCTTTCATTATTATGCTGCGTCATAGAAAAATGGGTCTTAATGCAAAAAAGTGGCATATTAATCGATTTCTACCAGCCACCGATAATTGTGTTATAACGTTAGAGAAAATTTAAGGTTGTGATTTGTTGTGATAAAGAATGAAGACACTAAATACGGATTATCGGCAATATTTGGTACGTCTCTAAGTCGCACATGCAAAGTTTGCTAAATCGGCATGTAGCAGGAGTATTAGTAGTCAAAATAATTTCATGTGAAATTTATCAGAACTGTATTATTGGTTTCTGAGTAGAAATAAAAAGTACAAAATTTTGAGCCGATATGATGGAAATTAAGAGAGATATTTAAAGACAAAAAGTGTATACTTTCTTTCGCCTCTCAGTATATGAAACCCCTCATGCCTCATGCCCCGTAATAACATTTTAATGCTCACAGATAATCATCATCGTCGTCAACGTCATCATCATCAGCAACAACACCAACAACCACAACAACACCAACAACAACAATAATAACAACAACAACAGCAGCACCAACGTCTCAATTAAAGAAGATAGACTTTGAGACGAGATAGTGTATCGCTGTTTTTTAATAAAAACTTCTTAACTGCAGCTTAAAACAGGCTGCAGTTACGATGCTTTTTGTTGAAAAGCACAGCTGCAGCAGCACCAGCAGCAGAAGCAACAAAACTACCACCACCAACAACAGCAACAACATCAGCAACATCTCAACTTAAGAAAAAAAAAGATTGGGACGAGATAGTATATCGATTCGGTGCTTTTCAACGTAAACATCGCAACTGCGGCTTAAAATTAGGTGCAGTTCCGAAGATTTTGTTAAAAAGCACAACCGAAGCAGCAGCAGCAACATTAACAACAACAACAACAACAACAGCAATAGCAGCACCAACATCTCAACTTAAAAAAGACTGCGAGACGAGATAGTATATGTAATTAATTGCGTTAAATATGAAACCCCTCATGCCCCGCAATAACATTTTAATGCTCGCAGATCAAAGAGAACCGTCTCTCTGATGTAATCCGCCATGTGTAATAACTGTAATATGGATCACGCCGCGGGAAAAAGTAGTTCCGTTACGACCTAGTTCCATGTATTCCCGCTGAACTATATGTAACTTTTTTTTCAAACGACACGAAGTTAGACAAGTCTTGTACTAAGAGCGGTTGCAGACGATAAAATTTAAAAATTGCAAAGAGTATCTGATTTGAATGTTACAGTTTTCTGGAAGTTTTCACCTTATATGCTTCTGAAAGCTATATACTCAGAGAATGATCAAAACCAGGTATTGTTCGGAATACAAATATTAGACAGCCAAAATTGAAAGGGTATTGTGCGGACTGAATCTATCAACTTAGTAAGTTTTCGAGATTTAAAGCATCGTTCAACAAGTTGCTTCTGAAGTTGTCGGGCACCGAGGTCTGGTTGCACCTGATGTAGGCTTCTGAGTCGAAAGGTACCGGGAACTTTTCTGAACAGCTATGGAGCAGTTTTAAAATTCGTCTATTAGGAAAGGGTTGAAAGGTCCTTTTTTCAGACTCTGTCTAATTTCTTTTTCTTTCAACTTTGGGGTAAATAATACAATAAACCATTAAAATTGGCACATATTGGGCTTGTAAATATGTTTTAAACATAATGCATTTATAAATAGATTACCCAGGCCCGTAGGAAGCAATTTAATATTCGGGTAGCGAAAGCCCCAGTATCTGAATATTGGGAGGGGGGATTGAATTTTCCCGAAATTTTCATTGTTAAATAAGAAAAATGCGGCATTTTGGCAAACTTTCGGGGGGCTGAGCCCCCTAGCCCCCTGTTCCTACGGACCTGTTACTGAAGACAATATGGCTTGAACAGGCAAGTCGTATAGATATACGACGTCAAATATAACGGTATATAGATATGGAATCTGATACTGGAGCAATTAGCAGGCGAATTACAGTAATTAGACAATAATTTATCGGCAGACGATATCAATCAACAGACGATAATCCCCACACTATAATCGCTCGGTAAAGTACCCGCTAACCCGAAATTAAACGCGAACCTCTGGATACTTTTGGGTACGCGTGACCTTTGGTACTGTTGTTGTTGTTGTTGTTGTTGTTGTTGTTGGAATTGTTCGTCGATTGGTGCCTAAAAGATGCAACTACTGTTTGTTTAAGCTGCATTTATGTCGTTTTAGTTGTCAACCAACTTTTAACACGCTAAAACTTCTTGGGCAGAATGTGCTCTTTATTTTATAATACGGAATAAAAATCTGCAGGGAACCGTACAGAGTCAAACGAATTAATCTACAAGAAAGTGTTGAGACATTGTTACAAATGTTCTATTATATTTGGGATACATAAAGTGTCTCATATAATAACCAAATCAATTTCCCATGGACACAAACAGAAGTCAAGTAACAAGAAAAGATGTTTCGAAGCCCTAATTTTCTCTTGTCCATTACGTACTATAGGACTACCCCTGTGAAAAAATACCCAAATTCCTTCGAAAATCTTCCAAAATTTGGACGAAGACGTCGAAAACAACAAAAAAATGATAGATGATGTTCGTATAAAGAGGGGTCTAGTAAAAAACGCGCGATACCGACACATTGGAATTCCCATCTTTCACGCACATATATTTTATAGCCGTGTAATAGCCGTTTAAGCATCAAAGAAACTGGGTTGATGCGTTTTGCAGGACCGCAATTCAAGTGCTACGATACTATTTATATTATATATGAGCCAGGATTCTGGAAAAGCGCCCATATACCATGCATTCGAGAGATATTGTAAAATAAGATCAACATGTGTTTAAGCAATATAAAGTATAAAGATTATTCCGATCAAGATCCGAACTGCGCTCCTACGGACGATTCTGCTTATAAAGAAAGTCTAATCAGGATAAATTTTGGTCTAGAATGGTTTAGAATGTCATATCGTCGTTGTAAATGCAAAACTTCGTATCTCGATTTTGGAATTTTTTAAAGGGGAGGGAAAAAAGGACAATAACACTTCCCAAACTGAATTGTTTTACGTGAAATTTAGACATATTGTTCACAAATAATGTGTCATTAATACTGATCAGTAAAAATATCTCAAAACCAATAAGAATTGTCTTAACAGGGCACACAAGTTTGTACTTTGAAAATCGCAACAATCGACATACGAGGTTTTGCATTTACACCGACGATATGTACTTTATTTCCTGGTAGCGTAAAAGCATAGTTCATAATAGTGTCATAATAGTGTTAAGACCCGCCAGTTTGAGTATATTTATTGATCGTAATTTTAACGTGGCAGCATGGCAAGTTTCATCAAAATATGCAGGACTTATTTTGGTCCCACCAATGTCCCACACCCATCTTGAACAGCAATCTCAAATCAAAAATGCCTTGAGATATAGAACATGCGTTTTTGTCCTCAACGTTTCGAGGGACATTTGTAAAATAAGACCAAAATACGTGATACATGATAATTTGATGAGACTTGCTTGTTGTGACCAGTGGTGTTTTCCTCGGTAATTGAAGTTACAAGGACCAACCGTTTTCCATTCAATATGGAGAAAAACTAAATATCTATGAAGAAATTTGTATTAATCGTTTCACCACATGTTTTATGTTCCATGCATCGCTTAATTCATGCGTCTTTATGTTCGAAGTCTGCAGCAAAAATATCCCCCTCTGTTAGATTAATGTTAGATTTGCCAAAGTTTGGTAAATAAATTATCACTATGTTATGTAGGAACGTGAAAATGAGGCGTCAACAGATATATCTTATACAGTTGTGGAAAATGCAAGAACTGCATCCTTTTAGTAGTAGAGTAACACACATGCTATTTTTTAATCATTAAGCCATTGCAAGACGGCAAAATTTTAGGCGTGTCCAAATTCAAAGGTATTGCAGACAGCAATTTCAAGTGAATGGAATTTGGCATATTTAAGTCTTCCAAGATTGAAAACTTAGTGGGAGCAATTGATCCCTTTCAATTATCGTCTTAGTCCATACCTATGAGCCGTTTCCGGTGGCAAACAATGGGAAATTAACATTGTATACACACAGAGGCTGTTCCAATTTGTTACTAAAATAGAAACACATCCACCGGTTTCTTTATGCCAGATCGAGGCTCTGACCCGAGCAAAGCATCACACGTACAATGGCAACGAACGGTGATTGGCCATAATTGTCATCAAAGGACGACTTCCGGTGGCTGTTGTGGGGGAGGGGGGGGGGGGGTTCTCAGTGAAAATCAGCTTATTTCTTTAATTTCCACCATGTTTTTCAAAGCCTTTATATTTTGGGGTTTCAAAAAGCATTTTCAAGTGGAAAATGCTTGATTCGTTTTTTCCTCAAAAAAGTATGCCGAACAAAAAATGAGACTTCAAAATATTTGACCAATTTGTGATTGAATAAGACGTGCACTACTGATAAAAAGCATGGCTTAAGTTTTGGCATAATGTACCTTTCCGGCTTGCCACGAAAGCAATTTGAAGAAAGAAGTAGGACACAAACATCGTAACGTTGGAGTTCAACGTAACAGTGACCATACAAATACTATCCACAACGCTGTTCCAATTACTATTGAGATACAGTCGACACTCGTTGTGTCGAAGTCAGAGGGGCCGTCAAATTATCTCGACATATCCGGAGTTCGACTCATCTGATTTTGTTCAATTTAGAATTTAACGCCATTTGACCATTTTCGTTGCTCATCAAGTGCGTTAATAATTGGAATATAGTAGGAAAAGGAAAGAAATTGCTCGAAACGAGCAATTTCTATCCTTTTCCTTCTATATTTCAATGGATGTTTATATTAAAATATGATTTTGTTTAGCATTTTAGATGTCCATTGATGATGACCGGGCCATATTTCAACTTCGACTTAAGCGAAAATTCGACTTATCCGATGTCGTCATAACGAGTGTCGACTGTATTTCCAAACGCGTGGGTCACCAACCAGTGTAGCCTACCTTGAAAAGTACACAGCAATCCATTTTATTTCCAAAGACATACGTGTCGTCCAATTGGGCAGCTTTTAATGGGATTTAGACCAAGATTTTTTCTGTAAAAAATGTTGGCGAATACGACCACTGTAATGACCATGTTCTAATCGCCAATAATGACACGTCGACAATGCACCTACACGTGGCTTACGTGCCTTGGAAATCTAATGTAAATCTAAATCTTATTTGGATACCGATTGCCATTCTTAGAAAGTGTCTTTGCGTTGCAGGTTATTCTTTCAATGTTTTCCTGGTTTGCTTTATACATGTGCGTGTAGTCAAACTTTTATTTTTAAAATTGCTGGGGTTATCTACATTTTACGAGGGCCTGGATTGATTATCTGTTTACACTTACGTATGAAAAATGGTTGTTTACTTTGGAAAAGATCGCTACTGCTCTTAATTTGTTTATAATGGCGATGCTGTTAGAAACGCATCTAACGAATTCCGTATCCATAAAGTATTTAGTGGTAACTTTTATTTTACTACCAGGTGGAGGCAGTCCACAACGAAAGTGCTTCCGGTTCGTTATATTCGAATTGTGTTTCGGTTGACATTTGATATCTTTTTTTACAAAGACGCAGAGAAGGGCTAAAAGATTAGAATTTTGAATGACAGAAACTGGTGCAGATTATGGATGTGAATTCGTATATCTAAAATGGAACGCCATGCTCTCTGGTTGTGACCTTTGTAGACTAGTATACCATAGTTTAGCCCTTGTTGGTCGTATAGTTATTTTAACCCATTCCCAAACAGCAAAATTTTGCGGTATTCCGATTTAAAAGCTGTTGCGGACGACAAATGGATGGTTTTAAAGATGAGATTAGTGTATTATATGAAACAGAAAATATTGAAACATAAGGAGAAACTGCTGGTTATCAGCAGTTTCTTCTTTTGTCTCAATATTTTCCAAAGCCTTTTCCCGTCAAAACCAGGTTTTGTTTGGGAAAGGGTTAAGTCCCCTCTTCCTGGTACCTATTGTCTACGAAATAGAATTTTTCTCTGTCATACAATCATAGTCATATAATCCAGCAAAACTTTTAAGATGCATTGTTGACCCGCTTTACTCTTTATTTAATTGGTCAAAACCATTGTGGAGTGACATCGGGTAATTCATGTTATCAATTTCATTTATGGTATAAATGAAACACGGATTTTGAACAGGGATGGCAAAAATTAATTTATATATTCATATGGACCCCAGATAAAACATTAATGTAAAAAGAGAAATGTATAGTATACTTCTTTCCCCAATGACGATGTTTGAGACTGTATCAATTTCAAACCTGCTACAGATGACAAAAAACACGGGTGGTAAACAGAGAAACTAGCTCCAAAAAGAGTCAACGGTATTTTGTTTCCTCGTGATATCCGGCCTTTACCGAGGTAGTTTCATAGAGCGAAAATCTGTAAACAAAGGTAGGTCACAAAAACATTTTTCTACTATTATTTCGTTTACAACGAGTATTTGAAAAATCCGGCGATGCTGTAACATGAAGAAATGGTCGAAGTTTGTTGTGTACGAGAATATACGGTGCTAGTAAGCAGAGTTTGAATACAATCGTTGAAAAACATTTCAAAATCGGAAGTAAAAACTTTTTTACTTTCGATTTTGAAATGTTTTTCAACGATTATATTAAAACCCTGCTACTAACACCGTATACTCTCGTGCACAATAAACGTCGACCATTTCTTCATATTACAGCATCGCCGTATTTCTCAAAAACTCTCTTTAAAAGAAATAATTTTAGAAAATGTGTTCGTGACCTACAAATTTTCGCTCTATGCAACCACCTCTTTTTGGAGCTAGTTTCTCTGTTTACCACCCGTGAAAAAAGATGTCGTTAAAATTCGGATTCGATTACATTATCTAGCTCAATGTGAGACAATATTGCCCATGGATATTAAAACAATGTCTTGTTTGTGAAAAGGTTAATCTGTCTCAAATATTGTTGATTTTTATTTAAAATCAAGTTCAGAAAAAAGAACATAATATATAAGAAACATCGTGGAAGGCAATCGAAAGTAGTACCTTCAAAACACTGAAAACGGGTTTAACAATTATCATAACGACTCTGTGATTTACGTTTGTATCAATTACAAATCCATTTCCAGGAATCATCCAGTAACAAATCGCTTTTTTATGTATTTAAGCTACAACTCGAATGTTTCTTTTCTTCTATATAAATACTAGTCTGGTATTGATACGTTAAATTACACACGGTTTACTCTTTCCCACACGATTCAAATTTAGAGTGCACTAATTGAAAATTGCTGCTGACGAAAATATGACTATTTATAAAAATTGTATTGTTTAACAATACAACACCGAAAATATTGAGGGAAAGAAGAAAATGCTGCTGAGCAGCATTTTCTTCTTTCCTCTCAATAATTTCTGATGATATCTTAATTTTGGATGGTAAAAAGTAGTTCCAGTTTGTAAAAAGGTTAATTAGCAAAACACGTGGTTTCCGGCTTGAACTGATTGACAACAACATTAAAAGAGTATTCTTCCGCCGTTTCTTTCATCCTGTACGATAAACACGAAAGTTGATGTAAAAACCATGAACGCGGGAACCAGAATGGCTTTTATTTCCGGCAAATTGCATTTTTCGAAAATTTAGAATATCCGTCCGCTGGTTTTTCAATGAATCAATGCTACAAATCGGTCAACCAGTGGCTGAGATAATTTAGTATCCACTCTGCGATGTGCTTAGATTTCCGTTATATAATATGTACTTACCAAAATTTTCAGAAATATCTGTAATATGCATGTAACTGACAAATTGCTGAACGCGGTTTGTCATCAATTTAAAAAATAAATAAATAAATGAATATTTTTTCGAAAAAATTGATAGGATTCCGCAACAAATTCATTTGTTAAGCAATTGGAAATGAAGAAAGTAACTATACTCTTACATCGAATGGGTTGACACCTGTGATTATAATGGTAAATGTTGTCATTTGTACAGATGACACAGTCGTTTGTTACCTAACTTTGTAGCTTAGAAAGAACAGAGAAAAGGGCTGGAAGCTAGATGTAAATAAATGAGTACACAAATTCGATCTAGCAACTCACTTTGCCGGTGGCTTTGAATGCACCGTAGCAACACCTTGATAGACAAAAACATAAACAAAACAAAACCAGAAAGAAACACAGTTATACATAATTTTACGCTTGGTCCATTTGGAAAAATATGCTCTTTTCTTATTCTACAGAAACAATAAAAGGATAACCATTTTTAGATATTACCTCATTTTGGGGACTTACACACATGTCCATCAGTGTTTAAATGATGATTTAACCGCAAAACTGTATTTTGACCGAAATCTTTTAAGTGCCATTACATGAAACCTTCCCACTGCACTCGTGTAGTGGAAAGGTTTGATGCAATGGTACCTACAAGGTGCCTGGCATCCTACCGAAAGTGGTTGATTCGAGATCGGTCACTCCGGTCGGATGCGACTTGAGCCGATGTTATGTTTCCGTAAGACCAACAATTTTCGTGGAAAGTAAAACTCAATTCAATAGAACCTCAGTCTCAAGATATGCAATCTGCCAAGGAAGGTTAGGGAATACCAATTAGTCAAATCTTATCCCGATTTAAAAGCATCATTAGTATAAAACATACATAAACAAATTATATAGTTTTATAAACTTAAAATCCCTCTTCAAAAGCGGTGCTATAATAAAGACGAATATTGTCAGGATAGCTTCAAAAGACTTCTGGAAAATTTATTGCACACTAACCTTTTCCCTAATCGACAAACTTTTTATAAATCAAATTCCAAAGTCGATAAATTGACGGGCGACAAAATGATTCCCACAATAAGTTAGATAAGTGTGTGCTGTATTATGAAAAAAACACAACAACAACAACAAAAGAGACAAAAGAAGAAAATGCTGGTAACCAGCATTTTCTTCTTTTCTCTTATTGTTTTCCAAATTCTTCTTTGCTCGACAAGTCGAAATCAGGACCATGGACCAGGGGCCAGTTTCATCAAAAAATTGAAGACGTATTTTTGTTTTACCAACGTGTTACTTCACGTTCCCTTAAGGCAAGCGTCGCATATCACCCCTCCAATCAAGAACTAGTTTGATGCAATTGTTGTTCTAAGCGTATCGTAAGACATCAGTAAGTCTTAAATACGGCCTAAATATTTTGATGAAACAGGTTCCCGTTCAGGAAAGGGTTGTACGACAGTGGGTCTTTTGATCTTAGATTCAGTGTATGCCTGCAGCAAGTTTGTTTATACAGCTTTACCGCGCATGTTTCAAGTTTTACGAGTAACGTTAATATACAAGTATACTTCTCATAATAATGTTTTTGAAAATCCCTTCTTCTGCAGTTTGCAACTCAGTATAGCTGACGATAAATGACCTGACAGAGCATCTCTAGCTATTGCCTGGAAATGTTCTACCGGGTAATCTATCATGAGCTTTAATAAAGTGTGTTCTCGCCAGTTTTCGTTGTTATGAATAGCGCACAAGATGGGGGCGAAATTATAAGAGGTGCTTGGTATGTATATGTCGGAGGCCACATTGGAATCTAGGCCGATCCGGAATCGGCCTAGTCCAGTTTGGAATTCTACTCTGGCCTAGTCCAAAGTGGAATTCTGATCTGGACTAGTCCGATCTGGAATCGGCCTAGAAAGTTTCTAGTCCAGATGAGAATTCCAATCTGGCTAGGCCAGTCCAGAATCTGCCTAGACCAGATAGGAATCTGTTATTAACAGTAATTTGAGGTTGATATCCTCCTCTTTTTTAACCAATTTGAATTTTATACACTATTTTTGTTTGGAAAGTAGTTGCAATAAGCCTTTTCTACTATGAGTATTGAAAAATCCTAAAATATTCAACAAACAATAATAATAATTATTCCCAAACTAGATATGAAATTACTAAAATATCAAACAAAAAATAACTATAGCTGTCCAGAAAATCTAAGAATAAATCCTTTTTTTTATTTATTTTTTCTGAATTCTAAGGTTTTTTGTTATCATTTATTTCTGCAATAGAGCTAAAGGCCATTTTTTGTGTATCTTAATGACTGGAGAATGGTAACAACAACACATAATACCGAATTGAATGCTGAGATTAAGCCATAAAGCCATATATTTTCATTTCTTAATCTGTTGAGAAGGAAAATAAGTATGCAAACCAATTATCTTTTTGTCACCTTTAATCTGCAATGTTTTTATATTCAGTTCTGATAAGAAGTGATTAATTACATAAGTATATGTGTCTTTGGTCATTTCTGAGCTTGCCTTCTCAACCAGAATCAGATATTTTGCATTCCAAGACAACTTAAATTATTTTATTAAAGTAAAATGTTATCAGACAACCTGTGATTGACCATATTATGTACTTTAAATTTTGTTTCATCTGGCCAGTGTAAGACCATATCTTAATCCATGTTAAGTTTTAAATTAATGCTTTATCGCCAAAATGTTTTAAATTTCCAAAGCTGTTATAAAACTCTTTTAAAATTCTGAAATAGATGTGATGGAGTTTTATTGGATATAGCATGGAAAAAAGTGTAAAATGGATTTTAAACAGGGAATTAATTACGATCAGGCGATACAAGCCTTACTGTACTGTTGGACCCTGAGATGTGCAGGAAAACGATTTACTCAATTTACCAAGTTACATGTACATAATATTTTCTGTCTTGTTAAACCCTTTCCCAAATGACGCAGCGTTGGGATTGCCCAAATGTAAAGTTGCTATTGATTGCAAAATTAAGCCTATCAATAAAACTGAAAACTTACAATGAAAAAGCATGAAAACATTTAATGAAGGGAAGAAAATTCAGGTCATCATCATTTTTTCTCGCATTGTCTTAAAAAGCCTTTTATTAGGGATGCTAGAACTAGGGCTTGTTGAGAAAAGGGTTAATTACTAAAAACGTTTTTTATTTGGGTTTTCATATATGTTCTCTCTTAAGAGTAGGTTAAATAAAAATGAGAAACAAATCCAACATAAATTATATCACTGTAGAAAAACAAGAAATTGCTCTAAACTCATTTGTTTGCAGCTTACAGTTTTGTACTTTAATTCTCGCTATTTGTAATTGTTCCTTGACTTTAAAGTATGAAAACTAATTTAATATTTAGTTTATTGAATCAAACTTGTGCAATTTTGATATTTCCAAGTTTCTTTATTTTCAATTTCAATTTTCGAATGGATTCCAAACTGGTCTAGGCAGATTCTAGATCGGCCTAGCCAGATTGGAATTCCATTCTGGCCTAGACCGATCCAGAATCTGCCTAGACCAAACTAGAATTCTAATCTGGACTAGTCCAAACTAGAATTCCAGTTTGGCCTAGACCGATTCTGGATCGGCCTAGGCCGATTCCGGATCGGCCTAGATTCCAATCTGGACTCCGACATATATATGGCTGGAATACTGATTCAAAGCTGAAGATAAGTATTAGATAGAGGCTGTATAGTAGATTCTACGCGAAATAAACATTCAAATGCGCATAGCGCATTGAATGTTTATATCGCGTAGAATCTACTATACAGACTCTATCTGACTTAGTGTTCGCTAGTGGTTCATTGGAGACGGGCGTGGCTATGAATAGACGTAACATAAACTAGCCGGCAGCCCGTTTATGCAAAATAGAGCGGAAAAATTTTACAATATACTGCAATTTCATTGGTCAAAAAAGTAGGTCGAACACTAAGAGGAGATGAAGACATCCTATCTGTCATTTCAAACACAATGATTTGGGTAGTTCCGATGAGTACGAACAGCATACATGTAGTAATGATACATATTAAACGAAAAATTGCTTTTTAGAAAGTCATTACCCCCTCTCATAATGTAGCTCTGTACCCTCAATACATGATATCTCGGATTGCAACGTGGATGCTAAACATATTGCACTTAGGAGGAAACTGGTCTGGATCCAATGGGATCCCATTTCAGAAAATTGGCATGCTCGAGTTAAGGAACTCGTTTTTGGAACCTTTGTCGTAAGGCACGTTTTCGATAGCTTATCCTATCGTCGATTTGTCGTTTAGGAAACGTTTAAGATAACTCTCTACATATCAGTCAACGATTACTCCTTTACGATTTCCCTCTGTTGTTTTGAGGGTCAATGCCACCAAATTTCGCTGTTTGAGAGAGTTCATCATGCAATAGTTAGCTGTAAAGGCCAGGAAAACCCATAAATCTGATACAAAGTTTCATTTGCTTTAAATGCCAAATTAAAGTGATATTTCAGAATTGTTCTTACATAAATTTTGTTTTTATTCTATCTGAAAGAGCATCTTTACTTCAAACGCGTATTTTTGGCTTATAAATACAACTTCAAAAAACTGATATCATTTCTACGCATTACAATAAACAATCTTTGCATCAAGACATACTTTTGAAAATTAAAATAAATGTGAAATGTCACTTTAACTACTAAAATCAATTTGTTTTAATAATTGGGTGAGCAAAATAGATTTCATTGGATGATTATAATTCTTAGAGTCTGTGACAAATTGCGTGATCGCTATCAGTATAGGCCTTCATTCGACAATGCTAAATAAAAACTGTGACGCAGTAATTGACGTCATATTATCGTAAAATAGGACAACATTTCAAGACATGGTGACAGAGTTGATATCGATCAATATACTCTGTGCAGAAAGTATCTTTTGGCAAAGCAGGTTTTTATTATATTAAAAAGTAAGAATTTAGAATGGATTCACATAAATTCTGAAAAAAGATATCTTAGTACGGGTGGGGTTCGAACCCACGCGGACATTCGTCCATTGGAACTTAAGTCCAACGCCTTAACCACTCGGCCACCGTACTCATACATCTTATGTTATTTAGCCTTATTGAAAACTGCAGCCACGTTGGCCATTTTCCAAACGACAACGTTTTAGTCTATCAAAAAATGAATGGAGTTGCAGACGACAAAATTAATGCCAATTGGTGGGAAAGATATCCGTAATGATTCTAGTAAAGCATTGAATACATTGACGGACTAAGGAAATGGCCGTATCTAAGTTGCGAGAACTTGTGGCCAAACCCTTTTGCCATGATATTTGATTGTGTATATTGTAAAGTGATACGTAAATATATTGGCAATAAAATATGTTTAAACCACATACATTGACGGACTCCTTATACTGTATTTAGATTTATAAAACTCTAGGGAGTCACTGTTTGGGAAAGGATTTAACGTTCATTCTACAGTTTAAGGTCGAACACCCGTAATGTCGCCATTTTAAGATTCATAAAACATCGGATTTTAGCGAACCTATTCGGGCACGGTCGTAAACATTCGGCGGTGGAGAAAAATTCAGCGTCAATCGAATCTGATTAGGGGTGGAATGCCTTAAAATAATAATGTGAAGCTCGCGATAAATGACCTGGTAGGGCGTCTCTATAGATTAGCATGGGCTGATCTGCCAGGCCATTTATTCATGAGCTATACTAATCGATTCACACGAATTCACATCGTTCATTTTTAGAATGAGTTTCGATAGTCTATTATTTTGATACACATGTAAGGAACAATTCTTCATTTATCATATCTCACGAGAATTGACCTGGCAGAGCAGATCATGCTAATCGAATGGAAAGCTCTGTCGGGTCAATTCTCGTCCGCTATACAGTAAAAAAATGTTATCGTTGTTGTCAATTTTGATCGTACAATGTAATTCTCTACAAGGTTTAACGATTTAACCCATTACCACACAGTGACTCTTTTTGACTCCCTACAAGAAATAAGCTTTGGAAAACAATGTGGAAAATGAAGAAATTGCTTGTGACAAGCAATTTCTTCATTTCCCATAATGTATCCTATCCCAAAATACCCAAAAATGCGAAATTTCATTCACTTTAAATTGTCGTCTGTAATATCTTTGAATTTGGACAAGTCTAAAATTTTGCGGTTTGGGTTAAACATTTGAATTTCCTAAAAGACAAAACATCAAAATTAGTATTGTTTGACCACATTAAACTGATACTGATTAATTTCCGTGTGCAAAGTCCGTTAGTTGAGTGTCGTAACAAAACATTGCCGAAGTGGGGTCATTACATATGCAGATGTACCGGGTTAATTTTGCTGTATAATACGGGTGGGGTTCGAACCCACGCGGACATTCGTCCATTGGAACTTAAGTCCAACGCCTTAACCACTCGGCCACCGTACTGCTAAATTACTATTACTCTTGTCTACAAACGAATAAAATTTAACCACACGACTAAATTGTTTTGAAATCCAGTGGTTTAACCAATTACCAGACGGCAAACTTTTGGACTGTTCCTATTTGAAAGATATTGCAGATGACAATTTCAATTGGTGAAGTTTTAGAAAATATTTGCTGCATTTTGTGCTAGAAAACATTGTGGAAAAAGAAGAATTTGCTTTTCACAAACAATTACTTCATTTTCCTCAATGTTTTACTAATCCTATCTTGTGAGGGAGTAAAAAAGGTGTCACTTTACAGTAGTGGGTTAAGCTAGGAAAACGTTAAGACAAAAGAAGAAAATTCTGATAATCAGCATATTCCTTTTGCTAAATATTCGGTGAAATTGCGCGAAAGAGAAATTTGTTTTTCATTGATTCTGATACATTGTAACTCTATTGTAGTGTAATGATGGGCTTAAGTCATTTCCACACAATTGCGTTTTTAAACCTCATCAAGATAAAGGCTTTAAGCATCATTTTGAAGAAAAATGTCTTCATTTCCAACAATGTTTTTATATACATCATGTAGTTTATATACGTCATGTAGTTAAATCAAAATTGAAAAAATTCCCTCGTTTTAAATTGTCTCCTTCGAAATCTTTGAATATTGCCAAATATAGAATTTTCCGTCTAGTAATGGATTTACCCTTTACCACAGAATGATTCTCTTTGACTCCCTAATGTATAATGGATCTAGAAAACGTTGTTGGAAATGAAGAAATTACCTCTACCTAGCAATTTCTTTGTTTCCCACAATATTTTCTATCAAGAAAAACCAAAATGTATAGAATATCATTAATTTTAAATTGTCGTCTGCAGCATCGTTGAATTTGGACAAACCTAAATGTTTGTCGTTTGATAAAGAGTAAAGGGTTCTGCCAATCCTATTTGCATATCATCCGCGACTGATTTCGTTTTATAAAACACATTATTTTGTAATATCTAAAGAGCAATCGCAGTTCCATAACGTATAAATCATATTTTATTAGATTTTCGAGAGTAAAATTTTATTGAAAAGTCCCCCAAACGAGACAGAAATGCAAAAAAGTTTTTAAAAACGTTATAATTTTGTCTTGCCTCCTAAACAAAGCGTCCCCGTGCGTTTAAAGTGACATTTCACATTTATTTCATTTTTTAAAAGTATGCCTTGATGCAATGATTGTTTATTCTAATGCGTAGAAATACTATCAGTTTTTTGAAGTTGGTATTTATAAGCGAAAAATACGCCTTTAAAGTTGAGACAGAAATTACAAATTCTATATAAATCTGAACTGTTGTCCACAACAATTTGTTTAATTTTAGCACAAAAATATATATTTCTCGGAAACGGTTCAATATTTTGGCTTGAAATTTTCAGAATTTTCATAAGAAAATATGCTCTTTCAGATAGAATTAAAGTAAAATTTATGTGAAAATGATTGTGAAATGTCACTTTAACCCTTTCCCAAACCCCAAATTTATAGGGTAGTTGGCTTTAATAGGTGCATCAGATGTCAAAATTGACGTTGATTTACACAATATTTGTGTATGATATAGTACAGAAAACATTGAGGCAAAAGGAGAAAATGCTGATATCAGCATTTTCTTCTTTTGCTTCAATGTTTTCCTAAGCATTTCTTTTAATGACGTCAAAACCAGGCCATGTTTGGGCACTACACGTTTAAAACTCTCTGTGATAGAATCCTGCCAGAATTGACCAGACGCCGACTGTCAATCAAAAACATCGATTAGCCAATGGTCATGCCCCAATTGCTCTTCGCTGCACGTGTTATTGTATCGATTTATCGATTGACAATCAAAACAATCGACATGCCAATGGCAAAGAATTTTGTGCTAACAATAGACTAGATTTGATAAACCGTCGATGTTGTTATAAAATCTCATAACTACGGCTTAAATCAAGCCGTAGTTACGAGATTTTATAACAACACCTACGAAATACTTTTTGCTTGTCCGAATTTACGTCACGATTAACTGAATAAAATCGTTCCCTATTAACGATCACATCCCAGTTGTTTGTCATAAATTCTATGTTGGGCGGAGCGATCTGTCGATTGGCGTTTGGTCAATTGTAACAACGTCGATTTTAACCCTTTGTCAAATGTCCAATTTTTGGACTTATCACAATTCAAAGATGTTGCAGACGACAATATGAGATGACTTAAACGTTTTGGCCTTTAACCCATTACCAAACAGCAAAATTTTAGTCTGGTCCAAATTCAAAGATGTTGCAGACGACAATTTCAAGTTCATGAAATTTAAATTCGGTTGGTCTATTGGGGTAGAAAACATTGAGGTTAATGAAGAAATTGCTTGTCACAAGCAATTTCTTCATTTACCACATTGTTTACTAATGTCTTTTTCTTAAAGGGAGTCAAAAAGAGTCATTGTGTGGAAATGGGTTACGGGAAGAGAACATTGTGGGAAATGCAGAAATGGCTTGTCATGGCTTCCATAGTCTTTGTATTGTTGGGCTTCCAAATGCATCAATGTGAAGTAATGTTTTTTTAAAAAAAACAAGGGGAAAAAAAGAAAAGAAAAAAAGAAAAGCGAAATCGACAAAGGGCACATATAGATCGTTTGAAAAGAAAACGACGTCAGGTTATGGTCCAGATCAGTTTAAACAGTCTGATCAGGATCACTGTTGTTGTCTAATAACTACTCCATTTGCTGAATCAACTAAGAATTAGCAACGTGGAGCCGTGTAGACTGCATTTGACAACATGCTTATGTATATACAAAGTCAGTTTTTATACCATTTTACCAAACGAGGGCTGGTTTTACTGTCATAAATAGGAACTGTTTGAAAAAAGTATTGAGGATAAAGAAGACAACGCGGATACGCTTCATTCTTTCGTTTTTCCTCTATATTTTTCGTCAAATTCTACTTTTGATATGAACTATTTTTTGAACTCCTTTTGATTGAAATTGTTTTGTTTGGGAAAGGGTTAATTAAGCAATAAATAAAATGACCATCGTTTGTTTTAAGTAATGAAATTGATTTTATCAGAATTTAAGTCTTTTTCGATGTAAATAACAAAGTGGGTGAAATACTTTCATAAAATGAATTTTATTGTACTAATTAAAAGTGTCATTCCGCAGTAAATGTGCTAAAATCAATTGACGCAGCCTGTCACAACATGGTTTTCTACTTCCGGTTGCTAATCGCATAGATCGTAATGTCGTCGTTTTTACCCTGTACACTGTAAAAAATATGGAACAGTTAAATGTAGAATTGTGAGATTCGCATGAAGTCAGAATTATTCGGGCGCGTCGAAAATATTCGGCGGTGACACTTTCCACCACCGAATGTTTACGATCTCGCCCGAACAGGTTCGGATACGTAACAACGTCGCTCGGAAAAAATCGATGTTTTATGAATATATCAAAATGGTCACATTACGGATATTCTTCCTTAAAAAACAGGATGTTGCAGATCAAAAATGTAAGATCACCGAAAACAGAATGTTATGGCTTATAATTTCTAAAGGGGGATGAGACAGTGCTTGTGAGCAACGTTTTTCAAAGATTTTCAAAATTACAGTGACGTCAAAACCAGGACAGTTTGTCCCTTGCTTGGGAAAAATGTTGTAAGACGGTTATCAAGTGTGAGTCTATAAAACATCGCAACAATCACACATATCCATTAACCCTTTCTCAAACAACATTTTTTCATATGTTTCCAGATGAAAAGCATTTATACTAAAATATAGGCCTAATCTAGCATCCTAAACTGCAAATTTACAAGTTACAGAATGGCCAAGTTTTAGAAAAATAGTAAGAAATTTGCAGGTGATTCACATAGTTTTTTTATTCAATGCTTTCTACCCCTATCCGGATAAAGATCGTTACCATCAGGGTTTTGTTTTTATTGCCTTGTACAGCATCAAACTAAGTGTCAATACCATCTACATCGTATCTTAAGGTTGTGTTGCGCAATCATGAGCTTATATAGACCGTGGATAATAAAAAAATGAACTTAAAACAGACACATAGATCTAAATGTTTGTGGTCCAGAATAGGGTAAACATCATATTCAGAAAAGATATCAATGAGGAATTATAACAGTGAGTCGTTCTATAAAAGCGATATCATCCAGCAAACCGTCTAGTATAAGTCAGGGGTCGATAAATATTTCTTATTTATTTATTTATTTATTTGTTTATTTTGAAAATGTTGAGAAAAAAGGAAAAAGCTGATTAGCAGAATTTTCGTCTTTTCCCTCAACATTTCATATTTCATGACACACAACCATTCTGTTTTACTTTCCTATCTTGTTGCCTGCAAATCCCCTTTTGAGTCTGAATTATGTTTCTCCAATAATTTTATAATTCTAAAGTATACTTTAGGCGTTTTAGGTAGGCTAATAAAGGATAACAGACCCCTCTGTTATATGTTTTGGGGAAATGTTAAAAGAAGGAACATGTCAGCATTTCCCACTTGAAATTTTATATACTTTACCATACGGTATTCTATCTTCTTTTACAAACACTGTATTGCCTGCGGCTTCAACATTCGACCAAGTTTGAAAATACGGCTTTTGTTTTTTTTTTTTTTTTTTTTTTTTAGAAATGGTTAAATCATGTTATGGAAACATATCAAAAGATATCGGACAATAATTCATTCTGTAACATCGATATCATCCATCAAGTAGTCTCGAAGCAGTTCGGGGTCAGTCGGTCTTTTATTTATTTATGTTTTCTTTTCTCTTTTTGTTGAAAAAAAAATGTTAAAGCATGTTATAGAAACATATCAATGAAATACATGACAATGTGCCATTCTGTAACATCGATATCATCCATCAAGCAGTCTCGAGGCAGTTCGGGGTCAGATCAGTGATTTTTTTTTAAATTATTGAGTAAAAGAAAATGCAAATCAGCTATATCTTTTCCCCCAACAGTGCATAATACTATAAAAAAGAAAACAAAAGAGTTAATACGGTCTAAGTAAATCTAAGTGGTCTAGGAAAGGGTTAAAGCATGTTATGGAAGCATGTCGCTGTTTTTCAACATAAACCTCGTAACTGCAGCTTTAAACAAGCTGCAGTTACGAGGTTTTTGTTGAAGAGCAGCAATATCAAAAGATATCGGACAATAATCCATTCTATATGCAGAGATATCATCCATCAAGCAGCATCGAGGCAGTTCGGGGTCAGTCGGTGTATCACTACATCAAGACTTCGTGGCTCCTCGGCTTCCGGAAATCCCATTATCGGAGATCTTCGGAGATACACGGACGCTGAATCGGGAATTGAGACTACAGGAAACGGAAGTTACTTTTAATTTCGATGCCATAAATGTAAAATATTGTAAATCTTAAATGATAGTTATACATTTACGACCATTTTCCTCTAAATCATTGATTTGCGCTAGATTTCTAGGCCCTATTGCTAATTAGAACTGTCATAATTGTATTCGTGTCGTCAATATTTTTGCACTAAACGACGTTACGTTCTTGCGATGTTTATTGTATGCATAAAGAACAAAATCAGATGGCATATACATTTACATGTAGTTGTATGCTGATCGTGTTCTTTGTTTGCTGCCTAGTAATTGTTTTATTCTGGTTGACCACTATCCGTGGTCTCTTTAATGTGTGTTGGAAATAGTAATGCAAGACAATCAGCATTGAGGCAAAATTGTGTAAGAAATGTCTTTATTCTAAGCGTATTTCGTGCAGAAGCCTGCATGCGTTTAGCTGAAATGAAATAATTCGTTTGACATTTACATGTACACATACAAGGGATATCTAGCAATAAACATTTGAAGAAAATTGGTGCCATTGACATAGCATAGCAAATCGACTTTTTTGTGCCACTGGATAAACTATAATTCAAAAAAATGTGAGCGTTCTCTATGGTCTCCTTAAAGAGACATCACTGTCCCATTTCATTTTTTAAGATATGTCTTGATGCCAAGATTGGTTATTCTAAAGCGTATAGATGCTATTAGTTTTTGGGAAGCAAATTTTGCAAAATTTGCTTCTCTATGCAGCCACCTCTCTTTGCACTTTACCATCCCCTGCATACCACACAACATCTTCCGGTCATCCTCACGATAAATAGTTCTATCAAAAGCAAAGATTAATGAGGTAACATTCATTCGAATATTCAAAATGTAAATCTGAAGTTATACATAAAGATATTGAATTGTTTGACTGAAAATGAAACATTCAATTAATCATGTCTCTAAGAGAAGAAAAGACCGACGTAGTAATTTGCTTTATAATGGTCCAAAGATAACTCCAATGGCTTTCCTTGTAAATGCATGGGCCAGTCAAATTACTGAACTATGAAATATATTCAAATATAAATAGTTTATTTACACAAACGATAAATATGCATGAAGGTTGTGCTGAAAATAGATACAACAACCCCAGCATGGAATCAAAGTATTCAAGGTATTCAAATGGATAATCAAAGTACCTAATCAAAGTACTCTACTTCTGGACAGGCCTACACTATCAACAAATTTGCTTCCCAACAGTACTTTCAGTACTTTGATTTGAATTTGTTGCTGATAAGCGAAAAACATGCTTTTAAAGTTGAGACAGAAATGACAAATTCCATATACATGTACATCTGAACTGATGTATACGAGTACATCAATTTGTTTAATTTTAACGCAAAAATATATATTTCTCGCGAACGACACAATACTTTGTCTTGAAAATTTCTGAATTTTCATAATAAATATGCACTTTCAAATTAAAATTAAAGTGAAATCTCAAAAAAAATAAATGTAAAATATCACTTCAGTATTTTGGTCTGGGTTAGACTAACGACAACTTCATAAATAAGGTAAGTAAGTTATTTAACCCTTTCACATACAAGACCTTGTTTGGCGTCCCTAACAGAAAAAGCTTTGGCAAACAAAGAAACAGAAGAAGATGCTGATAATTAACATTTTCCTTTCTTGTCTCAACATTTTCTTTGCTTTATAATAAATATATTTGGTATTAATAGCATCTCTTTTGTGGTATGCAGCAACTCTCAAATTGGTTTAACGTCTGGTCATAGCTTAAAGACATGTTAGCGCGGAATTACAACTCAAATTGTGTCCCATCGATGTCCCTTAAATTTCGTCTTTTTGGAAAATGGTTTTAAAGACATTACAAACTAGGAAAGATCAGATGACCGATTTGCATGTTAGCGCGAAATTAAAGAATACCACGGAGACACAATTTGGACCAGTCTAAATTTTACACGTCTGGTCGTTGGTTAAAGACATTTCAAACCTAGTAAAGGTCGAATGACCGATTTGCATGTTAGCGCGGAATTACAGAGTACCACGTAGACACAAAGTTTGGGAACCATAAGTCAGGGAATTAGAATGAATGTCTGGGACAGTGAAATTAGAACTTATCGTATTAAATATTGAACCACGGCCAAAACACGGTTTTCGCGTACATTTGATACACACTTGGGAAAATATTGAGACAAAAGAAGAAAATGCTGGTCATCAGCATTTTCTTCTTTTGTTTCATTATTTTCTGTGATTTATTGTACATGTATTGGGTTTATATCAACATCTTTTTTAATTGTCGTCTGCAACATCTCTAAATTGGAACTAGTCTAAACAATTTACGTCTTGTGGTCGTAGGTTAAAGACATTTAAAACTAGAAAAGGTCAGACGACCGATTTGCAAGTTAGCGCGGAATTACAGAGTACCACGGAGACACAAAACGTGAAATTTCAAAATTGATATTTTCCTCTGCAACACCTTTGGATTTGGACGAGTCTAACTTTTCGCCGTCTGGTCGTTGGTTAAAGACATTTCAAACTAGTAAAGGTCGAATGACCGATTTGCATGTTAGCGCGGAATTACAGAGTACCACGGAGACACAAAGTCTGGGAACCATAAGTCAGGGAATTAGAATGGATGTCTGGAACAGTGAAATTAGAACTTATCGTATTAAATATTGAACCCTGGCCAAAACCTGACTGTCATTTGTTACAAAATTTAGGACCAATGTATTTCGTCGTCTGGCAAGATTTCGGAGAAGAAATAACACCAAAACTAAACAGAGAATAAAGAGGGGAAAATATGCGGATAGACGAAATACAGTAGATAGACTGTCGGAAAAAATCTCAGGAAAACGCATACACAGCTAGTCTAAAAGACATACATGTAGAAAGAATAGAGAGGGTGCAACGTTGAATAGCAAAGAACTGTGTGCTTAATTAGACTCGGTTTACCAATCTGTCGCTAAACCGTCAGTTCTTGATATAAAATTTCGTAATTACAGCTTGAATCAAGCCGTAATTACGAAATTTTATAACAACGCATACTGAAATACGATTGTTTGTCCGAAATTACGTCACGATTAACTGGATAAAAATGTCCCCTATTAGACCAAACACATAACTACGAAACCCCCCTTTCACGTGTCCCATTTATTGATGGTAATGTAAAATATTTCGCTTAATTGAAATTTCAAATTTATGGAGCCTATGATTGCCTTAATCAAGCCCTTGGGGCCTCTCAGAGAAATCCGATGAATCTGGCTTTAAGTTGCGTCAGAGCGCTTGAAATTAAGCCCGATAAATAAAGTTATCGTGAAAAAACATGAGATCTGCATCGAATTAGGCATGATTAAAAAGCCATAAACTCGAGATACATGGTTTTTAATTACTGTAATGCAGAAAATTTAATCATATGAATTAACAATTTGGATTTTGTAAAATTTTGTGAAAGTAGGTTAATGTCCCAAATATTAGTATACCATATCATGTCATTTCGGTTTTTATTGCATAATAAAATAGATACCGCATAAATGCTCATGTATGTGAAAAATTGCAATAGTCTGTTTCAACTATTTTATTAAGGAGATATCAAGCTTTATAGGGTTTAGTTTATTCTAAACGGTTTCCTACTATCTTCCAAACTGGTGTTATACATGTACATGTATAAGAAAATGATGACGGCTAAAGAAGATATTCGAATCTTTGGCTCTGTCATTCATTGTGTTCTTTTATAAAATCAGAATTTTCTATTTTTCTACCACGTATTAAGTATGGTTCATAATTAGACTGCGTGTACATACGCAGACTGGTCAGGATCAATGCTGTTCTGGAACTCTATTACAATACCTTTGTCAAATGACCAGCCTGTATGTGGATTGACCAATACTATAACACAATTGATTAATATTTCTTTGAATTCTTAAAGTGGAAATTTGATAAGTCCCTCACTGTTGTGACGCAATAGATGGGTTCCGCCATGAATTCTAAAATTACAAGAGCTCTTTGATGATATGGTTGTCATAAAATTTATAATATATTAGCGTAATACGGGAGCAGTTTAATTAAGGCAAGGATGAAATTCACTTGAAATGTACATTAAAATGTCATTAAATGTAAAGATACGCACACGTTAATCAAGAACACATATTTCGCTGATTTATCTAAAGCATTATTACTATAAAGATAAAGGCATCATTTTCCCGGTCGAGTTGTCAGAAAGTTGGCTTATCAATGTAATATCATCATTATGGAAAAGGATGTTTAAGATGAGCATGACATTCTCAACGAATGTCGTAAAATAAATATTTGGTGCCGCAAAATATGCAAGTCACGTGAAGGCACTCCATTACGCTCTAAATAAACCAAAGAAGACCTGGTTTTGACGCCCCTGAGATGAAGTGCTTGAGAAAACATTGGGACAAAAGGAGAACATGCTGGTAATCAATATGTTTTCCTTTTTTTCAATAATTTACTTGGCAAATTGTACACGAATCTTTTCTTTGTCAACCTCATTTTGTCATCTGGGAGAGGGTAAAATAGAATTGATCAACCACTTTTGCAAATCGAAACATCGAGTTCGCTGTCAATATAATTCATCCAGCCACGTTTTCCTTAAAAATCTCCTTTAGAAAAAGAGATTCAAGTGTCGTGTGAAACTGTTCGACTAGTTTGTTTCAGGTATACAGAATATTGTAGCGGATTTTAGTGTTGTTCAATATTTCTTTTGGTTGCGGCAATGATTAGACAGCAGATGTTTATGTTTGCCCTTGTCTTTATGTCATAAAAGGATATTTCGCAACAATGAACGACTCGATTTCCATCAGATTACAATGTCACATTTGCAAGTTTGCGTGCAAAGCTAGGCGCCTAATAGGCACCGACTAATAATGTTTGTAGCAGCATCATGGAAACTGATATTATTGACTTGTCATCTGCACTGTATTTGCATTTCTAATTGATAGTGAAAACCAGGAATTTTGCGATATATCAGGTTTATTTTTAACTTGCTTATAGAGATTTCATATTCAACAACAATTCAATTCATATGTCAAGACAAAATTGGTACGCTCAATAAAAAAAAAACCTTCGGTGATAATATCAAATTGGCAGACATTTGTTAAAATCTGTTTAAATATACTGTTACCCATTTTCTTTCGGTTTCCATTTTCTGTCATTCTTTTTTACTGGTTTCAAATGTTCCAACTTCTGTATCAATTGTAAGATATGCGTGCATTTTGGGAAGTAACGATTGTGGGAAACATAACAATTTTAAAATTGTTTGCATGAGTGGTGCAAGCACTAGACTCCATGAGCTACATTAATGCTTTAATGCCCAATTATATGTTTCTAATTGTTTACAAACTCAAAGACATTTGAGTAAATCGAAGGAACAATAATGTAAGTGTTCGACCTACTTTTTTGGACCAGTGAAATAACAGTATATTTTAAAATTTCGCCGATATATTTCGCATAAACGAGACTGCCGGTTAGTTTATATGACGTCTATGCATAGCCACGCCCCCGTCTCCAATGAACCGCTGGCGCGTGTTTGAATGTTTATTTCGCGTAGAATCTACTATACAACCTGTATTTAATACGTGTATATTGTAAACTATTAGCTATGTATGCTTAAGTTTTAATTAAGATCTGTTCTGTTCTAATACATATACATGTTAGGTGTACATGTGGAATCGTGTATTAATTAGGTCACCAAGGCGGAAGACATCGATCAAATGCCCTACAAGTCACGTGACCAGATAAATTGAGATATAACAGAAATTGTCAGGTAGATTGAATATGGTACTTTGTCACGCAATCAGTGCAATAAGAGGATGGGATAGATTTTGTATAGCGAACGGCATATGACCTGGCAGAGCAGTTCTAGCTATTAGCAAGAGATGCTCTGCCAGGTCGATAATCGTGAGCTAAACTGGCTTTCTTTCTACAAAATATTTACAAATTATAAATAACCGAACAACTGCATGCTTTGTATCAAAACGACAACACATTGAAAGGAACAAAAGCCATTCAGTTAACTTGAAACTTGAAACTTATGATCATATGAAATGTTGGAGGAAAGTAGAAAAGGCTGGTAATGATAATCAGACAAAATTTAATTAGTGGAACAGAGTGGAAGACATTGGTCACATGACCCTCTAGTCACGTGATTAGATTAATTGAGATATAACAGAAATTACCACGTAGAATGGTATATGGTTCTATGTCACGCTATTAGTGCAACTGGAGTGTGAAATAGAATTTACATTCGAACTCCTTCCTGGGAACAGTCTTGCGATTGTTGATAATACGGGACACAGGTTTTGTATGTGAAAGGGGTAGAGAAGGACTGAGTTCTCACGGGTAAGGGTTATTACAAATAAGTGTCAACTATTTAATAAACCAGATATCAATCATGCGATAGTTGAGTCACTGTTAGATAAAAAAAACTCACTCTTATTTCAATGCCGGCTTCATTAGCATAAACCTTCAACAATTTGTATAAGGTGTCGATTATAATAGTAGATTTTCAATAGAGTACATCAAAAATAGCTTAGATGAATCGTAGATCACGTTCGAAAATGTCGTAGCCACAGCTTATTCAAGTTTTAATTACGACATTTTTAACATTATTGGTACCAACGTTATTCCATTAGCACACCACGAAATTAGTTTCTTGAAAACAAACAAACAAACACACACAAAACATAGAATTAAATCTTGATACAAGTTGTGGTTCTAATGTTTCTGAAACGATAGCCTACGATAAATGACCTGGCAGAGCATCTCTAGCTAATAGCTAGAGATGCTATGCCAGGTCATTTATCGATAGCTATAACAAAATGCAACACCGTTCACACCGGCTTGAGGTTCCGCTATGGAAAGTTTTGTCAAATGGATAAACCGGCCTTTAGTTTGCAGGAAGAATAAAACTGGTGAGATAACGACTTAATTAAATTGTGCATCACTGTTCAAACGAAGCAACAAAATGTAACGCTGATCACAGTGGTCGACATTTCCGCTGCACAGATACATTTAGCTCGTTTCATAGAAGGATAAACTGGCCTTTAGTTTGCAGGAATAATTACACTGGTAAGATAACGACTTAATTAAATTGTACACCACCATCAGTTTGCAGGTTGATCGATCTTGAAGCACGCTAACCATGTATTTCCACAACATAAACGGAATTTTTTAAGATATATTTAAAAACAAAACAAAAGACAAGCACAAAAAAAACCATAGAATTACAGCTTCGCCTAAGTTGTGGTTATAACTTTTTGAAACAAAGTATAGCTAGTGATAAATGTCCTGTCAGAGCATATCTAGCTAATGGCTAGAGATGCTTAGACAGGTCGTGAGCTATGACGAAATACAAAATTTATACTGTTCACAGAGGTCGGAATCTCCACTACAGATACATTAAGCTCGTTTCATAGAAGGATAAACTGGCCTTTAAATTGCAGGAAATTTAACATTGGTAAGATAACAACTAAATTGAATTGCACACAACCATTAGTTAGCAGGTTGATCGATCTTGAAGCACGCCAACCATATTCTTCTACAGCAAAAACGAACAAAATATTTTTAAAACACACACAATAAACCAAAAAGACAAACCCGAAACACCGCAGAATTACAGATTGACACAAGTTGGGGTTCTAATGTTTTTGAAGCAAAGTATAGCTGGCGATAAATGACCTTTCAGAGCATCTCTAGCCAATAGCTAGATATGCTCTGTCAGGTCATACATCGTGAGCTATGACAAAATGCAATTTACTGTTCACAGTGGTCGGAGTTTCCTCTACAGATACATTAAGATCGTTTTGCAAAAGGATAAACTGGTATTTAGTTTGCAGGAATAATAACATAGGTGAGATAACGTCTTAATTAAATTGTACATCAATGAAGCAAAGCAACAAACTGTAACGCCGATCACAGTGGTCGAAATTTCCGCTTCAGATACATTAAGCTCGTTTCATAGAAGGATAAACTGGCCTTTAGTTTGCAGGAATACTAACACTGGTGAGAAAGCGAATAAATTGAATTGTACACCACCGTCAGTTAGTAGAATAATCTATCTTGAAGCACGCCTGCCATTTTTTCCACAACAAAAACGGGAGAGAGATATTTAAAAAAAAAAAAAAAAAAAAAAAAAAAAAAAAAAAAAAACAGACAAACACACATAAAAAACAACAGAAATACAGCTTGACACAAGTTGGGGTTCTAATGTTTTTGAAGCGATAGCCTACGATAAATGACCTGGCAGAGCATCTCTAGCTAATAGCTAGAGATGCTCTGCCAGGTCATTTATCGAGAGCTATGACAAAATGCAACACTGTTCACAGTGGTCGAAATTTCCGCTACAGATACATTAAGCTCGTTTCATAGAAGGATAAACTGGTCTTTAGTTTGCAGGAATAATAACACTGGTGAGATGACAACTAAATTAAATTGTGCATCACTGAAGTAAAGCAACAAAATTTAACACTGTTCACAGTGGTCGGAGTTTCCGCTACAGATACATTAAGCTCGTTTCACAGAAGGATAAATTGGCCTTTAGTTTGCAGGAATAATAACACTGGTGAGATAACGACTTAATTAAATTGTACACAACCATCATGTCATGAGTATAATCGATCTTTAAGCATGCCAACCATGTATTTCCATAACAGCAACAGAAAATATATATTAAAAACACACACACAGAGAAACACTCACAACCACAGAATAACAGTTTGACACAAGTTGGGGTTCTAATGTTTCTGAAGCAAAGTATAGCTGGCGATAAATGACACGTCAGTGCATCTCTAGCTAATAGCTAGAGATGCTCTGCCAGGTCATTTATCGCGAGCTATGACAAAATGCAATACTGTTAACAATATTCGAAGTTTCCCTTACAGGTGTATTACGTTCGTTTCACAGAGGGATAAACTGGCATTTAGTTTGCAGGAAAAATAACACTGGTGAGATAACGACTAAATTAAATTGTACATCAATGAAGAAAAACAACAAAATGTAACGCAGATCACAGAGATAAAAATATACTAAGGTCGTTTCACAGAAGGATAAACTGGCCTTTAGTTTGCAGGAAAACACTGGTGAGATAATGACTTAATTAAATTGTGCATCACTGTTCAAACAAAGCAACAAAATGTAACGTTGATCACAGTGGTCGAATTTTCCGCTACAGATACATTAAGCTCGTTTCATAGAAGGATAAACGGACCTTTAGTTTACAGGAATAATAACATTGGTGAGATAACGACTTAATTAAATTGAACACAACCATCATATCAGCAGTGTAATCGATCTTTAAGCACGCCAACCATGTATTTCCACAACAAAACCAAAAAGATATAGTGAAAACATACAAAAAACCAAACACACAAAAACATAAAATTACAGATTGACACAAGCTATGGTTCTACTGTTTTCGAGGCAAAGTATAGCTGGTGATAAATGACATGGCTGAGCATCTCTAGCTAATAGCTAGAGACGTTCTGCCAGGTCATTTATCGTCAGCTATGACAAAATGCAAATACTGTTCACAGTGGTCGGAGTTTCCGCTACAGATACATTTAGCTCGTCTCACAGAAGGGTAAACTGGCCTTTAGTTTGCAGGAATAATAACACTGGTGGGATAACGACTTAATTAAATTGTACATCAATGAAGCAAATCAACAAAATGTAACGCTGATCATGTGCAGTGGCTAAAATTTCCTCGACAGATACATCTAGATAGTTTCACAGAAGGATAAACCGGCCTTTAGTTTGCAGGAATAATAACATTGGTAAGATAACAACTTAATTAAATTCTACAGCACCATCAGTTAGCAGATTGATCGATCCTGAAACAAGCCAAACATGTTTTTCCTCAATAAGCATTAAAAATGAAACAAGTAAACAGCAACATTCTCTCATTTTTGTTACAACGTTTCACAGAAGGATAAATTGGCCTTTAGTTTGCGGGAATGATAACACTGGCGAGATAAGGGCTTAATTGAATTGTACACAACCATCAGTTAGCAGGGTGGTCGATCTTGAAGCACGCATACCATGTATTTCACAACAAAAACAGAAAAGATATATTTAAAAAAAAAGACAAGCACAAAAAACATAGAATTACAGCTTCGCCTAAGTTGTGGTTATAACTTTTTGAAGCAAAGTATAGCTAGCGATAAATGACCTGTGAGAGCATCTCTAGCTAGTAGCTAGAGATGCTCTGCCAGGTCATTTATCGTGATCCATAACAAAATGTTAACATTGGTGGCAATTTCCGCTTCACATACATTTAGCTCGTTTCATAGAAGGATAAACTGGCCTTTAGTTTGCAGGAATAATAACACTAGTGAGATAACGGCTTAATTAAATTGTACACCAATGAAGCAAAGCAACAAAATGTAACGCTGATCACAGTGGTCAAAGTTTCCGCTACAGATACATTAAGCTCGTTTCATAGAAGGATAAACTGGCCTTTAGTTTGCTGGAATAATGACACTGTTGAGATAACGACTTAATTAAATTGCACACAACCATCAGTTAGCAGGTTAATCGATCTTGAAACACCCCAACCATGTATTTCCACAACAAATCAAAGTACTGAAAGTACTGTTGGGAAGCAAATTTGCCAATAATGTAGGCTTGTCCAGAAGTAGAGTACTTTGATTAGGTACTTTGATTATCCATTTGAATACCTTGAATACTTTGATTCGTAGAGCACATTGATTAGGTACTTTGATTATCCTTTGATTCCATGCTGGAGTTGTATCAATTTTTAGCACAACTTCATCGCATATTAATCGTTTGTGTAAGCTTTGAATATATTTCATTGTTCAGTAAACTTGACTGACCCATTTACAAAGAAGGCCATTGGACTGATCTTTAAACCATAATAAAGTAAATTACTACATCGATCGTTTCTTCTCTTAGAGGCATGATTAATTGAATGTTTTATTTTCAGTCACACAATTCAATATCTACACATAACTTCAGACTTACAAATTGAATGTTCGAATGACTGTTACCTCATTAATCTTTGCTTTTGATAGAACTATTTATAGTGAGGAGGACAGGAAGATGTTGTGTGGTATGCAGAGAATGGTAAAGTGCAGAGACAGGTGGCCGCAAAGAGAAGCAAATTTTGCAAAATTTGCTTCCAAAAAAATGTTTATATAAGAATAACCATTGTGTTATTTCGAATTGCATTTTCCATCATTTGCTTGCAGAGGTGAAGTTGGTTGGAAAGAACTGTCCATTGGGATGGTAGAATACATCCCGAACTATTGTGCAATACAATACCAAAATTCTCAAAACATTTTATTGATTCCAAAACATAGTTTCAAATTGCATTTATTGCATAGAAATATCATTCAAAGGGGAGGTAATAAATCGTGTTGGTGTTATGAAATATTAATTGATGTGTCAAAAAAGCAATAACATTTGCATTATCACTGTATTTGCGTTGCGAGATATTATACCCAAGGGACTGAATTTTCATTTTCTCCAAGTAATTTCGAATCGCAATTTGTTTATTGCCCACGATGCTGTGTGTTACATCATTGCTTTTTAAAAAAAATAATAAATAATCGGAAAGTATAAATATTGTCAATCAACACCTCAATCTTATATACAAAATCATTTGAAACACCACGGAATATTCTGACGAATCATACCTTGGATGTAAGTCGTGGATCTACTTTCGGACTATGAATAGAATAAAATAGAATAAACACATAAAATGTTCATCTGAACTAAAGTCAACAATGATGCGACAATGATACTGAAATACATTGTTTGCAGTTCCAGTGTACTCTCTTTTTAGAATGTTTACAGCCTTTAAGACCCACAAGTTGCCATGGTTGTTTATTTGGATGACCTCGAAAATCACTTTATGAAGCGTAACTACTTCCGGCTAAGTAATCGCTTTTTTAACATTTCTTCATACAAGTAGGCTTACTTCCGAGTCGATGATTCAATCTTCGATATAATTATTCGAGGTGTTCCAGATGATACTAGTACAATGACCCGCCATATACTGATCATACGAAACCAGAAAGACTGGACGACTTTTATTTTTGTATTTATTTATTTTTTTAGATCGGCCAATAAGTAGACAAATAAAAAATTCAAAACAGCAAGTTAGTCTTGTCGTTATGGCGAGTATAAACTTCGCAAGTCAAGGATTCTACCCCAATTTGATCCTTACGAACGTAAGGAACAAAGTGTAGGTAGAGTCCGTGGCTTTCAAAGGGCGGCGAATAAAGATGGCTGAAATTTTACAGGAGTAAAACTACTGTGTTGTTCTTATTCAACAAAATCCACCATACAACATCTTCCGACATTTTTAAACGATTTCCCGCCATTTTCTGCAAAAATGCTGTTTTGCCTCATTTCAAGTTTCACACCGATAATTCGAATTTCAAAAATGACCAATTCTTTTCATATTTAATATCATTATTCTAAATATTCTTTAATATCGACCCTTATGTCTTTAATTTCACAGAAACATACCGTAACTCCTCTTCTAATTATAAATTTAATCAGTTTTGTAATGTTTGGAATTCGCATAAAACGTTTGATGGCAGTTCTAACAATAAAACAATCTGTAATCGTTTAACATTTTACTGCATGTCAATAACTTTATACTGGTTCACTCGAAACAGTTTTTAGCGAGACGGGACTTTATGTCCGGGGAGCTAATATCACAGCCCTGGTGTGGGCGTCAGCGTCGGCGTCAGCCATGACCTTTGACCTAGTGAACTTGACCTTGGAGTTTGACCAACTTTTTAAATTCTAATCTGACCTTTACATCTCAGGCACTATTAAAGACTGAGCCTTTGATATTTCATACATATAGACTTCCTGCCAAAACCTTTCATTTGGGACCATGACCTTTGACCTCTGGACTTTGACATATGAATAAATCTGTTTTGTAACAACCTCCAGTGTAGGCGAGCCTCGTTGTCCGTAGATAACTCTTGTTAGACTGTGAAAAAAATAAGAAATACATTATAAGGATGGGTAATGGCTAATACGAATTTGTCCAAAGGAGCACAAATGTGAAATGTACTGGCCAAAAGTCCAAACCGGCGACTTTAAAAATGACGATAACTTTCTTAAAAATGATTATATTTTAATGAAATAAGGTTTGTGCATTTTTAAGCATAATGTACGTGGATTTCCCTGGTGATTTACCAAAAAATGTCAAATTTGGATATGTAATAAAGAAAAGCTCAAAAAAGCTCTAAATCTTAATAGAGCTCGAGATATCACACTTTCAACAATTCAAAGTACACAAATCGTTAGCTGCAACCCTGACCAAGAAAAAAAAGGAAAATTGTCCATTTTGTGTGACTTTTGACTATAGAAAAAGCAGAACGAATAGGAGGCATGGTAAAATGGTGTTTAAATTCAACCGGCAAAACATTTTATCAAGCGAATATGTTCAAATATGGTCTGGTGTGGTAAAACGATGCAACAAACTGATTTTTACACATGTCCTACATTTTGTAGCTCGCCGGGAATCAGCAGTCTATATTTAAAACATTTTCGAAGAAAAAACGTGTTTTAGATGTTGTTTTTAAGAACCTTTTTTCTGCATACATAACATCTTTCATTTTCTTCTAGAGCCATATGCCGCGCACAATTGTCAAACATTTTCATTTTTTTCTTAGTCTATGCTGCAGCTAACAATCCATGAGACCTAAAACGCTACATTGACAATGTTTTTAACTCTGAGTTTTTTTTGGTTTTTTTAGATTTTCTCACGTTGTGCTTTGAATTAAATAAAACAACGATAACTTTTCGCCAAAATCATCTGGAAAATTGCTTAAAAATTCACACAGCAAATTTCATGAAAATCGAATCACCACAGAAAAAAATATCATTGTTTTTTAAGTGGCCGGTTAGAAGTTTTTACTGGTATATTACATGAACGCCCTTCTACAGTAAATAGCCATGACGATAAGTTTAACTTTTTTATGACACATTTTTTTCTCGATTTGTACAAGATTCATTTATGTTTGTTGACTGGAATCCCAAGAATCCCGGGCCGAATTCGATTGGGACTATATCTCGAGTTAAGGTAGCAATCGCTCCAACCGAACACCAATAGTACGACCTGATTGATGTCATATCCACAGCAATGGTTTGACCACCGGAAAAACTGTGGTCGGGCCATCCGAGTCATAACGCCATTTTGGAACACCTTGGATAAACAACAGACCAGTCAGTGTCAAATAAACACAGATTTTGATTGGCTAATAGATAGAAAAGCGCTGGTAAGAGCTAAAGAGCCAATCGAAATCAGCCCTGGTTCGACCAATTCTCTTTCTGGTATATGACCGGGGTCGTTTGTTTTTCATCAATGGAATCGCTTGTTTTTATCAACGGCAAATGTGCATAGACCTGTGTAAAACTTATTGTCGCAATGCTTTTTACAAAACATGTAACTCACGAAGTACGGTGGCCGAGTGGTTAAGGCGTTGGACTTAAGTTCCAATGGACTAATTTTGATACTTTTTTCTTTTCTGTAAGCACTTATGTGAATTATTCTTTTGAAAGTGTTGTCCATTGACCCGATGTAGTTTTTGTGTTTGCTTCATTTATTGATACCGGAATATTCATAGCTCACGATAATGACCTGGCAGGGCCTCCCTAGCTATTAGCCAGCTACATCCACTATTTTCTTTACGTATGGTGGCCTTAAATGTATTTTCTCGTCGAGGAAAGTTGTCGATCACCATAATATACATGTAACATGTTTGTTTGGCAATTGTTAGGCTTTCTAGCGTTAGAATGCTCAGAAAATACATTATATAGACCTGAACACGAAAGTCATCTCGCATCGATTCACGACAACAATGATTCTGTAAAAAAAAACTAGCCGACAGAATTTGAACAGACAGATAAATAGTCGTATCGGTGCATGACATTCCCATTTTTTCTTTGTCCGGCACCAACAGAAATTAATTGGACAAAAAGTGGTTAATGTACCAAAATCGTGCCCCAAAGACGTGAGGTCCCCTCCCCCCCCCCCCCCCCCCCAATATTTGGCCGCGGCCATAGCGCAATTGGTAGCGCATCTCCCTCTTACTCGAAGGCACCCGGGTTCTATCCCCGGCCGCAGCAAATATCCTGTCTGATTAAAATGTCACCCATTAATAGTTTGATTTCGTTAACCTATGTGGGCAAGCAGCTAGAGGCTCGGTTAGGGTGTTGTGGTAGTACTGGTAAGAGAAATACAAAGAATCCATGGTTAGATGCTCCAGCCGCGCGATATGACCACAGCAGTTGAAAATGGCATAAAACCTCAATAAACAAGACCCCCCACAAAATTTCATTGGCGTAGCAATTGGCTCTGTCTCTGTATTACCGTGGGGTATGTCAAGTTGAACAGAGATGTTCCAAAATAAAACGACGAAGTACGGTGGCCGAGTGGTTAAGGCGTTGGACTTAAGTTCCAATGGACGAATGTCCGCGTGGGTTCGAACCCCACCCGTACTAATTTTGATGTTTTATGAAGGTACATGTACAGCCAATTCTTTTTGAAATACTTCGAAACATTTGCGAATATACGTACTTCTATTTCCAGAAAAAAAATGAGGATAAAAGTCAAGTCACATACAGTTCCGCATCCACATCACATCTACATTATGTCAAAAATATCGCTGCTTTTCAACAAAAACCTCGTAACTGCAGCTTAAAACAAGCTGCAGTTACAAGGATTTCGTTAACATGCGACGAATAATACTGTTGATCTGACCATTTTTGACGTTATCCGGCCGTGATGTGGACGTCAGATATGTGTCTGTGTCTATTGAATACTGTTTCTATGAATACTAAATCGTATATAAAAGGATATCCATGCCAAATAACAACAGTTACTGTAGTGAACAAGAGGGCCAGAATGGCCCTATATCGCTCACCCGAAAGAAGTTTGTGACACACCCACTTTTTTACAAATCAAAAAATTGTGAACAAATTTTGAAAAGGGTCACTCAAGGAACATTGTTGCCAAGTTTGGTTCAAATCGGCCCAATGCTTCATTTTTAGAGAGTTTTCGTATGATTTCTCTAAGTCTGATAACACTGCCCTTCCACACCCACATTTTTAGACGACAAAGAAAATTTGTGTACGCATTTTTAAAAGTCACTCAAGGAAAATTCTTGCTAAGTTTCGTTCAAATTGGCCCAATGTGTTTTTTGAAGAATTTTCTTAGGGTGTCTCTAACTTTGATAAGCCACGCCCTACCACGCCCGCTTTTTCTGACGATTCAAAATCCGCAAACAAATTTTAAAAAGAGTCACCCAAAGAATAATTCTGTTAAGTTTGGTTCAAATTGGGCCAACGGTTGATTTTTGAAGAATTTTCTTAGGATTTCTCTAAGTCAGAGAGGCCATGTCCTGCCACGCCCACTTTTTCTGACGAATCAAAAATTCACTAACAAGTTTTGAAAAGTGTCACCCAGGGAACATTACTGCCAAGTTTGGTTCAAATTGGGCCAATGGTTGATCTTTAAGGAATTTTCTTAGGATTTCTCTAAGTCCGATAAGCCACGCCTTGCCACGCCCACTTTTTTTGACGAATCAAAATTTGCAAACAATTTTTCAAAAGGGTCACCCAAGGAACATTTCTGCCAAGTTTGGTTCAAATTGGGCCAATGGTTGATTTTTAAGGAATTTTCTTAGGATTTCTCTAAGTCCTATAAGCCACGCCCTGCCACGCCCATTTTTCCTGACAAATCAAAAATTTACCACCAAATTTTGAAGAGTGTCACCCAAGGAGCATTTCTGCCAAGTTTGGTTCAAATTGGACCAATGGTTGATTTTTAAAGAATTTTCTTAGGATTTCTCTAAGTCCGATAAGTCACGCCCTGCCACGCCCACCTTTTTGACGAATCAAGAATTTGCGAACAATTTTTCAAAAGGGTCACCCAAGAAACATTTCTGCCAAGTTAGGTTTAAATTGGCCCAATGATTGATTTTTAAAGAATTTTCTTAGGATTTCTCTAATTCCGATAAGCCACGCCCACATTTTTGACGAATCAAAAATCCGCGAACACATTTTGAAAAGGGTCACCCAAGGAACATTCCTGCCAAGTTTGGTCAAAATTGACTAAATGGTTTAGGAGGAGAAGATGTTTAAAGAAATGTGAACGGACAGACGGACAGACGGACGACGGACGGTGAGTGACCACAATAGCTCCCCATGAGCACTTCGTGCTCAGGTGAGCTAAAAACAAAGCAAACTAGTACCATGGGGTTACACACATTTTGATCTTTATCTTCGATGTATTAGAACGATAATTTCCATGAAAATTGATATTTTGCATAATTAAAATCACAGCTACCCTTTTCAATGCAGCGTTCGGAGGTTGATCTAGATTTGTAATTTTCTCGTTTGTAAATACAGATCGCAACGAATTACAACACTTGTCTGTGAACAAAATAGAAAGCAGTTACGGATCCTTGTCAGCAAAAGGTCAAACTATGGTAATGAAAACTAGGTTAATGGCCAAGGTCACAAAAGAAAGGTCTTATGAGGAGATGTGCACTTGAAACAGCAATTCTCTAACTCTAATAATTCGTACATTAGACTTACATTTTGTTATTCGGAAAGGAGTTGATACGATTTGCATTTCGTACTAGTGCAAACGCATTTAGAATTAATTTCGTTAGATTCTTGAGATGATTTAGTTAATACTTCACCGAGCGAAAACAAAGATAGATTCATCCATGCACATCCTTTTTTCCTAACGACATACTTTTTCATCTGTTCTTTCAAATTCAAAATCGGCTGTTACATGTGATGAAAAAATGAGTGTTACGTAATGTATGATTTTGTTTCTTATTATATATAGCATGGAAAGCATCCATTGCAGAGAAGAAATGGGGGTCTTTTTACAGCATTTCACCCTCTCACATTGTTTTACAAAGCCCTTGTAAATATTGATGTATCAACAAGAGCTTGATTTAGAAATGGTTATATTACACAGTCTTATTGCACTACCAATGCGTGGTTGATGTTTTAGTCCTTTCCTAAACAGTTTCAGATTTCCAGATTACCCACATTTTTCCTTCTCTGCCATTGCGTTGAACGCTCCGGCATATAGGCCCAAGTTGTTCTTGAGGAAAAACAATTATTTTGTCGGCTACAATCGCTTTCAATTAACCCTTTCCAAAACAAGACCTGGTTTTGACGCCCCTTATTGAAATGGTCAAGGAAAACATTAAGTCAAAAGAAGAAAATGCTGATAAACAGCATTTTATTCTTTTGCCTCAATATTTTCCTAACTATATTGTTCACAAATCAAACGTTGATTAATATCCATTTTGTTGTCTGTGCGAGCTTTTAAATAGGTACACCCTAAAATGTTGTCGTTTGGGAAAGGGTCAAGACAAGTCTTATTTTCGTTGGAAAGGTCCTCTGCCTTTCAATTGTTTCTTTGCCTCTATATTCCAAAACTATATATGAAAAAGCAGAGTTGTCCAAAGTGAAAAAAAAAACCGTTACAAACGAAGAAGTAGGCCTAAATATGCAAAGCCACAAAAATTTGTGGTGTATAATCATATATAACATTGAAAAGAAAGAGGGTATGCAGATGATCAGTATTTTTTCTCTCAGCGTTTTCTTCGCGACAAATCCTACAAGGACGTGAATAGGTCTTTCTTCTATACCGCGACTGCAGCATGCTACAACACGGGTGGTAAACAGAGAAACTAGCTCCAAAAAGAGGTAGTTGCATAGAGCGAAAATTTGTAGGTCACGAACACATTTTCTAAAATTATTTCTTTTAAAGTGAGTTTTTGAGAAATCCGGCGATGCTGTAATATGAAGAAATGGTCGAAGTTTGTTATGCACGAGAATATACGGTATTAGTAGCAGGGTTTTAATACAATCGTTGAAAAACATTTCAAAATCGAAAGTAAAGAAGTTTTTACTTTCGATCTTGAAATGTTTTTCAACGATTGTATTCAAACTCTGCTCACTAACACAGTATATTCTCGTGCACAACAAACTTCGACCATTTTTTCATATTACAGCATCGCCGGATTTTTCAAAAACTCGTTGTAAAAGAAACATTTGTAGAAAAAATGTGTTCGTGACCTACCTTTGTTTACAGATTTTCGCTCTATGCAACTACCTCGGTAGAGGCCGGATGTCACGAGGAAACGAAATACCGTTGACTCTTTTTGGAGCTAGTTTCTCTGTTTACCACCCGTGTACAAGCCAAGAAAAAAAATCATAAAACTGGGTGGAAGCGTTTAATTAGATATTCCCTCTCAAGATTTTAATTATATACCGGGATTGCATGGATTTTAGGATAACTTTTATTGCATTTTATTTGCGTTTAAGCAAATTCAGATTGTTAAGTAGATAGTTTTCCATTATAAAAGTGAAACCCTTCGCGACGACTTTAAATGAACTCATTTTCGAAGTTTCATCCTTTTGCAACGTAAAATAATGAAAATTCGACGTATTTAATATCTAATTCTTGTCTTTGTTTTTTCGTTGTCTTTTTCACATAGTGGTTTATAGCGAAATTGTCAAAAGTTTATTCATAAGGTAGTGTATCCCCAACGAGATTCATGCTACGTCGGAATAATTCCGGCGACATTGTAGGCATTCGACGATGGAGCGTTCGAATGCGTATTGAATGTTAACGACGTCGCACGAAAAACAAACTGACTTCGTGTAGAATCTAAAGAGGAGTGTACTACGTTAAAAGTAGACGTTTGAATTAAATGATGTTCACTTTGTCTTGAAAATGTTTGAAATTCAGATGTTTATAATGTTCATAAAAATCCAAGACATTTACGAAATTTCTATTTGGTCTATCTCTAGACGCGTGATAATTAGATGTGTGTTCACTTTCTAAAAGAACATTTAACAAATTACCCAAGGCATAAGGGGTGAGAAATTGCTAGGAATTTTGTTGTTTAACTCTTTCCAAAACAAGACCTAGTTTTGGCGTCCCTAATAGAAAAGCATTAGGAAAACATTGAGACAAAAGAAGAAACTGCTGATAACCAGCAGTTTCTCATTTTGCCTCATTATTTTCCATGCTACATTTCACACAAATCTGATCTTAATTAACATCCATTTTGTAGTCTGCAGCAGCTTTCAATTTGGAACACTCAAAAAAATTGTCATTTTGGGAAAGAGTTAAGTTGTTCCTGTAGTTGTTGATGTTGGCGCTGATGTTGTTCTACGGCGAAATTCGTACCAAAAATCTTTAATGTATCTGTTAATATACTGAATGTGTTAGTAGTACATGATTGTACTTTTACGCCGCGACTTGAAACCAAATTTACAATTCTAACTCGTATATCTATGTTCCATGTTTTCATGTTCTCCGTGGATATCGCTGCTTTTCAACGAAATACTCATACTAGTAACTGCAGCTTAAAACAAGCTGCAGTTATGAGGCCTTCGTCGAAAAGCGACGATATATTGGAGAAAGCGGTTATATTATGCACATAATATTTGATCTTATGACAGACGAAAGAACATCCGCGTAGCAATTCCTAAGCTCGCGAAATGCATTGACTATGTACAAAACAAAGTTTTTCTTTGTTGACCCTAGGTTTGCGTTATAGAAACGCAAATATCAAAGGTTGAAGGCCATACTTCAACGGATCTACAGACGAGAATATAAATGTGGAAAACATCAAGTTTTTCTCATTTGACATTCCTTTAAAATAAAATAGAATAAAATGAAATAAGTAAGTGTTTCTTTTGGATCTGTTTCCTTAAGCTTTTGTTCTGATGTTTACCAAAAGTCATCATTGTTTTAAAGGGTTCCTTTCGATGTTTATCTCATACGAATCTTAACGACAGACGTAAGAACAGCAGTATCTAAGTTTGTAAAATGCGTGGCATTGACTACAAAAATGTACTTTCGTTTTGATAATAATAAACTTATGGATACTAGAAACGCCAAGATCTATGATCATAACTTAAGGGGATCACAGACAGCAATACACCCAATGTAGCCAGAATTAAGACGTTTTATTAAGGCCTGGTCATATACAACCCATTATCTAGCGCTCACATCACGTCCAAAGTATTATGTAAATATGCTATACGGACGGAAATATAATTATATAATGTAGCCAAAGTCACATTTTGACAAATTTTTAAAGGGTATGTGTAGCGTTCACTTATTTCTGCCTGTGTTCTAAGCGTTCGTTCATAAGCTTTCCTAAGAAATCAGTGTTTGGGGGAAGGATTGTTCAAAACATACTTGTTCGTTTTTATATTTAATCTCTTACCAAATCTTAACGACAGACGAAAGAACATCGCGTAGCAGTATCTGGGCTTGTAAAATGCGATGCGTTGACTACAAAACAGCGAAAAAATGCCAGCTCGTAAAAAGACCTTGCAATAAAAGCCATAATGTATGGTTTAGTTAGCCCTTTCCCAAACAACAATTTTTAGTGTAGTTTTATTTGATAGTTATTGCAAGCGCAAAAATTGGCGACAAAATTGGTGTTCAGAAAGAAAGGATTTGTGTACATTACACCACAGAAAATATTGAGACAAAAGAAGAAAATGCTGATTACCAGCATTTTCTTCTATTGTCTCAATGTTTTCCTAAAGCTATTTTACGGATGTTACAGGCGCGTCTAGTTTGGGAAAGTGTTTTAATGTCGTTGGGGATTCCATGTTTCGCGTAATAGTTGTTTATATTAAAGATCGCATCTTGATTATGCCGTTTTATGTTCGACGAACGTCTCACTGCCGCCATTTTTAGCTTAAGGTGGTGCGACACTTTTGCGACTGAAATTGTTGTCGTTTGGAAGCTTTTGGAAAATTGAGAGCGGGATTAAGCTTCTGAAAGATGCTGGTTACACACAAGAAATCCGCATTTATAAAACCATTGACTTTGGACCTAAAACTCTGAAGACCATTACCATAAGCATGATAAAAAATATATCAGAAGTGTGTTACCTTAATGAAATCATATTGACACAGACGTTTTCCCGCCATTATGTAAATCAACCCTTTCCCAAATGGTAATATATTAAGACTGGTCCACTTTGAAAGCTGCTGCAGATGACAAAAAATGGATTTTGATACAGATAGAATTTGTATGCATTATATCGAACAAAATATTAAGGCAAAAGAAGAAATGATAATAATCAGCATTTTCTTATTTTGTCTCAATATTTTCCCAAGCATTTTCTGTTACGGACGCCGAAACCATGCCTTGTTTGGGAAAGGGTTGATGGATAAATGGGAACATGTTAACAAATCACATATAATATTTCATAGAGCAATTAATTTGTTACGATTTGTAGTTCTATTCGTAGATACCGGATGACAATTTTCCTTTTTATGCAAACATTGTCATAAATATACACGAGTCGGTGTATGAAAAAAGTTCCAAAAAGGCTTTTGAGACTACATGTAACATGGATACAGATAAGCATTTGCATACGTATGCACAGTTATGCTTCAAATCTTTCCGGAAAAAGCGATGGGATTACGGTCCCAGTTTATGTTTGATTACTTTCCAGTTTCCACACACCCATGAAAAATACGGAAAATGTGCTATATGGCTTTTGAGATAAAAAAAAAGATCTAAATCATTCTGTGCATACGCACAGCCTGATCAGTATCCATATTGTCTGTAACATGTTTTTAATTACACGAAACAGCAGTAAGCATTTTCAAGTTTGCTGTAACATCGTATTCGACCACATACTGATCTGAAAATACAAATCGTCTTCAATCGCCACGTAACTGCAGCTGGCTTTTGGCTGCAGATACGAGGTTTTTTGTTGGAAACGACGGACTATTGTGAAAAAAGGCTGTACAAAGATGCCTGAACAATTAAAGAAGATTATCTTGTATGACCGGGCTATGTGGGCATTACGTTTGATGGATTTTCGTAGCTAGGATGCATCTTATTCTCTAATAGGGAAGTTTTCTCCCTTTGATAGTTTTGAATATATATGTGTCGACTTCGAGTCAAATATCTTTCACTTGGAGCTATGTCTCAAGCAAAAGTATGCTTCGAAGTCGGTCCATATTAGGAAAATAGCATGTCGTTGATTTTTAAAAAAAGAAATTCGAACGAGGCTTTCGAAGATAACAGCGACTTGATGAAAAATTCGGTTTCCTATAATTTATTAAAAAATATCGATTACTGTGTTGATGAATATCGGTTTATTTGAATATGATTTTGGAAGATTTTCATCTAGAAATATAGATGTACTTTTTGTAGAGAGAAAATGAATGACATTCGGCCTTTTCGCACTAATATATCACGACTGAACTGTAATTGCCTTAAAGAGTTTTATTCGTGGTAAGATGCAATCAGTCTGGACATTGGAAATACGACATGATATAGTATGTTCACCATCCGCATTTTGTCAAAATTGAGCTTTTGCTATTCAAGTGTAGATAATCTACAAACATTCAAATTATACGGGGAAATATGCATTATTTCCATATTTGGAACATTTACCGATTATTTACTAATCATAATTTATTATGAATCATTTGATATTTTTCAATGCATATAATTGACATATAATATTGAACAATATCGGGCATATTTGTATTGTAGCTAATTTTGATTGAACTAGGGGCCATTACAAGTCTGCAACCTTATTAAGACCAGTCTACAGTCACAAAAAATATCAAACCGTCCTATTGAATCAGTCGGGATGACGTCATAGCCTCACTTTCATTTTTTTATCGAGGGTACAACCTCGGTTTTTATCGTTACGGGATACCATTTTTGAGGCAGAATATTTCCAAAATCCATTGCTAAAATTCACAAACAAAACTCTTTCTCTAAAGAATGTGATTTAAACTTTCTCAACTACCAACGGATTTTCAATAATTTGACGTAGTCGTCGAGATATTAATGCTGAAAGTTGGTAATGCCTTAAGGAAAAAGACCGAAGCTTTCACCTCCACCGAATGAGTGCAGGTCGACTGACGACGTTTTTGATTGGCTGAAGGGATTGTGCCGACCGATTCAATATGCGAAGGTCGGTACTAAAGCTCTGTAGTAATGAGGTTTGGAAGGAAAACAACCAAAAAGAATAGTCTCATAAGGCTCTGTTCTGAAAAAAAAGAAGGAACTTTGTTTAGAAAAGGCTAATTTGAATGATTATGTATTTGTTTTGCCAAACGGGTCTGTACTGGGTCTTTTTTCTAACAGTAGTTTCCATGGCAATATATACTTTGTCTGCAGTTTAAATACTTTTAAACGCTTCGAAGCGCCAATATCTATCAGACAGTCGTCAATTTTCCAGGCAGACGAACTAAAACTTAATTCTACTGATGAATGTCGTAAAAGTCAAATATCGTGATATCTCGCGTTAAATTACGTGAATAGACTGGCAATCCGTCTGTAGTTTTCTCTTTAAATGAGACGTGATAAGTCTATATTGAGTCTGGAAACCCGACTAAGTGAATTTGACCATTAGATTTTGTTCTTTATGTGACTGGTCACGGTTTCATTGGAAAAAAAGACAGACAAACCGAGACTTCATTCAAATTCGTTCGTTGATGAATGACGTAAAAGTCAAATATCGTGATATCTCGCGTTATATTACATGAATAGACTGGCAATCCGGCTGTAGTTTTCTCTTTAAATTAGACGTGATAAGTCTTCGAAAGAAAGTATCATTATACAAAACAATTATATGGGTTCAAATAGATGACGTCGTCAGCGTGCGCCGGATCTGCGTACCTTATTGATTTGTAGTTTGCAAAAAGAGCCTATACTTAGGCATATTTTTGTGACATTTTGCATGTATACTCAGGACATGTGTCTTTTATATTCCTGAAAAATGGAAGCTTGTGCAATGGTTGTTTTTCATACAGTAAGCCCAGTCCACGATTTACTGGGACAACCCTCGTATACTGAGTCTTGGAAACCGACTAAATGGATTTTACCATTACATTTCGTTCTTTATGTGACTGGTCAAGGTTTTATGATAAAATATCTCAGTACATATTTGAAATCTTGGAATCGATGCTACCATCACAGTCATGTTTTCGACGTCGTCCGAATCAGAACGTTAGGATACGTAACGAATGTAAAATACATCGCATAAAAAATTCGAAGTCGCGTGAATCTCCTTATGGGCAGACCAAGGAAAAATCTTGTATTTGAAACTTTGAAAAAGAATGCGTTTGAAAATATTGAAAGCTGCATTATCTTTGTCTTTGGTGCAAAAATAAATGAACAAATAGATATTGTTCAGAAAGTCATCAATTTGCCAGACAGACAAACAAAAACTTAATTCTACTGATGAATGTCGTAAAAGTCAAATATCGTGATATCTCGCGTTATATTACGAGAATAGACTGGCAGCCCGTCTGTAGTTTTTCTCTTTAAATCAGACGCTATACGTCTATATTGAGTCTGGGAGGCCGTCTAAGTGAAATTGGCCATTACATCGCTTTCTTTATGTGACTGGTCACGTTTTCATTGGAGAAAGGCAGACAAACCGAAACTTAATTCTAATATATATATCTAATGTTGAAAAATGTCGTAAAAGTCAAATATCGTGATGGCTCGTGTTATATTACGGGAATAGACTGGCAACCTGTCTGTAGTTTTCTCTTTAAATCAGACGTGATATATTGAGTCTGGAAAACCGGCTAAGTGAATTTGACCATTAGACTCCGTTCTTTATGGTCACGTTTTTTTTTTTTTTGTTTTTTTTTTTTTTTGTATTATCAAAAATGCCTTCTACTTTCAAAAGCCACATTGTTAGTCGGACGTCTAATTGTAGGTTAATTCTATATTTTAGCATTTTATTACGGATATATGTCAACTATTGAAATACCTAACACATCTTATACCGGTCCCTATTTACTATGAAGTAGCTTGAGAAACCATGAAATTTTATAAGATAATAGCACAGAAACACTTGAGAGAACAGAAAAGAAGTATCATGACAACAGTCTTAGACTTTAATACCGGGAAGTTTCATTACATGTATTTAACTTTCGTCTGGATTGCTGAAAGGAAGAAAAGCGGGTGCTGATATTATCCCCGTCCCCTAAAATACTTGCAAGCACTTCAAATGCATTTTGTGGTATTTCTTCTCATTTAGAGAAAAGGGTTAACATTGAGTTAATCAAGAAAAGGTAAAGAATGTTCAGATTTTTGTCATTGATATTAATGCTAATGAAATTAAATATTGTTTTAATTATAATTATTTCACGAAATTAATTAATATATGCTACATGTAGAACAGGTGCAAAAAACTGCTGATAACAGTTATAAATTTGTATGTTATAAAGCTAATATTAAGTTTAACACTTTCCAAGATAAGGCCTGGTTTTGACGTCTATGATAGAAACAGTTCTGGGAAACATTGAGGCTAAAGCAGAAAATCCTGATAATCAGCATTACCTCCTTTTAACCTTATGTTTTTAGGCTTTGTCGCTTGTAAATTGTATTTCAACATCGATTTCATTATCTGCATTGGACATCAGTTTACAAAGTCCAAAAAATCAGTCGTTTTGGGAAAGGGTTAGACAGATAAAGATTCCCAGTAGCTGATTTGACGCTTAATCATCAGATTTTTTAAAAAAAATCATTTGCTTATACTTTTAAAAAATGTATACCTTTTTGTGTTTTGAACCATTACTAAATGACGCATTTTAAACTGGTCTAATGTGAAAGATGTTGCAGACGACCAAATAGATGTTGATAAAGATAGGATTTGCTCACAATGTAACACGTGTATATTGGGGTAGATGTAGCATACACAATTTCGCGTCCCCATAACGTCCTAAAAGGTTCACCTGTGAAGCGAATGTTTTAGACGTGACGTGGATGCGGTGTTGACATGGATGTGATTCACTGTGTTGTAAGTTGTACGTTAGATTTGTGTAGTTTGTACGGAAGTTTTGAGTGGTCAATCAAAGATGGCGTCGGGGGAAAATCGTTAGAGGTAGGTGTCTTAGTTTTTCGTCGATAATTTCCTTAAATGGCCGTATCTTGTCTTGATACTGATATCATTGTACAGGAGAAATGTATACCTATTCACGGTGCTATATAGCCAAGTACCAGTGTTGTCCTATCGTACTCAGTCGTTGTGCAAAGACAGCCCAACACGGAAAACTTTTTTCGAAGCGAGAAAGTTGCCCTTTTAAGGATGATTACATAGTAAACAGCGAACTAGGGAACAAACTATTGCTCTAACTTGGATGTTTTTAACATGCTCTTTTCTATGGTTACCGTTATTTTACACACAAATGTCTAGAATGACCACAAACGCTGTGTTTACTAAATGGCCAAACAACGGTGTAGTCACAGTGAAAATATGCAGACACAACGGTGCAGTTTCTGTGCTATCTGTACGGTGTAGTTATTATTTTCACAACAAATTGTGAACGGTGTAGACTTGGTATGTTGTATAGGGCGAACTAGCTCTAACAGATAGCAGATCATCTGTTTTATCTCCCTCAAATACTTTGGTCTTAGAAAACTCAGATGAAAATGCCGCCATCCTCAAAGTAAATGAAAACAAAAGTTAAGAAAATATGTTTTCTCTTTTCTTTATTCTCCTAAGCCTTAAACAGTTCAATGTATGTTTGATTTAATTTTCGGGAGACATTTTTGTTATTTGTGATTGAATAAACATCTGACGGAAATGATAATCAAAAGGAATACCATCACAAAATATCAAATAAGACATACAATAACCGTCATTTTGAAGCCAAGTTAAGTGCAACGGCAAATTTCTTGTTCATCCGTTCATTTGATTTGTAGATTCGAAATTTCGGCTCTGGCTTTGAATTTTTCTTTGTAACTGTTTTAATTGGTTATTACAATCAATTATTGTAATTAATGAAATTATTTCAACTCATGGAGTATGATAATTATTGATCGAAATGTATCTTGTTTTCAAATTGACCCCTCATTGAAAAGTCTGATTTTACCCAAAATAAAGGATTCAATCAACAAAACATAAATTATAAATAACAAAACATAAATTATAAATTTGTGTCATAAACATTTGGGCCTTTTTTTCGTCTTGTTCGACTTAAGTAAATAAGTCTTGAAAATAGAATTCTGGAACTGCAAAATTCATTTTGGAATTTCATACTAATGAACTTCTTTTTCAGGACTGACATTTTTCTGACCAAGATTTTTTGGGCTCACTAATAAAATGTAACCATTTGCAATGAAAAAGACAATATTCTATTCGCCAAAACCGTTTGACTATTGGAGTAAAACGCGTTGAAGTACTACCAAGACAGTGTAACTTACACACATCCATAAATAAATGAAATGCAATGTTTTCCATCGAGAGCCGACCTTCATTGACCAAAATAAACAAATACCAAGTTGATCAACGCTTCTCAATGACTTAATCACATCTGGGAACAAACTGTTCATTTCAGCCATTGTTTTCATGTTCTCGTGGGGAAAGAGATGAGGTCTATCTTGTGTATTCTATGCTCGCAAATGGGGATGATGTCCTAGTCTGACTTCTTGATAATATCAGGAATAATACTAAAGTTCAGAGTTTTCAAATCTTTTTGACCTGTCTGATCATTGATCTCCCCCGCCCTGCGCACTTTTAATATCTGACTGGAATGGTCCTTTTCCGAATGCTTCACAACATTTTCGAAACTCCCTTCGAAATGACAGTAGTAATAGGTGAACAGCATGGAACTGAAAATAAAGAAAAAAATAAAACGGACGCCAGCAGATTCTTGGTAATTTCTACTATTTGACCCTTACGGAATTGCTTTGACAAATAGCAAGGAAACTAGATTCTGATATATTTTGATTAAAGTATATTTTGTAGACATATTGTCACCTTCTTTGCTGCAAAGCATTTACAAGTCAGTCACATAAAAAATTATTAACATAATTGTTGAAGAATTTCGGTAGTAATTGTAAAACATGATTCTCAGCCGTGAAAACGTTATCATTAAACATAAAAATGTTATCATTCCAAAAATGATAAGTTTTGTATTACTTCGAGTCTACACCGTTCACAATTGCATTATGTCTACACCGTTCACAATTTGTTATGAAAATATAACCACACCGTACATAAAACACAGAAACTGCACCGTTGTGTCTGCATATTTTCACTCTGACTACACCGTTGTCTGGCCATTTAATAAACACGGTGTTTGTGGTCATTCTAGACATTTTTGTGTAAAATAACAGTAACCATAGAAAATAGCATGTTAAAGACATCCAAGTAAGAGCAAAAGTTTGTTCCCTAGTTCGCTGATTACTATGTAATCATCCTTAAAAGGGCAACTTTCTCGCTTCGAAAAAAGTTTTCCGTGTTGGGCTGTCTTTGCACAACGACTGAGTACGATAGGACAACACTGGTACTTTGATATATAGAACCGTTGATAGGTATACATTTCCCCTGTATAATGATATCAGTATCAAGGCAAGATACGACCGTTTAAGAAATTTATCAATGAAAAACTAAGACACCTACCTCTCATGCTGTATTGTTGTCGCCATCTTTGAATGACTACACAAACCTAACGTACAACTTACATCACAGTGTGATTGGGCATTAAAAAACAAAACTATTCGCTTAGCCTAGTAAAGTGACGATAATGCAAATAAAACGATCAAAAATATTATAAAGTAATAAAATACGACATCGATAATTATTATTACTATTATCTCTATTAGAATGCTTTGTAAAATAGAGATCGATTCTAAGTTGAAAAAAATGTCCAATTGGGACGGGAAAGTAAATAAAACGACCAGAAATCTTATAATGTAATAAATAACCACATAAATCAATATTATACGGCATTAATCTTTATTAGAATGGCATATAAAATAGGAATCTATAACAAATTTAATATTATACAGGGATTGTCTATTGTAAATGATATCCAGACACGATATCGTTGCTTTGCTTAGAAATGAAAGATTGACCTACTTCGATTTGCACTATAGCCTAAGCCATAGCTCCAAGCGAACTTAATTAGCCCGAGCTGTTTGACGTCATTTCCAGTTACAGTCTGACCATCATGATACCCGTGGTCAGGAAATTGGACCACTATGACTGGCACAAAAAAATTAACCAATCAATGCTGATGCCAACATAGATTTTTAGTGAATGATACAGTGCAAGTGTGAGTCCAACAAATGGAACAGTGAGTAGCCCGAGTGATAGCTTGAAACGAAGTCAGCCATTGAAACTTTGCCAGTCACTTCACAGTGGACCAATGTACAGTCTAAGAAATCGGAAGCTGATACCACAGGGAGCAACTACCACATTCTTCGACTGTTGTTCCACTGCGATTTTCTTAAAAGAATTCCGACTAACCTAGCTTAAACTGAAACTGATGAATGAATCCTTGGTTTTCTTAAATTCAAAATTCTCGTAACAATAGATTTGAAGAAACTGTATTAATGAGGGTTTTGAAGGAAAGTTTCTAAATAGAGAGTAGACCCTATTTCTGAAAATTTATTAGCTTAAATGACATTATGCGTTTTCATCTTAATTAATACTATTCGAAAATGCTCAAGCGACATCTGGTCTGCCAATGCCAGCTTATTAAAAAGAAATGGGGCATTATCTTGCGGGGCATGGGGAAAAGTATCAATAAGATGGACTCGTATCAGTATGTGTTTGTTCCTTAATCTAATCCGTATCCATGCTATTTTGCTTGGAGACTTGTTGATAAAATTTGTCACCAGAAAAGGAGAATTCGAATGTCCCTAAAACCAATATGTGAAATAAAGATCGGACCTAGCAGAGGCCAACCACATAAGATATCGGATTTTCGAAACTAGAAAATATTAAAATAAGAGAGACGAAACAGTTTCAATTCAGAAAAAATAGATCTACATCTTAGATTTGAAAGTTAAGAAAAAAATAATGAACATTATTCTAGTAGTTTTGACAAAAACAATTAGAAAACCATGCCTGGAGTGAAAACCAAACTTTAGTCAGTATACGCAGGTAATGCAGTCTGCGTAGAGGCGATACTCTTAAAACTTTCCAGATGTCCCCTTTGTAGCTAGAGCGGCCACATTTATGTAATGAAATTTATAGAAACATGTTCAAATATTGATCTAGTCCTGTTTATTATAGGCGATCTATCCGCCGGTCTCTTTGATCTTATTGCTGCATGATAATTGAAATATTATGCGCATGTATGAACACAATTAACCATTTCCCGAGCGACCAACTTTTATAATTTTATATCGGTCCAATTTGAAAATTGTTGAAGACGACAAATTGAGAGCTACTAAATGCGTAGGTCTAGGGGCGGGAGCCTTGGGCCCAGGCGCCCTCTCAAATTCGCGAAAAACCTTATCCAAGTGATTTTCCATGGAATTTCTCATGCGACAATGCAATCGGGCCATCTCTGGAAAACTTTATTTTAATGTTTAGATACGCGCATGATTAACTTTTGTGATATGGAAAATATTTAGGCAAAAGGAGAAAATGCTGGTTACCAGCATTTTCTTCTTTTGTCTCAATGCTTTCAAAAACCTTTTAAATAATGACGCCAAAAAACCAGGGCTTGTTAGGACAGTGTTAAATGCTGACTTCAAAAGACATAATTGATTTATGGACCTGATTTGAAGATAACCTCTTTATTTCGGGTCGAATTGTTTGCTTTGTGGGCTGATGTTAGTTTGATTGTTCTGTATTTAACTGTTAATGTCATCGTCATTACCTTTGCTGTTGGATGTCGATAATTTAAACATCGTGGTTTTGGGTTCGATACCCACAAAATAAACATACAATCTTTGTAGATTGATCTTATTTTGATTATTCTGTTAGGGTGGTCACACTTTTTTCCAAAAGTATTCCAGCCCCTACAAAATATATACCAGCTTACAGAGAATATTGAGAGAAACATAAACACTGTGATGTAAGTTGTACGTTAGGTTTGTGTAGTCATTCAAAGATGGCGACAACAATACAGCATGAGAGGTAGGTGTCTTAGTTTTACATTGATAAATTTCTTAAACGGTCGTATCTTGCCTTGATACTGATATCATTATACAGGGGAAATGTATACCTATCAACGGTTCTATATATCAAAGTACCAGTGTTGTCCTATCGTACTCAGTCGTTGTGCAAAGACAGCCCAACACGGAAAACTTTTTTCGAAGCGAGAAAGTTGCCCTTTTAAGGATGATTACATAGTAATCAGCGAACTAGGGAACAAACTATTGCTCTTACTTGGATGTTTTTAACATGCTCTTTTCTATGGTTACTGTTATTTTACACAAAAATGTCTAGAATGACCACAAACACCGTGTTTATTAAATGGCCAGACAACGGTGTAGTCAGAGTGAAAATATGCAGACACAACGGTGCAGTTTCTGTGTTTTATGTACGGTGTGGTTATATTTTCATAACAAATTGTGAACGGTGTAGACACAATGCAATTGTGAACGGTGTAGACTTGAAGTAATACATAACTTATCATTTCTGGAATGATAATATTTTTATGTTTAATGATAACGTTTTCACGGCTGAGAATCATGTTTTACAATTACTACCGAAATTCTTCAACAATTATGTTAATAATTTTTTATGTGACTGACTTGTAAATGCTTTGCAGCAAAGAAAGTGACAATATGTCTACAAAAATATACTTTAATCAAAATATATCAGAATCTAGTTTCCTTGCTATTTGTCAAAGCAATTCCGTAAGGGTCAAATAGTAGAAATTACCAAGAATCTGCTGGCGTCTGTTTTATTTTTTTCTTTATTTTCAGTTCCATGCTGTTCACCTATTACTACTGTCATTTCGAAGGGAGTTTTGAAAAGGTTGTGAAGCATTCGGAACAGGACCATTCCAGTCAGATATTAAAAGTGCGCAGGGGGGGGGGGGGAGAGATCAATGATCAGACAGGTCAAAAAGATTTGAAAACTCTGAACTTTAGTATCATTCCTGATATTATCAAGAAGTCAGACTATGACATCATCCCCCATTTGCGAGCATAGAATACACAAAATAGACCTCATCAACGTAGAAAAAAGGATTTTGGAGTTAACAAGATTCTTTCTATCGATGATATCCCCGGTTTTGAATGCATGAGTCCTGAACATAAAAAATGACGAAGTTCAACGCCCCATAAAGTCGTTCAAAAAGCCCCGACCTTAATTCCTGATATTTCCATTGGACGTGCTAAAACAGATGAAACGGATAGGGTCTCTTCTCTTTCCCCACGAGAACATGAAAACAATGGCTGAAATGAACAGTTTGTTCCCAGATGTGATTAAGTCATTGAGAAGCGTTGATCAACTTGGTATTTGTTTATTTTGGTCAATGAAGGTCGGCTCTCGATGGAAAACATTGCATTTCATTTATTCATGGATATGTGTAAGTTACACTGTCTTGGGAGTACTTCAATGCGTTTTACTCCAATAGTCAAACGATTTTGGCGAATAGAATATTGTCTTTTTCATTGCAAATGGTTACATTTTATGAGTGAGCCCAAAAAATCTTGGTCCGAAAATTGTCAGTCCTGAAGAAGAAGTTCATTACGTATGAAAATTCCAAAATGAATTTTGCAGTTCCAGAATTCTATTTTCAAGACTTATTTACTTAAGTCGAACAAGACGAAAAAAGACCCAAATGTTTATGAAACAAATTTATAATTTATGTTTTGTTATTTATAATTTATGTTTTGTTGATTGAATCCTTTATTTTGGGTAAAATCAGACTTTTCAATGAGGGGTCAATTTGAAAACAAGATACATTTCAATCAATGATTATCATACTCCATGAGTTGAAATCATTTCATTAATTACAAAAATTGATTGTAATAACCAATAAAAACAGTTACAAAGAAAAATTCAAAGCCAGAGCCGAAATTTCGAATCTACAAATCAAATGAACGGATGAACAAGAAATTTGTCGTTGCACATAACATGGCTTCAAAATGACGGTTATCCTATGTCTTATTTGATATTTTGTGATGGTATTCCTTTTGATTATCATTTCCGTCAGATGTTTATTCAATCACAAATAACAAAAATGTCTCCCGAAAATTAAATCAAACATACATTGAACTGTTTAAGGCTTAGGAGAATGAAGAAAAGAGAAACATATTTTCTTAACTTTTGTTTTCATTTACTTTGAGGATGGCAGCGTTTTCATCTGAGTTTTCTAAGACCAAATCATTTGAGGGAGATAAAACAGATGATCTGCTATCTGTTAGAGCTAGTTCGCCCTATACAACATACCAAGTCTACACCGTTCACAATTTGTTGTGAAAATAATAACTACACCGTACAGATAACACAGAAACTGCACCGTTGTGTCTGCATATTTTCACTATGACTACACCGTTGTTTGGCCATTTAGTAAACACAGCGTTTGTGGTCATTCTAGACATTTGTGTGTAAAATAACGGTAACCATAGAAAAGAGCATGTTAAAAACATCCAAGTTAGAGCAATAGTTTGTTCCATAGTTCGCTGTTTACTATGTAATCATCCTTAAAAGGGCAACTTTCTCGCTTCGAAAAAAGTTTTCCGTGTTGGGCTGTCTTTGCACAACGACTGAGTACGATAGGACAACACTGGTACTTGGCTATATAGCACCGTGAATAGGTATACATTTCTCCTGTACAATGATATCAGTATCAAGACAAGATACGGCCATTTAAGGAAATTATCGACGAAAAACTAAGACACCTACCTCTAACGATTTTCCACCGACGCCATCTTTGATTGACCACTCAAAACTTCCATACAAACTACACAAATCTAACGTACAACTTACAACACAGTGATAAAACTGGTTGAATTGTGAAAATCGGATATTGCGTTATGGAATAATGCTTATTCAGATTTTTACAAAGGGGAGATAATTCTGCCGATTCACGTTATTGTTTATTTTTCAGAGAACTTCAACATATTATATATCATTTTCAAGGTCTGAATGAGAGGAACTCAAAAATGCTTACATTTTTAAAATCGGACATTTAATAAAATAGTTACGCCCCTTTGAAGTTTTACATAGGATGAAATTATTCTTCCATACAATTTAGTTCTTCAATTTCTACCCAACACAAGGGCCGTCAGAGACGGACAATGCTCCCCGAATAAGGCATTGTCACAATAAATGTATGCCATGGAGAGCACTTTATTGTCAAGGGCATCTGATTTGCTACTCAAATATGAAATTTCATCAAATTCTGACCATTAGACTAGGAGAAATTAGAGAAAAACTATATTTCACCATAAGTCCCCTTTTCCCATGACAAGGCCTCAAATCCAAAAACGGGGAAAAGTACATCGGCATTTTGTCACAGGGAGTTCACATAGTAAGTTTCATTTGATTTGGCCCAAGGGTTATGGAGATATTGCTTCGGACGGACGGACGGACGGACGGACGGACGGAATGACGGACGGACAGGACGGACGGACGGACATACTCATGCACGGGTACTTGTGGGTATTTTCACTTGTGGGTTGCAACTGGTACAAGTGGTACTTATGGGGAGTATGCATTTGTCCGTAAGTGTGAGTTGCATAGAGCTGAACCTGTGGGGTGCATTTGTTTCCACTGAAGTATACTAAACTTAAAGCCAGAAAAAATATCTGGTAAAATAAGTGTCAATTCGAGAGGTCCCAGGTTAGAAACCCGGATGCGGCATATACCCTCAGTAAGGGTATTTTCCACATCCGGGTTTGATCTGACCATAACGTGCGGAGTTATCTGCCCTTGAATGTCAAACAATGCGGTTTTAACATTGATTCTTAAACATGGTCAACTGGAGCACATGACCCTTGATTCCTGGCATTTATTTCACCGGTACTTATCACAATATCCAAACTAAGCCTCCACCTGCTCTCTCACATAAATAGATAATTCGCATCCATTGGTGAGAGACAAATGATGGATATTGGCAGAGCCGGGTTCAAACTCCATACCCCTCGATTGACAGACTCGGGTGTTACCAACTGAGCTATCCCTGATCACCTAAATCCATGAAAGAAAATCGTCTTTTGTCGCCCGATAACATAGCTAAATCAATTAGAACAACAACTACCGAACTTTAAGACAAGGAGCTAAGAATCAGTTATTTGAACTAACAATGACAATATGATGCCCTGGATAATATCTATGTAAATACAAATCAAAGGGGCACTATTTAAAATAGAATAAACACAGTGGTTAATCAGGTGACTCATAAATATTTTTGTTAATACTTGACTAATTTGAATTCGATTTGAAGCAGAGAATGTGGGAAAATACCAGAAATAAGCTGGATGTGGTGGATTTTTGAAAAATCAACTGATTAAAAAAGTTGTTGATGATCAACAAGAAATATTTTTGATCTTCAATAACTTTTTTATCAGTTAATTTTTCAAAAATCGAATATGTCCATATAGTGCGTGACGTCTGTCCACCTTCTCTGCTTCTAAGCGAATTCAAGTCGCCCCGTATTAACAGAATTATAAATAAATTTCTGAAATTAATGTATCACATGATTATCCACCGTGATAAAATAAAGTAAACATTCTTGTTCACTACACTTAGTCATTGGCAGGTACTATTATATACATGCATACCAATTTTGAGCAATAAATTAATTTAGATACCTTTAGAAAGCATTGGAGACAGGAAAAAATGCTGGTAACCAGCACCTTCTTACCCTCCCACAGCACTTTAAAATTGTGGTGCAAAGGTAAATAGGTACAATGAAAATTACAGTAATACTATCTTCACTTCTTGGTGTTTTTTGCAAAAGACTAGATCATAAAAAATTTAAAACATCTTGCCTTTCAATACACAAAAATCCACATTTAAGACTTAACCCTTTCCCAAACAAGACCTGGTTTTGACGTCCTTAATAGAAAAGACTTGGGAAAACATTGAGACAAAAGAAGAAACTGCTGATAACCAGCAGTTTCTCCTTTTGCCTCAAAATTTTCTTGACTATATCACACACAATTTCAATCTTTATAAACATCCATTTTGTTGTCTGCAGCAGCTTTTGCATCAGACCTGCCTAAAATTTTGTCGTTTGGGAAAGGGTTAAACAAATAGTGAAATGCTGACCAACAATTTCTTCCTTCCATACATATGACCTTTAGCTTTTTTTTATTCAAAAGTCTTGTTTGATAACAATAATTGAACAAACTTTAGAAGTATTGTGTGAAAAGAAAAAAAAGCTGGTAACCAGCACCCTCTCATCCTCCCTCAGCACTTCAAAACTATTGGGTAAAGGTAAATAGGTACATTGAAAATTACTATTTTGGTATTTTTGTACAATAATCTAGTTTGTCTTACTTAAGATATTAATTGTATTCCTATAAACAAATATACAAAGCATTATAAAGACACAACGAGGCAGTGAAATGCTATAGGTGACATATTTATGTTATCAACAATTTCTTCCTTTCAAATAAATCACTGTTTACCCTTTCCCTAACAGAAGTCTGGTTTGATGCCAATAGTATAACAATCTTTTAAGAGCATTCAGGGAGAGAATCTGCTGAAACAGATGTAGATAATATACCAGATAAAGAGAAACTTTGTGTTCAATTTACCCATGAAAATATTGAGGCGAAAGGAGTTGGTAGTTTGTAGAGTTTGTAGCAGCCAAATCTGTATCACCTGAGCATACCCGCATATAACTAGAGTCAATCGTCGTTTCCATTTCTGTTGTGTTCCTTGGACAAATTCCAGTAACTTCTTAATACACAATTTCTCCTCCCATAGTTTGTGGCGGGCAAATCTGTATCACCAGAGCATACCTGCATGTTAATAGAGTGAATTGTTGTTTCCATTTCTGTTGTTTTCCTTGGACGTATTCAAGTATCTTCGTAATACACTATTTCTCCCCCCAGAGTTTGTGGCGGCCAAATCTTTATCACTGGAGCATACCTGCATGTTAAGGAGTCAATTGTTGTTTCCATTTCTGTTATGTTCCTTGAATGTATTCCAGTATCTTCTTAACACAATTTTTCTCCCCCCTCTCCCCAGGGTTTGTGACGGCCAAATCTGTAACACCAGAATGTACCCACATGCTACTTGAGTCAATTGTTGTTTCCGTTTCTGTTGTGTTCCTTGGATGTATTCCGGTATCTTCAATGTTGCCATCAGACTTGTAGCTATCATCCTCAGGTCCTTGGATCTCTGATGAAAGAACAAATTATTAGAAATTTTGTAAGCTCTTTCCAAAACAAGACTGAGTATTGATGCCCCTAACGGGTCAGAAAACACTGAAGGTAAAGAAAAATGTGTTAAGTAATTTCTCCTAGTACTTCAACGTATTTTTGCTATAATGTACACAAATTCATAACTATTTACACTAATTTTGCTGTTTGCATAAGCTTCCATATGGAAAACGTTTACAAGTTATGGACAAGACATGCAACCCAAAATAAATGGACAAAAGCCCACAAAATTAAAATAATAACGACAGTGTGCACAGCTGCATGAAGATCTTTTTGGCAATAATTTGTGGGTTTGTGTTTTTCACACAAGTTTTGGACAAGAAGTCACATGCAACCCAAAAGAAATGGTCAAAGAAGCCCACAAGATTCAACTTAAGACTGTGGCCAGTTGTAAGAAAATACATTCTATATATTTTGGCCATGATTTGTGGGTTTCAGTTTTTTCACACAAGTTATGGACAAGACATGCAACCCAAAAGGAATGGACAAAAATGCCCACAAGATTTAACTTAAACCAGTGTGGCCAGTTTTAAGAATATATCTATTTTGGCCGTGATTTGTGGGTTTAATTGTTATCACGCAAGTTATGGACAAGACATGCAGCCCAAAAGAAATGGACAAAAGACCCCACAAGATTTTACTTCAGACAGTGTGCCAAGTTGTAAGAAAATACATTATGTATATTTTGGCCATGATTTATGGGTTTCAGTTTTTCACACAAGTTATGGACAAGATATGCAACCCAAAAGGAATGGACAAAAAAGCCCACAAGATTTAACTTAAGATTGTGGCCAGTTGTAAGAAAATACATTCTATATATTTTGGCCATGATTTGTGGGTTTCAGTTTTTTCACACAAGTTATGGACAAGACATGCAACCCAAAAGGAATGGACAAAAAAGCCCACAAGATTTAACTTAAGCCAGTGTGGCCAGTTTTAAGAATATATTTATTTTGGCCGTGATTTGTGGGTTTAATTGTTATCACGCAAGTTATGGACAAGACATGCAGCTCAAAAGAAATGGACAAAAGACCCCACAAGATTTTACTTCAGACAGTGTGGCAAGTTGTAAGAAAATACATTCTATATATTTTGGCCATGATTTATGGGTTTCAGTTTTTCACACAAGTTATGGACAAGATATGCAACCCAAAAGGAATGGACAAAAAAGCCCACAAGATTTAATTTTAGCAAGTGTGGCCAGTTTTAAGAAGATGTATATATATTTGGCCGTGATTTGTGGGTTTATTTGTTTTCACACAAGTTATGGACAGGACATGCAGCCCAAAAGAAATGGACAAAATATCCCACAAAATTTTAACTTAAAACAGTATGGCCAGCTATAGGAAGATATACATTTTGGCCATGATTAGTGGGTTTAAGTGTTATCACACAAATAAGGGACAAAACCCGCAACCGAAAAATAATGTCGAAAGCTCCACAAGATTTTAACTTAGGAGAGTGTTACCAGTAATTGTCGTAAGAAGACTTATTTTGGACATGATTTGTTGGTTTAAGTTCTTTACAAACATTAATATCTTTTTATATTTGAGGTTGTATGGGTTCTACATATGTAAATTGTCAAATTCTATCTTGTGCCATGTACTGATAGTTTCAAATTTCACTTACTCTGTCCTGCCAAAGTCTACATACAGATGATATGGTTCTTGTCTTCTTCCACAATTTAAACATGCCACATAATTGGTCAGTCTAACAATCTAGCCCAAGAATATAAATCTTGGATGGTTCTGCAAAAGAAATCAACCAATAAATACGAGGGATGTATCAATGTTTAGTATATTATATGACATATACAAATTGTTAACTCTTTCCCAAACAAGAGATGTTTGTAAAACATATATGCCCCCTCAAGGGCCTACATTTGATGTAGGTCAAAGTCCAAGGTCAAGTTAACAGGGTCCAAGGTCATGGTCAAATATAAAAGGTCTTGGTAGGAGGTGTCTATGTGTGAAATATCAAAGCTGTATATGTAAAAGTAAAATGAAACATAGGCCAGGTTAAAGTTTTTAAAAGTAGGTCAAACTCCAAGGTCAAGGTTGCAATATTCAAGGTCATGGTCAAATGTGAAAAGTCTTTGTAGGAAGTGTCTATGTATGAAATATCAAGGCTGTAGGTGTAATAGGACATCAGATAAAGGCTAGGTTAAATATTTCCAAAAGAATGTAAAAATCAAAGGTCAAGGTCACACAGGCCAAGGTCATGGTCAAATGTGAAAGGTCTTGGTAGGAGGTGTCCATGTATAAAATATTGAGACTGTATTGGTAGCATGAAATGAGATATAGGCCTAGTTTAAGTTTTTTAAAAGTAGGTCAAACTCCAAGGTCAAGGTCCAAGGTCTTGGTCAAAAGTGAAATATCTTGGTTGGAAGTGACCATGTGTGAAATATCAAGGCTGTATATGTAAAATGACATGAAATATAGGCCAGGTGAATGTATTATTAAAGTAGGTCAAACACCAAGGTCAAGGTCACAAGGTCCAAGGTCATGGTCAAATGTGAAAGGTCTTGGTCGAAGGCGTCCATGTGTCAAATATCAGGGCTATATGTGTAAAAGGACATGAAATATCGGCTAGGTTAAAGTTTTTTTTTAAAGTAGGTCAAAGTCCAAGGTCAAGGTCACAAGGTCCAATGTAATGGTCAAATGTGAAAGGTCTTGGTAAGATGTGTCCATGTGTGAAATACCAAGGCTGTATGTGTAATAGCACATAAGATATAGGCCCAGTTTATTTTTTTAAAAGTAGGTCAAACTCCAAGGTCAAGGCCACATGGTCCAAGGTCATAGTCATATGTGATAGGTCTAGGTCGGAGGTTTCCATGTGTCAAATATCAAGGCTCTAAGTGTAAATGGACATGATATATCGGCCAGGTTAAAAAATTTTAAAAGTAGGTCAAACTCCAAGGTCAAGGTCACAAAGTCCAATGTCATGGTCAATTGTGAAAGGTCTTGGTAAGATGTGTCCATGTGTGAAATATCAAGGCTGTATTTGTAAAAGGTCATGAGATATATGCCGGGTTTATTTTTTTTTAAAGTATGTCAAACTCAAAGGTCAAGGTCACAAGGTCCGAGGTCATGGTTAAAGGTGAACGATGTTGACAGGAGGTATCTATGTGTGAGATATCAAGGCTGTATGTGTAAAAGGACACGGGATATAGGCAAGGTTAAGAATTAAGCGTAAAAATCAACAAAGGGCAATAACTCCAAAAATTTGATTGGCAGTGTTACAGTTCTTGTGCACTGCACCTCTCCATTATGAAATCTATTCACCTGTAAAGTTTCATGATTCTACCTTACATATTTTTTGAGTTGTGCTCCGGACAAGAATCAAGTTAAAAAATCAACAAAGGGCAATAACTCCAAGAATTTGATCGGCAGAGTTACGGTTCTTGTGCACTGCACCTCTCCATAATTAGATCTATCCACCTGTAAAGTTTCATGATTCTACCTTACATACGTTTTGAGTTATGCACCGGACAATAATCAAGTTTGAAAAATCAACAAAGGGCAGTAACTCAAAAAATATGATCAGCAGAGTTACGGTTCTTGTACACTGCACCTCTCCATAATGAGATCTATCCACCTGTAAAGTTTCATGATTCTACCTAACATAGTTTTTGAGTTATGCTCCGGACAAGAATCGAGTTTGAAAATCAACAAAGGGCAGTAACTCAAAAATTTGATCAGCAGAGTTACAGTTCTTGTGCACTGCACCTCTCCATTATGAGATCTATCCACCTGTAAAGTTTCATGATTGTACCTTACATACTTTTTGAGTTATGCTCTGGACAAGAATCAAGTTATAAAATCAACAAAGGGCAATAACTCAAAAAATTTGATCGGCAGAGTTACGGTTCTTGTGCACTGCATCTCTCCATAATAAGATCTATCCACCTATGAAGTTTCATGATTCTACATTTAATACTTTTCGAGTTATGCTCCGGACAAGGTTTGGTCTACGGACAGACCGACCGACCTACCGACCGACCGACACGTGCAAAACAATATACCCCCATTTTCTTCGAAAGGGGGCATAATGACACAAGTTTGGAAGAGTTCTTGTTATTTTGTGAAATTGTGACAAGCAATTTCTTCATTTCCCACAATGTTTTTACCAAGAAAGACCAAAAATGTTAAATTTTGCTCAATAGAAATTATCGTCTGCAACACCTTTCAAATTGAAACAGTCCAAAATTTTGTTGTTTGGTAATGGGTTAAATCGTGCTAAAGACGCAGCACATCAAACCCATTTGAGGACGGCATAGAAACACTAGATTCAGTAATTGAAACATATCGGAGGTCTGACACAGAGCAATAGATAAGTTAAGGTGAAGACATTCTAAATCTCTTATTTCAAATCCAAACCCGATGTTGTGTGTACTCATTTGAATCGTTTTGATTAGACGATTCCAATGAGTACCCACAACACAAGGTTTGATGTGTATGTGGCAGATCTAGACTTTTTGGGGATTCGAACAAAATTCCAAGGGGCGTTTGTATTCATTTTATTGCACACAATTTTGACTGAAGTCTCCCCCCCCCCCCCCGAAACTAGAAACTCCTCTTATATGTATTCCTGTGACAAATGACACCATGTTTGCAAAAGTGCTTGTCCATAAACAGACCTACACATTTATAAAGGTTTACATGTAAACAAACTAAACCCTAAGCAAGAAAAATATCATAGATCATAAATAAACGTGATTACTTTAAAATCAATTACAGAGTAGAGCATCTAGCTGCCATTTTGAGACAAACTGGGATCTAGAAAAAACATCCCTTTAGGCTTTAGTTATTCCATTAAACTGCTATGTTTCCAGATCAGAATATGCCTAAGAGCAGTCTGATCAGCGTCTATGCTGCTTTCTAACAGTTGCTTCAAGTGACAAGCCTGACAAATGATGAATAAGCTATTGGAGACAGGAGACCAAAATGATTCAAGAACAGACTGCATGTATACACAGGCAGATCTGGAACCATGTTGGGCTCAAAAGCCTTAAGGGATCTTTTTCCCAGATCATGACTCAATTATATATACTAGAACATAAAATGCTTGTTCTAAAAAAACAAAACATATTTTACTTCTAACAGGGGTGATAACAGAGCTTGAGGCCCAATCCTGAAAAGCCCGGGGTCTGGGGGCAGCATGCCCCAGGCGAGGTCTAGGGGCAGTGCCCCCACCCCAGACGAAAATCATTATGTATTATGAAAAACACTAGAAACAATCAAAAAACGATGGGTATCATCATATTTTCTTATCAAATTCTGAACTAGTTTTCAGCATTATCTTCTTTTGTTTCGATGTTTTCTGGTTTTTTATAGGGAAAATCGAAACAAGGCTTTATGTATGGTTTGAGAAAGGATTAAATTCACAGAAAAAATTATTTTATTTGCTAAAAAGACTCTGAATAAATGGGTTGCATGATCTGCTTGCTAGTTTGAGATTACCCCCCCCCCCCACACACACACACACGAGAAATGCTTGCTACGAAAATGGGTTGAAAAAAACACAAAGTCCACACCTTCAAAAAAAATCGGGCAGGGGTTCGCCTATATCTTGCACTTTTTCTCATTTTTCAAGCCATTTCAAAGATATGGGCAGAGATAGAAGTAAAGGAAAAAGTTTGTAGAGGAACATACCTTGACGATACCTTGACGATACCTTGACGATGGTTTTTGGGCTCTGAGGGAAGGAGATATCTCCTTTTTAAGCCCACTTCTTTTTAAATCTTTCTGTCACTTTGTCTTTTTATATCCTTAACTGGTTTGCTTGTCACTTTAATAGTACAGGTTTGCATTTTTCGATTAGTTTCACTGGTAAAAGTATGTCATTAAGACATACTACTGGTCAATATTCATAGATGGATTCATGGTTCCAATGTCTGTCGATTCTTGATTTGAACTGGTTCACATCTTTAGCAGTTACAACATGATCTGGTAGAGAGTTCCAGTCGTTTATAATTCTCTGCGAAAAATGTTGTTGTCTCACTGTTGTTCTGCAACGGGGTTTCTCCAATTTCAGACTGTGACCACGGGTTGATGAACCTTTACGCATTGTGAAAAATCTTTCAGTTGGTATGTCTTCTATGCCATGAACTATTTTAAATGTTTGGATCATGTCACCTCTTCTTCTTCTATGGGCCAGGCTTGGTAATTTTAACTCTTTCAGAGTTATGACTCATAATGACTAAGTGTCAGCGTTCATTGTTCCATCTTTTTCCTCGAGTAGCCTAGATAGAATATAAAAAGAATCACATACCTTTCTCATACATTTTCCTTGCAGACACTTTTCTCTACATCTAGGACAGTCCCACTGTCAGATTTTATCACCTAAATGTGTATAGGTTTTTGCATTTTGTCTGAAAATTAAAATTAATATTACAGTGCTAAATGAAAACAATTCTTAACTAAAACAATTTGGTAACTGGTGGGAATTTTTAAAGAATGGGCCTATCCCCCCCCCCCCCCCCCCCCCCCCCGAATCAAATACATACCGACTTTCGATATATAATCACTGACAACGACCAGGACATAGCGTACATGAAACTTATTTTCAAACATATATCGAATCAATATCGTAATTTTAGCAAAAAAAGGATGTTTACGAAGGAATTCATGTGAAATAATCCTAATAAAACAAAACATTATGTGGATAAAACAATGATTCTTACCTGATAATCTTCGAAATTCATGCCACCGCGTCAAGGTCATGTAAGCGTTTGGATCTTCTGATTTCCGGAGCATAAAGCGTTTGGGTGAGTGGACCGACGAAATCTCGCAACTCACGAGAGTTGCTAAAACAGCGGGAATTTAAAAATCAGTTTATGATCTCGTCCATAGTCGTCCGTTTTGTCCACCCGTCCAAAAAACTTCTGGGTTGAAAATGCAAAAAAAGACCTGTGAGCTTGTTTTCTCAGATGGATACTATCTAGACTACATATTATATGTGTTGCAACGCACATGTGCCAAAAATCCACACAAGTCGCATATGTACTGGTCATTCACCCCACAACTGCCTCTCCATGAGTGCGGACGGACGGACGGACAGACGAAGCGGCGACTATATGCTCTCCCTTCGGGGAGCATAAAATAGTTACATTATTTCAACCCTTCCCCGAACAAGACATGATTTATCACGATCATATATGAAAAGGTTTTGGAAAACATTGAGACGAAAGAAGAACATGCCGATAACCAACATTTGCTCCCTTTGCGTAAATATTTTCCGCGATTCGTTGTGCGCATATCATTTCCGTGTCATTGCCTCCGATAAAAAACAATACTTTACGACACACAAAACAGGAATTTTAAACAAAAAATTAATTCAAATTTTCAAGTGATCGATTATTAACATTATATCTCTGGTTCCTGAGGAAACAGCCTTTCAAAACATCCATCCAAAAGAGCACCATACATTTGAACATGTCCATTTTGCAACCTGTAAATTCAATCTCATTTTTGGCTGCCTCACACTTTCCCGAACAAGACCTGTTTAGACCTGGCTTTGGCGTCCTGAACGGATTTTATTGAAGGTGAAAAGATTGAGGCGAAAGAATGTTATTTTCTTTTACACTCATTCTGTCGCCTGTCACAGCTTTCGACTTGGATGACAATAAAGTTTTGCTGTTTGGGAAAGGATTAAATGGATGTTTAGGAAGCCCACGAGAAACGTCAATTTTGTAAATCCCTTTGGACTGAGCACGAAGTGCTCAAGATGAGCTATTCTGGTCACTCACCGTCCGTCCGTCCGTCTGTTCGCCCATGATTCCTTGAAACACCTCCTACTCCTTAACCATTGGGCCGATTTTGACAAAGCTTTACAGGAATGTTCCTTGGATGACCATATTAAAAAAGTGTTCGCGATTTTTTGATTCGTCAAAAAATATGGGCGTGGCAGGGCGAGGATTATCGAACTTTGAAAAATCATGATATCATTCTTTACAAATCAACCATTCGGCCGATTTCAACCAAACTTTGCAAGAATGGTCTTTGAGTCACTATCGTCAACATTTATGAATAAATTTAAGATGGATGGAGTTTCGACAGAAATTACCGATTAATCACGGTGAATTGAAAAACACTTCCCATTGTTAAAGCCTTTGCGCTTGAATGCGCTAAACTAAAAGCACAAAATGTTTTATTATTTGAATAGATAGGATGTTGAAGAAGACATATAGGCTTTTCTAGGCTTTTCTGCCGCTTAGTTCTTGCCATTTGAAGCCGAGTAAAATGACCTATTTTGAATACCTAATCATCCACTCATAATTCATCGGTTCATCGTATTAACAGACACGGATTAATAGATCTATTTTCCTTCTTTAATTTGATATGCGATTTATGAAAATCCGTTAAGAAACGGCAGTGCCAAAGCAATTTAATCACACATACCCACGCGTCGTTCTAAGGTAACGACCGAGCTCAAACAAAGAAACGCAGAGTTGACCCACTTTTTCAAATAGAGATTTAACACCAAAAGCACGTGTATAAGGTAAAAGTATTTTATCATAATAAATTATAACTATTTAGTTTTAAGTTTTTACACACTTTTTGGCAATTTAATGTGTTATTTAGGCTGAAAATGCCGTTTGTAAATTACTCGTTTTTACATAGAATCAGATAGAGGTAGTATTTTCAAAACGAGACTGTGACCACACTAATTCTGTATTTGATTGTTAATGTCATAGTCATCAGCTCAGTTGGAATTTGGTAGATGTCGATACATTAAACGATGTTGTTTGGGGTTCGAAACCCACAAAATAAACATTCAAACTTTGTGGTATGATGTTATTTCGATGTTACTGTATTTAACTGTTAATGTTATCGTCACTAGCTAAGTTGGTAGATGTCGATACTTGAAACGACGTGGTTTTGAGTTCGATACCAACAAAATAACCATAGATCTAGATCTACTAATTTTGTTGGGTGGCGTTATTTTGATTGTTCTGCATTTAAATGTTAATGTCATCGTCATTAGCTCAGCTGTTAGATGACGATACTTTGAACGATATGGTTATGGGTTCGATACCTACAAAATAAACATACGTACTTTACGGGACGATGTTCTTTTGGTTGTTTTGTATTTAACTGTTAATACCATTGGCATATATTCTTAGTTGGTAGATGTCGATACTTTAAATGACGTGGTTTTGGGTTCGATACCCACAAAATATACATAGTCTACTAAATGTGTGTGTTGGTGTTAGTTTGATTGTTCTACATTTAACTGTAAATGTCTTCGGTCATTAGCTCAGTTGGTAGATGTCGATACATTAAACGATGTGATTTTGGGTTCGATATCCACAAAATAAACATACTAACTTTGTGGGTTGATGTTAGTTTGATCGTTGTGCATTTAACTGTTAATGCCTTTGGTCATTTGCTCAGTTGGTAGGTGTCGATACTTTAAATGGCATGGTTTTTGGTTCGATGCCCTCAAAACAAATGCCAACTCTGTGAGCTGATGTTATTTTGATTATTCTGCATTTAACTGTTAATGCCATCGTCATTAGCTCAGTTGATAGATGTCGATACTTTAAATGTCGTGGTTTTTGGTTCGATACCCACAAAATAAACATACAAACTTTGTGGTATGATGTTACAAATGTATTTCGATGTTACTGTATTTAACTGTTAATGTCATCGTCACTAGCTTAATCGTTAGATGTCGATATTTTAAATGTCGTGGTTTTGGGTTCGATACCCACAAAATAAACATACAGGTACAGGAACTGCAAACAAAACGTTTCAGTATCATTGTTGCTTCATTGTTGACATCAGTTACGAACGAATGTTTTGTGTTGTTGTTCTTCTTCTCAGTTTGAAAGTAGTTCCACGACTTACCACCTAGGTATTTTTCTATTCAGAATTGTCCGATGTGTTCCAAATGACATTATTAGGTCTTAACGACTTTTATTACTGTTAAGATCAAACTTTGGATTCAGAGTATGATGTTCGATAGAAAATCAGCTACTGTATCTAGAAATTAACGTATACAACCCATCATTAGCGCCAAAGAGCCAGAGGCGAAATTTGAAAAGTGCCAGTGATTCCTTAACTGTGATACATTTCCATTCCAAATACAAGCATAAGCATTTTGAAAGGTTTAGAATTTTAAATAAATGCATGATTATGGAAATATTTGATAAAAATGTTATAAATTACCTCCCTTGCATATGAATAGAGAGTAGAAAGATATTTGCAAATTATTTACTTCTTGAAGCATAATCTTGAAATCCGGCACGGTGAGTCAACTTATTTGAATTGCATTTACAAGTGTGTGTAATTTGATGCATGTCCCATGGCTAGAAAGTGGTGTTTTTAATGATGGGCCATATACCTTAAGTAAACATTAACTAACAACTCTTGTTACTGTTTTGACGAAAATCTGGATTCAGGGAATGATATCTTATAAAAAAAAATCAAATATTGTGGCTAGAATTTTAATAGACAATATTACTTACAACTCTAATTACTGTTTTGACCAAAATCTGGATCCACAGTATAATATGATAGGAAATCAACTACTGTGGCTAGAATTATGGTAGACAGTAACTAAGAACTCTTATTACTGTATTGACAAAAATCTGGATTCAGAGTATGATATCCGATTCAATATCAGCCACTGTTGCTAGAAATTTAATTAACAATGACAAATAACTCTAATTACTGTTTTGACCAAAATCTGAATTCAGAATATGCTGTCTGATTGGAAATCAGCTACAGTATCTAGAATTTTAGTAAACAATAAGTACCAACTCTTATTATTGTTTGAACTGGAAACAGATTATAATATCTGATAGTAAATCAACTACTGTGGCTAGAATTTTAGAACAATAACAAACCACTCTTACCACTGTTTTGACCAAAATCTGGATTCAGAGTATGATATCTGATAGAAAATCAACTACTACAGTTCATACAGTTTTCGAGACCAGATGTACTACGTACATAAGCTAATTCAAGCTTCTAAAGGCCCTTTATTTCTACTTTTTTTAGAGAAGATGAAGTAAGTTTTACCTCATTGCTACCCACTCCATACAGCTGGGTACACTGGGGCTGACAATAAAGTGCCTTGCCCAAGGATACACCTTACCCGAGTGGAGTAGGGAACTCGTAACCACTGGCCTACAAGTCGAGTGCGCTAACCACTGCGCCACCCCGGCTGTCCTTTTGTGACTAGAGTTTTAGTAAAGAATAGCTTACCACTCTTATTACTGTTTGGGCCAAAATCTAGATTCACAGTATAATATCTGATATGATATCAACGACTGTGGCTACTATTTTAATTAACAATACCTAACAACTCTTATTACTGTTTTGACCAAAATCTGGATTCAGAGTATGATATCTGATAGGATATTAACGACTGTGGCTACAATTTTAGTAAAGAATACCTAACAATTCGTATTTCTGTTTTGACCAAAATCTGGATTCAGAGTATGGTATCTGATAGGGCATCAACTACTGTGGCTAGAATTTTAGTAAACAATAACTAACAACTCTTTTCACTATTTCGACCAAAACATGTATTCAGGGTATAAATCAAATATTGAGGCTAATATTTCAGCAAACAATAACTAACAGTTCTTATTACTGCTTTGACCAAAATCTGGATTCAGAGTATGATATCTTATAGTAAATCAAGTACTGAGGCTAAAATTTTAGTAAACAATAACTAACAATTCTTATAACTGTTTTTACCAAAATCTGGATTCAGAGTATGATATCTGATAGTAAATCAACTACGGAGACTAGCATTTTAGTAAAAAATAACAAACAATTGTTATTACTGTTTCCTACCAAGATCTGGATTCACAGTGTGATATCTGATAGGAAATGAAATAATGTGACTACAATTTTAGTAAACAATAACAAACCACTCTTATTACTGTTTTGACCAAAATCTGGATTCAGAGTACATGTATGATATTTGATAGTAAATCAATTACTGCGGCTAAGACTTTAATAAACAATGACTAACAACTCTTAAAACTGTTTTGACCAAAATCTGGATTCAGAATATGACATCTGATAGGAAATCAACTACAGTGGCTAGAATTTTAGAAAGCAATAACTAACAATTGGTATTACTGACCAAAATCTGGATCCAGAGTATCGTATCTGATAGGAAATCAAATACTACGGCCACAATTTTAGTAAACAATAACAAACAAATCTTATAACTGTTTTGACAAAAATCTGGACTCAGAGTATGATCTCTGATAGGAAATCAACTACAGTGGCTAGAATTTTAGAAAGCAATAACTAACAATTCTTATTACTGTTTTGACCAAAATCTGCATTCAGAGTATGCTATCAGATAGAAAATCAAATACTGTGGCTACAAATTTAGGTAACAAGAAATTAGAAACAAACCATCGATACCATCGATATCCTCTCATCAGTAGCATTCTGTCGCATTATCCATTCCGAGCCTCAAACTGCTTTTCTGCTAGACTATATAGATTAAAACAACTTGAATTTTCATCAATCCGCAATAAAGTGCATCTGCCGCCTTATTGGAAGGAAAATATTCATACTGACTCACGAATTGTTTAATAAATGCGTTTATTCGTTGTAATATGCATGTTTTGCATGTCATAAGTGATGTTTTGGGGGCGAAAACGTCCGTGGTGGTCTTCTATATCAGAGTTATGAAATATTTATTCATACTTGATTCTTTAATCCATTGCAAGACGGCACAAACTAGGACGATTCCCAATGCAATGATGTTACAGTCAAATTTAATAAAAATCATTTTTTTCTTGACCTTTTAGCGTAGAAAAGATTGTCTGAATCTAGAAATTGTTTGTCACAAGCTATTCTCCATTTCCAAAAATGTTTTCCAGACACTTGTCTTGAGATGCATCAAAAAGTGTCACTTTTTAGTAATGGGAAATTGGTTGAAATACTCTTTCCAGAACGAGTTCATTATCAGGATTCTTTTCGAAGATTGTTCTTATATCGAAATCAAAGCGCCTGTTTTTGGAAATGAATGAACGAACAATCTTTTAATCTTCTGATTTAGCTCTTATATTTTAAAGATTAAGATGTCCCTGGCCTTTTTGTACCTCTAATCGACAACGGAAATTGGGTTTGAATGTTCAAAGATGGTATGCTACAGTCCAACTATATTTGGATGCCGGCAAATTCTAAAGGCATAAGCAGGTTTGATAAAATTAGAGTCTCTATAAAGATTATATTTCCGATCTAACCGTCGTTTGCACAGTTTGGACCGACTGCGAAACATGCCGAGTAAATTATCATATTCTACCGCAAAGGTTCACGAAGATAATATCTCAATGACATACTTGGAGGCGTGTTGCTTCAAATGGAACACCATAATTTGTCTTTAAAATTAAATTAAACCCATAGAATCCATGTACTAATTTTATCGTTCATATTTTGGAAATATTCAAAATGTTTAATTGAATTAAATATCTAAGCACCGATACAAATGGGCTTGCACTTTAGCCCACTGACGCCACGCTTCAGCTCTATGTCTCTGAAACTGCAGTCTAGGAATTAATACAGAATAAATGTACTTCACTGTCGTTACAGGTATGACATAAAAAGACTTTTTCTCGAATATTTACTTTTTGTGTTGAATATTTACGAATTATACTAAATACATCAATATTCAAAATGACCTACAACGAAGAAACTCATATTAATTCCAAACATAGAACAACAAATTAACAAATACATTCGACCCTGTCACAGTTATGGTCTTCGGACACGTTGTTGTTTTATGTGGCAAAACTCTTACACCTGAAAATTATATATTTTATGTTACCATTAATCTGTGAAATCAGAATTTCCAGAAATGTTAGAAGGTTTTTCGTGACATGCCCATTTCGGCATTTTTTTATTATTGTTTTTTCTTTTTTTTTTTTTTTTTTTTTTTTTAGAATTTTTATCGTTAGGAAAATCCAATCATTCCGTATTAATCCATGGAGTGTAGCTTCAGAGAGATAAACGCGGCGTCCGTGGGCTGAATTACACGTCCATTTGTATTGATTCTGAAATATCTAATAAAATTAAACGTTATCAATATCTTCCAAACATGGACATTAAATCAGAACATGCAGCCATTAAGCTAGTACATGCGTTCCCGGAATTTAATTCAATTTTGATGGACTATTATGATGTTCCATTCGAGCTTTACGTAAACGAGTATGTGGTTATGATATTTGTCCTCGGTAAATGATGAAGTTGTACTTATTCAGTCAGGCAATCAGAAATGAAGCAATAGGGTTTAACCGAAAGAAGAAACATTTTGTATTAAAATCATTTTTATTTAACATACATAGACAGTTATTTATTTTTCTAGTTCCATGTTTCTTTACACTCAATAGAATGGCATGTCTACAACAAATATAAAGGTGTATTTGATTAAAAACATTTCGTGAATTTTTAATAAAAATCGAAAGGAAATGTAGAAAGATATATGCTCACCAGGAATATATTGGATGTATGGATTACATTACAGAATAAGGAACAAATACTGTCTCCCAGAAATACTTCCAAATACAATATAGAGGCTACCTGGCTAACAAGTGAGCAAGATACTGATTAGGAAGTAAGCTAGGACAGAGAAAATGAAACATTCACGGAAGCTTCCAGTGGAATACAAAAGGTTGAACATGTAAAAACGTGTCAAAATGCGCGTTCAAGTTTAAAAAGGTTACATCTATCTATAGAAGTTTTACAGTAGAAAGTACATGTACTTAATACTAAGCTGGATGGCATATAAAGTCGTAGTTAGATATACGTGGCGTCTCTCCTAAGGGACCACAATGTTTCTATTCTTACTACTTGATGCGATCTTAATTACTATGAAACTGCAAAAATCTTCCACATTTTACCCGCCGATAAGACACACGAACATGTGTTAATGCGATTCCGTTATGTGTTTTCCCACTTTTCCGAGATGTCATCAAAGCGATGTCGTCTGCAGTTTCCATTAGGTATTTTCCTAATGGGTTATGCAAACTTCGTCTGCCCACTGCAGATTTATGAATATTTTCGCCTGCTAGATTATTAGCCACGTTCTGTGAAAAAGAGGCCTATTACTTCTTTTCACTTTTCGTATTGATATCTCCGTTAAATTTGGATTTGGAAAAGCGATATTGCGATGGATTGTTCAATCATTCATGCTGTCTAAGATACTCAAACGAATTTAGGAATACATGGATGATTTCCATGTCGATTAAGACTACTTTCCTAACTCCTACTTAGTTTAAGCAATGTATGTCTGCCCAGTGCAGACGTATGAGTTCTGCCATGTCCCAAATGGAAATTACTATGTTGTGCTGTTGCGTTGCCTGCCTAATGACCAAAACAACTAACGCTGAGAATTGATATCAGTCTTAATTCCCTTTTTTAACAAAAAACTGTTAGACTGTTCCAAAGTAAAATCTTCTGAAGACGACAAAATGGATGTTGATGAAGATAGAACAAGTACAATATGACACACAAAATGTTAAGACAAGTTCGGAAAATGCTTGTAAATATTATTTTGTGTTTTCAAAGATCACTTCTATTTGTGGAGTCAAAACCAACGATGACATATATGCCAACCAATCTTATTCTAAGTACATCTTACCGTTCATCAATTATACTGGCCAAGACATACATCTCGTAAAATCAGATGGTTTGTAATGTATACTACGCAAAAAAGGTTTAGCACACTCGGCACATGTTTTTTCCTAGTCAAAAACTATTCTTAAATCATTAAAAAGAAAACACTAATGTGTTTGAAGCTTCCTGAAAATTTTGTTTCAAAATTCTTAAGCGTTAATTAGGTATCTTACGTTAAAGTACACAGGGGTCAGATATCGAAAGTCAAGCATATTTTAATGATGCGAATGTCCAGCATAAGCAGCTAGGACCGCCATTCAATGTCTTCCCATGTTGCAGACAAGCTTCCTGACCATACAGAAAGGAATTTTGGCCATTCATACTGCAGATGACGCTCAATGCCATTGACGTTACAGACGTCATTACTTTCTCTGGCCTGACGCAAAACAATGTTCTTTATGTGTTCTTTTGCTGGTGATTAAGCAGTTCATGCGTAGATCATTCTGTATGGTCCTTGGAGTAAGTGGACGTTGATTATCTTATTGAAATATCACAACGTTGTGTCGTTGTAAGACGGTCCAGTGACAGGTTGGATAATTTCATTGCAGTGCCATTGCATCGTTTGGAAATGAGGTCTGTTCAACTGCTTTCATCCATTCCTGCCAAAAATGACGCTGCACTCGACGTAACAGTCTTAATGATGGCGTTATAGGTATCCAGCCTTACGCATCTTCTCCAACCACAAATCCTGCCGTCAGTTAATGACACGTAAAATGAGATTCGTCCGGACATCAGTCCAATGTCTCCTGAATCAATATCGATGTGTCAATACCCACTGACGCCTTGCCTGTCGATGTTTAACGTCATTGGCGTAAGATCGGAGGACCATGATGCAAGTTGTGTGGAGCCTGTTCCGGACAGTCTGGTCACTAACGGTATACCCTGTGACGTCCTGGAGGAGTTGCACTAAATTCTTACTAGACAGGAATTCGAAACGTCGTCAGGACGTCACTGAGAAACGATCCTCCCTGAACGTCGTTTTTCACGGTCTGCAAGATTTAGGTCGGTCGTTGGTGGCTAAAGTTGCATAAACCAAGTGCCGTAGGCGCGTAATTATCAATTCAAGCCAATTGAAATGCAAAGCGACATCTCTAACAGACATACCTGTTTGAAGCAGGCAAAGAGTTCTCTGACGTCGAACTTACGTCATCATTTCTCGCCTACCCATCATCAATTTCAAAGAACTTGTAACAGTGAAATTGATTCTGCAAACAGATCTATGTAATCGTGTGTTTTTGGACAAGCTAGACATTACCGATGTCACTGTACACGTGCCGCACGTGACTTTTGTTAATCTGGACTTTGTCCAAAACACTGAATGTTCACTCTACACACGCACTGTATGCGTACTGGCTGTCGATCGGGACAACTGAACAGCACAAAGAAATGTTTATTTAAATATCATAAACTGATAAAATAATGTGTTTAAAAACGTGCTAAACTTTTTGTGCTCAGTATACTTTAAATTTAGACAATCGATTTCGAAATGATGTGGAATGCAGCGGATTGTTTGAGAAATAAATAACAGATTTCAAGGGCGCTGGATAATTGTCGAAGTAATGAATGAAACCACCCACAATAATTGAAAAGTGACGAGATAGTATATATCGAATTAAAAACAGTACGGTTTATTTGACGATTAGATTGCGCAGTGCCTAAATATTGTAATGGACATAGATCAATTCAGCCTGACACCAGAACAAAAGAACATTGGCTTATCGTTCGATCCTTACTTGCTTTCAAATACATGTACATGTAGTTTGCAATTTAGTTTCAGCTTGAATAAGCTTCACTTATTGTGTTTACGTACGAGACAATATTTTATGAGTCTCGGGTAAACATAAGAATACTACAACAAACTAAATTAAGATTAAAAAGACACCATATTCCCATTTCATTTTTTAAAGTGTGTCTTGGTGGCAATATTGGTTATTCTTGTGCGTATAAATGCTGTCAGTTTTTCTTTAAAGTTTCGCCGATAAGCCAAAGAAACGCCTTTATGGTTGAAGCGGAAATGGCAAATTCCGTTCACATCTGAACTGTGGTAGACAACAGAAAAATTCTCGAAAAAGGCCCGATACATTCGCTTGAGATTATCAGAATTTCCGTAAGAAAGTATGCTCTTTCAGATAAGATTTAAAGTAAAATTTATAAGAAAATATGTATAAAATGTCCCTTTAAAGAAGAAAGGCAAATTGTCGATAGCACAGAAATTCTCATATTACATAAATGATATCCTTGAAAACTGATCCAGTACAAGTTTTCCGACTGGCCGACTTCAATTTATCGCTTTCAATTCAGAGCGCAAGAATTGCTTCACAGAAAATTAAGCCGCTTTACACATCACTGACTTTCAATGTACGCAATAACAGATGAATCTATCAATTCTACTAAATAGGAACAAAGACGCGGACTCTTTCAACCGTTAATGTCTGTAACAATTTTTCAATTATTCAATTCCAGTTTTGTAATACAAAACCTAGGATATTTTGTAATAATGCAGAAAACAAGTCGTGCATAGGCCTCGTTTTTATTATTCCGCTGTATTTCTATTTTAACATAATCTGAAATAAAGGCCGTTAAAGCATTTTTACTACACCAACTACATTTCCATGTGTTTCACGGACGTAGCCATGCTTATTATCGAGTCCATTTGACGAATCTTGACGTCAAAAACAGAAAAGCTCTGGAAAGTATTGTGCAAAATGAATAAATTGCTTGTGACAAGCAATTTCTTCATTTCACACAATGTTTTCTACACGGGGAGACCAGAAATGTAAAATTACATTAACTTGAAATTATCGTCTGTAACATCGTTTAATTTAGAAGTCAAAATTTGTATCATTTGGTAATTGGTTGTGGATGTTCCTAGGCATCTAGGAGTCGGGTTTTCATTTTTTTTCTTGGAAAGACCACTGAACACACTTGAAAAAAATAATTATGTGGAATCCCGGGCTTCCAGACCTTCGCCTAAATACGCGCCTATGCTTAAGTGACTGTGATCAGAATTCATGCTTCAGTTTGACAGTTCCTATATGTCATGAAGGGGGAATTAGAAAATCAACATTGCTCTCGATCAAACTGTGTGTTTAATGGAAATATCTTTCAATTTTTATCATCAAACCCTATGTTATAGACGCTCATTTGAATCGGCTCGATGAGACGACAAAATTAATGACAAATGAAAAAATGTATTTTTAAAACCCTTCTTATCTGTAGCTCTGTGAGCCCTGTATGACGAATACTGAAAGTGTTGCAAAAATAATGATGGCCAGTGCGCTTTATAGACCATAAATCGAGTCTCACCAGCATTGTCAATCTAATATTGGACGAAACTTTTCAAAAACACATACTTGTAGTGCAAATGATAACTAAAACGCTATCAATGGACTTCTTACGTGCAGTTAAAAAAATGAATTTCTGAACGAAAATACATAACGATAAAAAAGATTGTTCGAAAGGACTGAACGAAAATGCATTATTTTACAAATTTCCTCCATCATAATTGGGACACGGTGTTGCAAGTGTTATATTTTAAGAATTTTGTTTTATTTGAAACACGTTTTGATGTGTTATCATGTTACACAGTTGTAAGTAACAGTATATTAAAGGATTGCAACTCAAAAAGACCTGCAAAATTAGCTTGTTATTAGATTACCAATTTCTATTTGGGCCTGTCCATGAGAAAAATGTACAAGTTGACATGACGTAAGAATTGTGGGAAGTCCCAGATGTTTGTTTTATTGTCTATGTAAAGACTTCCTGGTTTTCAAGAAGATGTTTAAACGTTTTCTGTAACTAATCAATGTTTCGAATTTTCGAAGAAACATTTCAACCAATCTGTACATTTTGCTGTGGACATTCAATTTTTCATGTTTACAACAATACAAGTCTGTGGTGCTCTTTCAATGAAAAAGAAATCTGGAAGGCCACTCTTCCTATATCTATTTTACCATGCCATTCTCTAGAATATAATTTGTACTATAAATTCATAAATGTACCAAGAAAAACCAAATATTTGAGAAAATCTGGAGGACTTGGAGTTTTTGTAAAGAAGACAATGATAGATCTATATGATTATAAAATTATTGAATCAGAAACAGACTATGTTTTCTGGCTAGAATTGAGTTTAGAGAATGACAAATTCGTCTTTGGGTCGGTATATATTCCACCAATGCACTCTAGATTCTATAATAATGATAACTTCAGCATTTTTGAAAGAGAAGTTTCAGAAATAAGTAGTAGATACAATAATGTCTACATAATTGGTGATTTTAATGCCCAAACAGCTACGATGAAAGATTATTTTGAAGATGATGATGACAATGAAACTTACATACATGAAGCTCTCGGGATTGAAGAATTGAATAACTTCTACATAAATAAGTCAGAGTTAATTACAAAAAATATCCCTCTTGAGAGAAAATCATTAGACAAAAAGAAAAACAATCATGGATACAGACTGTTAGAGTTATGCAGGGCAAACCAATTAGTAATTGTAAATGGCAGAGTAAAACCTGATAACAAATATGGTAATTTTACATACAGAAATACATCAGTGATAGATTACCTATTATCAAGTATTCATTGTTTTTCAAATGTAGAATCCTTTGAAATCACCGAACTTGACGCTTTATTCAGTGACGGACACTCATTACTTAAATTCATAATTAATATCACGTCAGAAACCAACGTCGCGGACAATGATAATCAAAGTACTATAAATACCAGAACCCGCATATGGGATGATGGCATGTCTGAAAATTTCATTAATAATATATCAGATAATCAAATCGCTGATTTAATGTATACTACAAACAGAGCAAAACATATCAAAAGTCAACAATCAATAGATGAAATATCAGAAAAAATGACTGCTTTATTCATAACTAGTGCAAATGAAACATTCCCATCGAAATCTACAAAGTATAAGAATAGTAAAACAAGAAAAAACAATAAACCATGGTTTAACACTGAGTGTAAAAAGGCAAAAAAGCAATATCAAAAAGCAGCTAAAAAGTATATGAAAAATCCAAGTTTTGAAAATAAAGAAAGTAAAAATATGAAGTGTAAAATTTATAAGAAAACAATGAAAATGAGTATAAATCAATTCAATAAAAAACAGGAATCAAAGTTAAGAGAAATGCAATCAAAAAATCCCAAATAATACTGGAAATTTATCAATCAAATCAAAGAGTCTCAAACAACAAAAAAGAGCCCAACAATTGAATCTCTTTTCAAACATTTTAAAGATGAGAGCAACAAACAAACTCACAATGAAAGTAATAGCTCACAAGATACAGAAGCAGAAACAGATCTAAATATTGAAAATGAAAACAACACATTAAACAGAACCATAACAGCAGATGAAATTTTAAAATGCATAAAGAATTTAAAGCCTAATAAATCTCCTGGAATGGATCAAATACTAAATGAATACATCAAGCACTCTAGTGAAAAAATGCTACCCCTATATACAAATATGTTTAATCTAATCATGGATACTGGATACATGCCAAACACCTGGAGTGAAGGTATGATCATACCCATATATAAAAGTAAAGGTGATCCTGAGAATCCCACAAACTACAGACCTATCACACTATTATCTTGTATAAGTAAACTTTTCACAAGTGTCCTGAATAATAGGTTAAAACATTTTATAGATGAAAATAAAATACTCTTAGAAAACCAAGCAGCTTACAGGAAAAATTACTCAACAATGGACCACATATTTACGCTTAACGCATTGCATGAAATTCTCAAGCACTATAATAAAAAGCTCTATTGCGTTTTTATAGACTTTTCAAAAGCTTTCGATTCAATTTGGCACCAAGGGCTTTGGCAAAAACTAGTAAAACAACAAATTGGAGGAAAATTTCTAAGAATAGTGAAAAATATGTACTCTAATATCAAATCCTGTGTCATGCATAAAAGTAATACATCTGATTTCTTCCACAGTAACTGCGGAGTCCGTCAAGGCGAAAATTTGTCCCCGATCCTCTTCACGCTGTATCTTAATGATTTAGAGGAATATCTGAAAGAATTTAGCAGTAATGGAATCAAACTTAGTGACCCAAATATAGATCCGTCGATGTTCGCAGAAATATTCTTACTAATATATGCAGATGACACCATACTTCTATCAGATAACCCACAAAACCTTCAAACCAACCTTAACAACTTTGTAAATTACTGTGAAAAATGGAAGCTTAACATAAACACTGATAAAACCAAAGTTATGGCCCTTGGGACAAAATCAAATAATCTGAAAATCAATATCAAGGAAAAGGAGTTAGAAGTAGTAAAATCCTATAAATACCTTGGAACATTTTTTACCAATAATGGAAAATTCAATATAACAAAACAAAATTTGACACAAAAAGCCAGAAAATCTATGCATCTGCTATACAAGAGAATTTTCAATTTAAATCTACCTCCTGACCTTGCTTTCAAATTATTTGACCATACTATCCTTCCAATTCTTATGTACTCGGCAGAAATTTGGGGATACAATAACATAAATCAGCTAGAACAAATACATTGTGATTTTATAAGAAATATATTCAAACTAAGGAAAAGTACCCCTAAATACATGATCTATGCAGAATCTGGAAGATACCCGTTAGACATAACCATAAAATGTAGAATGATAGGGTTTTGGAATAACCTAATCACAAATAGTAAAGATAAACTTTCATATAGAATTTATAAATACATGCTAAACATACAAAATTTCAACTCGAATTGGTTAAAACAAATCAGGGATATCTTAAATTCATGTGGGATGAATGATATTTGGTTGAACCAAGAAAATATCACATGCAAATCCATAAAAAAGCTTGTAAAGCAGTCCCTAATTGACCAGTACTTGCAAATTTGGCATAACTCAACACAAGACTCAAATAAAGGGAAAAACTATTTCCAGATCAAACAAAATATAGAAATGCCATCATACCTCAAAAAACTAAAAAGATCTGACTACCTAAACTTACTAAAATTTAGAACCGGGAATCACTACCTACCAATAGAGACAGGCAGATGGAATAATATTGAATTTAATCAAAGAAAATGCACCCTTTGCAATACAAATGAAATAGGAGATGAAATGCATATGCTGCTCAAATGTCCCAACTTTAAAAGAATAAGATCATCATACATAAGGAAATATTACATTAAAAACCAAAGCATGAAAAAATTTGTCGAACTTATGACAAGTGATTCACAAAAAACGTTAACCAACATATCAAGATTTATTAAAGTTATCATGAAAGAGAACAAAAATGCACACTCAAATTAAGTCATAATTGAATAAGGGTAAACATAGCCTCCACAAAATTAAGCCTTTTATATTGCATAGGGGGGTGACGGAAAGGGAGAAAAAAACTGTTCTCAGCTTTTTTCTCCATTTCCTTCAATGTCAACTATGTCAGACAAAATTGAAAATGGCAATTATGCAAATTCAAATATTCTCAATATAGCCTTTATTTTCAAAAACCATATATATAACAATCTATAGTGATATAATTAATAGAATCTATATATTTAGCCACCTGCTGTCATTTCATTAAAGGAGGCATTGATAGAGAGAAAAAAATGTGCTGTAACACAGCATTTTTTCTTGTCCCCTCAATGTAGATAGAGTCTGCATACTGAAATGAGTTAATCAAATAATAATTTGACAATGTTATTAAAAGCTTTACTCAAATGTGTTAAAAAAAATGTTGTAAACCAATACCGACATTAGGTGTAATTACTACAATTTGCCATATTCATATATATTTAAAGTCCCTTTCTTGTTACTGGGATGCTTTATGGCAAAAGAAAAAGGTGCTGGTATCTGGCACTTTGCCTTTTGAAATCAAGCACTAAAGATCACAAAGTTCGAAAAAACCTTTTTACCCTTTCCTAAATCCTGTTTTTGAAACCGGAAAGATTTTGTCTTCCATGAGCATACAAAACAAAAGAAGAAAATGCTGATAATCATCATAAATTCCTACTTTTACCTCATTATTTCCGGCTACAGATTTAATGTTAATTGTATGTTGATATTAAGTCAAGTCAGTTTTTCGCTATGAACAAACTGTTGAATCAATGTTTATAATCCCTATTTTTAGTACACAGATACATTGAGATAAGTGGAGAAAGTGCTGTTACCAGCATTTTGCCTAACCTTCTCTATGTCAAAGGAGTCTACATCAAATATTTTCTAATCATGAAAGATGTACAATTTGATACTAAACCAAATTACTAAAATGTGTTTAAATCAATGCTTGTATGTATAGCTGCATTGAGAGAATATTCTCTTTATTGAAGGCCGGCTCTTGAAGCCGGCCTTCTTTGGAATGCTTTTTTCGATTTCGACGTGTAGGATGTGGGAGGCTAACAATTAGAACATTTTCGACATATTGGTGTAGAACTGACTGACTTGTAAGTCAATAATTGACGTTCACCTTGCAAGTTATATTTTTAAATATTTTCTGCTTTGTGAGCAAAAATATCGCAAAATTGACCGTATTTGTATATCGTTCCAATTCCAATAACTGACCGCCCCCGATCACGTGACTATCAGATTAACCACGGTCCATAGAAATACTGGAATGCACAAAAACCGAGACGTACATGGAATGTCGATATATTATCTATTAAACGATATCGGCAAGCTTTGGAAGTTCTCGAAACGCGTTTCAAATCCGGCACTTAACCCAATCCCACGTGAACGTCTCTGTTGAAAGCATCCGATCATGAAATACTCATGCGTTTCGGTATTTCTATGGACCCGATATACTGGGTTACTGCCCCTTGAAGGACCCGATAAATAAATTGTTATTTGTTTAGTCTTCCAACCGAACGACTGCGTAGCTCAATCGGTTAGCCGCTCGTACATACAGTCATAATTGTATTCTATGGTGTGGGTTCAAAACCCACTGTCGCTTGTGTCAAAATTTTCTCAAATACCTTTTTGAAAGGAACTTTTGTCCTTTGTTATATATTTAGTTAGGTATGCAATCTGATTTCTTTTTGTGTGTGTTTATTTTTCTAATATATTTTTGCATTTAAAGCGTTTAACTTTTTTGCTATAATTTTCTTTTCATTATGATAAAAATTACACATGAAAACAACCTGATTTGACCGAATGCCAATAGATGGCTGAGAACAACGTTCTCCAACAAAGAGAATTAACTTTGGCAGCACGAGTCAACAGTGACCAATTTTAATTTTTTGGCTGCATCAAGTTAAAGTTGAAGTTTACAAATTGTTTAAAAAATTATAAATAAACACTTTCATCTCGCAATGAAAATGACTATTATGACCTTATTACAAAGTTGCTGTATTTTTTTAAGATGAATCATACTATCTGTAATTCTTTAGTCAGTAAAATACAAATATTGCATTGTATTAAAGCTGCAGTCCCTCACTTGGTCAAATTGTAAAAAACGAAAAAATGGAATGAAACGCATAATTTTTATAATGACCACCTTTGGATTAGTAACGGAAGGCGGTTCAGACAAACAATGAACCTAAAATAAGATAGTTATTGCCGAAATTAAGGGAAATCCGTGGAAAAAATGAAAAACGTTTGTCACGTTTTTCAAATCTATTTTCCTCACTGTTAACATTTTGCCCAGATGTAAACACAACATTTTTGTATAAAACACAATAAATCTCTTATAAAGTAATGACGTAGATACGGGTAAAATTTAGGTAGAGTGATTGAGCGGTATGTGTGCTATACAGGACATTCGAGTTCTATCCTAGGTCTCGGCGATTCTTTTACTCTCTTTTTTTTCTTTTCTTTTCTTTTTGTCCACCATTTGTATTTTTACACAAAATACAAGCTGCCATCTGCCTAGCAAATGAAATTTCGTAGCTAATAACCATTGAAGACGAAGAAAAAAGTATAAAAAAAATCTTCAGACAGCTGGATTCGAACTCGGGGCTCCATAATTGAAAACTGACCGCTCTACCTATCACCCTAAATTTTCTTAGTCATTACGCCACTAAATATAAAAAAATGTATCGTTTTATCCATGTGCCAAAGGACGGATTTACAGAAGAACATGTCAGTGACGTGAACAAAATATCCATTTCTTTGAAGTAAAGCAATGAACAAATATTTGGTTAGGTTAAGAACCACTGGTGGTGAACTCGAACAAAGCGAGGAACATTTTTCATGAACACAAGGTACAGATACTTCATTGCACATCCAGATTTTTGTAAACAATACACGTGGCATTTTCTTTTATTTCTCTTTCCGTCTTTTTTAAAGGGTGCACTCAAATGGAAGTTACTAAGGAATGTAGATATGATTTATAATACGCACGAAAATATCAGTTTTATCGATCATTATTTTCAAATGGTATAAACGGATTGCAAGTGCACAAAGCGCATATTGAGATCATGTGGGTTGATCTTAATCGCCCGAACGAAATGGTACGATATCTCTGTTTATGTTTATCTATTTGCATTGCAAGTAAACAAAAAAGACATATAAATGTACAAATAAAGGCTGTAAATTGCAGTTTTCGGTGTCATGTCATTGAAAATCATTGTGCGGTTTCTTCGTGACAACGTTACAGCATGTTTGCGATGTTATCTTTTCCAGATACGGTGTTTTATGAGAACATGTTTGATAAATTAATCGATTGCACTGGACTCAACGGCACATTTAAACATTTATTCGGTAATATCGCACTGATTTGAGCATCTAACCATAGATTTCCGGCATCAAATTCGAGCACCAGGTATCATCATCATCATCATCATCATCATCATCATCATCATCATCATCATCATCATCGACATCATCATCATCATCATCATTTTTATCGTTACCTTGGAGTTTCACCGGTAAGATTTTCGTTATGCCTTCTTAAATTTGGTACAGATGGAGAATAAACTACTAAATGAGAACAAGATGTATCTTGATCAGACAGTGCACATGCAAAGTCTGATCTGGATCCATGTTGGTCGCAAAAGCCTATCAATAGGAAGAACACATGAATAAGAGGTATCGGTTATGGCAATCAATTGTGTGCTAAAATAGACTTGGTTACTGTTCTGTTTTTATAAACTGTTGGTATTGGTAAGAAATATCGTAACTTCAGCTTCAAACAAGCTCTAGTTGCGACGTTTTACATTTACATTTACGGAATGCCATCGTTTGTCCGAAATTAATCAGTTTTCTCGATAAAATTGACCCCTATTCAAAGACGAAGCAATGTAATACATTATGTATTTCCGAAACAGTTTCCCCCAATTAGACTAGAAAAGTTTGGAAAAACATTGAATCAAAAGAAGAATAGATCTATACTGAAAATAATTTGGCTCCTTTTTTCTTAATATTTTTCTTTCATATTTTCTTATTTAGTACACACATTTTAACTTCTCAACGTATAAAATCAATGTATTTTGACATCTAGAGCAGTCAGCTAGACAAATTGGCGGACGGGTAGAAAAACGGACGGACGGGCAAACGAAGCACTATCTATATGGTGGTCATTACTGAAAGCCTTCTAATTGGGGGCTGCAATACCAGATAGGCCTATTGTTTTGGAAATAATTATTGTATACCATTAATTCATCTTTGAAAAAAATAAATTTTATCTACTATATATAGACCTAGTGACGTTTTTTCGGACAAACACTAGTGCTTCGTCGGTGTAAATCTAAAACGTCACAAACCCAACTTTATTGAAGCTGTAGTTACGGGATTTTATAACAACACCTACGATTTATCCATATTTAACCGAAAACCCATTCTATTGTTAGGACAAAAGTCATTGCAATTCGAACAGCCATTGAAAATGTTCACGGTATCATAAATAAACCGTACAAGTCCCCTTCAAAAAACGTTAACTACGATTTTCACATCACAAAAAAACTTCTACTCCAAGAATTGTAATACCAACTTCAGAATCAGTCAGAGAAATAACATAACAAAACGTACAATAGCCTCGATTAAGTGTCTCACCGATTCGTCCATATTGTTTTGGCGGATAAACACGTGCAAATCGTTGTGTACATGCTCAAACTAGTAAAACTGGTTTTTAAACGCGCATTTAAACATGAAGTATCTGTACCTTGTGTTCATGAAAAATGTTCCTCGCTTTGTCCGAGTTCACCACCAGTGAGAACAATAGGTTTCAATTTTGTTGTTAAAAATTCAGTATTTTTAAGTTAATCATGGTTATGCGAGCTGGTATTTGTTCTAAGTTAACTATGGTAATGTGAACTTGTGTAGGTGGTGCAGGACCATTCGCTGAGAAATCTATATGCAGCATAGTCTATTATTGCACTTGGGGTCACCCAAATGAGTAAACGTGGCAATTTGCGGGACTTGCAGAATGTATACATTTTAAAAGTAGAAGTCACTGGAACTGCAAACTAACAATACGCTATCAAATAATTGCTACTGCAAGTCCACGTTAATTCCGTTGGGGTCTTGATACTGTGAGTTCAACAAGAAAAGGAAAGATATAATTAACATAACGTGGTTGAAATATATCACTTCAGCAAAATTGTCATGGATGGCTACCAAAAAATTGCCGGCCTCTTTGATGCTATGCGTCAAAATTTTGTCTTGTAAATGTAAATGGAATCTAAATCTAAACATAGAACAAGGATTCAAGAGTCATGAAACCAGCACATTTTGATTTTATCTATATATGATTTCACTTGCTAAACTTATATCAAGTGAAATACACATTTAACTTATTAGTAGACATGAAGTTTTAAGAGAAAGAGGGAAATTGCTGGTCTCCAGCATCTTCTCCTTTTCCCCTATTGGCTTCACTGCATGTAGATCTATACCCTTTGACATAAACTTAAAGACCAACATTTCCTCTTTCTGCAGCATTTTCAAACATTATAGACTCTAAACAAAATAATGTTCATAATGAGCCTTTTTAACTACCACCAGTTTTTTTAGTTTACTTTGTTTGTTCATAAAGAACTATGCTTTGTGTGTGTGTGTTTGTGACTGAGTGTGTGTATTGTCCTTTGGATTTCTCTTTTATTTTATTTCCCCCTCCATGATACAAGATGTCTCAAAACCAAAAACACAGAACTGGTAGATCTATAAAGAAAACCATTAAATCATACATTTTAGTAAGAAAAAAAGATTGATACCAAGAAAACAATGAAAGCACGAGGAGAAATGTGAAATTACAGCACTCTTCTCCTCTTCTCGCAATGTTTTCTTCTAAATAATCAATAATTATTGCATTGAAATCAGGTAGATCTAGGTACCTAAATCTGATCAATCAAAACATGAAAATACAATGAGGAAATGTCGTAGGTGTATCCATTTTGTTTACACATACGGCATTTTTACATTCTATTGGCCGATGAATTTTACCGAACTCCTCGCCTCAACTCTCAAACGTGCATGATTTGGGATAGTTTTCTTGTTGGACAACGCGGGAAAGGCGCATTGTGCCTCATCGCAGGCACACTGTTCCTTTTCTGATTTGTACAACGCAAAATTTCATGGAGATCCCTAAAGTCAGTTTTGTGTTTCGTTTCGACAAAGCTGATTGCACGATGGGACACAAAATCTGGTGATGCTTCTTTTCTCAACACAGAAACATCTTAAAATGAAGAAAAACATCCTTTTTATTTCTTGACAAATTTGCAATCTAAAAAGCGAAGATGTGATTACAATACAATACTCACGATTTAGAAGTTTATCATCCGACAGGAAAGAAAATAATCCAAAATATGCACTATTTGAGTGATGATGTTGTTTAGAGTTGATCGCGTGTTCTATGAGGACATGTGACCGCCTTTTCAAATATTGCCTAACTGGAACACCTTTATTTATGAATGAAAATTACGTCATTGTGTAAAGATGGTTGACCAATGAAATCAATGCCCATTGACCCGATTAATTACTATCGTAGTATTATAGTATTAAAGTCTTTTTCATCATGTGCAGCCTTATGGTTATGGCCCCCCTCATCCCCTTTTGTAGTCATTTTACCCTCGTCTTTAGAATCTCTTTAAAATAGATGTGTAGAAATGAAATATTAATATGACCGTCACCGTTTGTAATGTATGAGTATTGTTTATGTGTAATTTGTTCGTATATCATGTTGTATATGATTTGAACAATGAAATTATTTGATTTGATTTGATTTGATTTTGTACGAGATCTGGAAAGGGTACCCGTATTTCATTTAATCCATTACCAGACGACAGCATATTATATTTGTCCAAATTCAAAGATACCGCATACGACAATTCAAGAGAATGAATTTGATCTTTTTGGGTAGGAAACATTGTTGAAAAGAAGAGATTGCTTATCACAATCTATTTCCTCATCTTCCACAATGTGTTACAGATTATTTTATCTCGTTGGACGTCAAAATGCTTCTTGTGGGATTGAGACAATACTAGCATACTATGAATTCCGCTACTTTGTCTAATAAATTTGAATATTGACGTGGGGTAATAAATAAGATTCTACTTTTTATGGCATTGCTGTTAAAGACACAAATTTCCGCCAAACCTCAGATTATATCACGCGTTCTAATGTCGGATGTTAGATCACTTTAATGTCGAATTACTTGGTCATCAAAAGACGATTTGGTCCGCATATAAATAATGATGTCAATTCTTATGACATAAACTTCTTAGATAATGCATTAATGAGCCAAGATGAATTATTTGATGTCTGGAAAACGGATCTTATTTGAATAATTGTCGATTTTTAAATTGGCTTTGTGATAATCAAAAAATCTCTTGGGATCGAACCAAGTAATATTGGACAAGCAGAAATGAAAAATAAAAAAATAATCTGAATTTCATACCTTGCCATTAAAATTGTGTTGAACACTTTACACATTTCCCTTATCCAATCAAAAACAGCGAAAATGTATACGAAAAAACGATGTTTATTCACAGCAACATCAAAGGTAAATCTTGAATTGTCACAATCAGAAAATGAAGGCCCTTTATTAACATAATTCATTTATCTGTGTACAAATCATTAAAGGTCATTCCATTGTTTCCCTCGATTCATTATGACCTGAGTAGTTCGTGTTGTACATCTTTATACTGTGCACAGTGTACAAGAATTCATCCACTCACCAGAAGAAATAGCAAAACAAACCTGCCCAATGCCCCTTCTACGAATTATGAATTTTGCTTTATTGGCGGACGGTTTGTTTCTATAAGTCGAATTGTGTCGCCCCAAAAGGAAAACATGAATAATGAAGTCAGATTTATGACATAAATTTCTTAGATAATACATTATTAAATTCCGACAAATCATTTGATGTCTAATAAACGGGTATTATTTGAATTATTGTCCGTTGTTTGATACGAATATTGTTTGAACTATTTCCGTTGTTTGACCCTTTCCCAAATGACAAGATTTTGACTGTTACATACAGGTACATTGTACAATGTGAAAGCTGATGAAGGAAATAGAGTGGATGCTGCTAATGTAAATAGAAATTTTGTAAGATATAGCACGAAACTTCGTAAGTACAATTCCTTTTATATTTTGTTTCAGAACACAAAATTCCAGTAAAGAGACAAATTTCTCGTTCAAATGTATCACATTCTTTCCTGCCGGACGATACATTTCTTTTACGTCGAATTACTTGGCCATCAAAAGACCACTTAGAATGAATTTGAATAATGAATCAATTTTATGACATAGTTTTGTAATGTAATGCATTTCAAATCATGTAACCCATTACCACACAGTGACTCCTTTTCACTCATCACAAGATAATGGCTTTGGAAAACATTGTGGAAAATGAAGAAATTGCTTGTGACAAGCAATTTCTTCATTTCCCACAATGTTTTCTACCCAATATGACCAAAAAGGTCGAATTTTATTCACTTGAAATTATCGTCTGCAATATCTCTGAATTTGGACAGGTCCAAATATTGTCGTTTGGTAATGGGTTAATGTCTGGAACACCGATTTCATTTGAATAATGTTCGATTAGATAGACATAAGTAGGTCAAATCATAAGGAAAATAAAGTCTTTCCCTACACTCCATGTTAAAAAAGTTGCATTACTTGTATACATTGCGATGCTTTGGCCCTCTTCCAAATAATACCTGATTTTTACGTCCGAATCGCGGAATGAATACGACGTCAGCCGAAAAATTTTGACGTCACATGAATCTCATTAGGAGTGGACTTCTTTAAACTGACGAATGCATTTTTTCTTCTTTCTTAAACCTCACGTTTTGAAGAAGTATGGGAATGAATGCATAAACTGTAGTTCTTAACCAATTCCATTGACTTCTAAAGAAATTAACCTGAATTACGAGTCGTATGTGCTCAATGAAAGAGAACATAAATAACACCGAAGCCTATGCACGACTTGTTTTCTACATTTTTACAAAACAAGTTGGGTTTTGTATTACGAAACTAGAATTGAATAATTGAAAAATTGTTACAGACATTAACGGTTGAAAGAATCTGCGTCTTTGTTCCTATTTAGTAGAATTGATAGATTTGTCTGTTATTGCGTACATTGAAAGTCAGTGATGTGTAAAGCGGCTTAATTTTCTGTGAAGCAATTCTTGCGCTCTGAATTGAAAGTGACAAATTGAAGTCGGCCAGTCGGAAAACTTGTACTGGATCAGTTTTCAAGGATATTATTTATGTAATATGTGCGGTTGTTAGCGATATCGATATCTGTCCTCTTTGTCTAAAGTTAAGGTGGGTTCACATTGACGAATTTTCTTACGATTCCTTACGAATCAGACATTCGTAATCACATTTCCGATAAGTTCACGTATTGTTACGATTTGAGCGAATTTAACGGACGGTTTACGTATTTCTACGTCTAGTTTACGGACTGTTTACGGATTATTTACGAATCAATAGGAGTATTGCCGACTTAGTTACGAATGTTTACGAGTCCTTTGTTATTATTTTGTTGTTGTTGTTGTAAGAAAGACAACTTCGATTTTGAAAATCTGACATTCGACAAGACGATATGACTTGCGAACGAAATAAGCTTGGGTTTTACCAACAATTTCTTCAAAACCATCAACCCTTTCCCAAACAGGACCTAGTTTTGACGTCCCATGGTTTGGGAAAATAATGAGAGAAAAAAATAAATTGCTGATAATCAGCAATGTAATTCTTTCTGTTCATTCAGAATTTTCTTTTCAATACCATACAAAGTTTACACTTCTTACACCAATAATTGTTTTGTCTGTAACCCCTTTCAAATCGAAACAACAAAAATCTTGCCGTTTGGGAAAGAAAACTTAATTGCTTCTACCGGAATAACCCTCATACTACCGTATTTGGGTCATCTATGACCCCAGACATATTTTTATGAATGCTTTATTCAAATTTGTTCTCCGATGCACGTTTACTTTTTTTACTTTTTCAATCTTATATTCGTGGAAAATAAATCAATTTTTCTTGAACGTCGAACAACGTTTGAAGGACTTATCGTCGTTTTTTGTGATGGGATAAAAAAAATGACCCCAGTGCATATAAACACATTGAAAAGGGGGCTCTTAGTCCTCATTTTATTGCAAATCCAAATTGGAAATCGTTTGACGTTTAGCAAAACATTAAATAGTATTTCCTCTATCATAGATTATATTTATCATCAATTTTGAATCGAGTTTAGTGTATGAGCAATGATTTCGAAAAAGTGTACTTATATCATGTAAGATAAATATTTATCATCTTATGCCTCTGCATATTCACAAGGTCTGACCAGGACCCACACTATCCTCTCACAGCTTCTCCATCAAACATAACCCTCATCAGGCCCTTTGGGGAGCCTGATCTGTTTTAGTATCATTCTAGGAATCTCATATCATAATTTCTCTTTTTTAAACATCCCGGCTCGTTATATTCGTAAACTTGCCGTGTTATATTCGTGAATCACTTACGGGTGATTTGCGATTAACTAAGAGTCATTTACGATTGAATAACGGAACATTTAATCCGTGGACATTCGTGAGAAAATTTTCAACATGTCAAAAAATGTCCCCGTATGAGCACGAATCACTAAGAATATCATCGATTCATTGCGAGTTGTTTACGAATGCATAAGAGTTGTTTACGAATACCTGCGGTTATATACGATTGAACTTTCTGAATGGGCCACTCAAAACGAAATCTATGAATATGCACGATTTCTTTACTATGTCTATTATATTTTTGGTTGTAAATAATAAGATATAATCTCCATATCATCATCAAGCAGCTGGCATTGAGAAATAAAGCATTTTATACTTACGAGTTATTTACGGATGCCAGCGTATTGTTTACGAATGTTCACGGATGGCCTACGAATGTCCAATTCGTAAGGATTCGTAAGGAAAATTCGTCAATGTGAACCCACCTTTACTTGGGTTGTCGTCGGAGTTTCGGATGATAGGCAATAATGAACCATGTGCAAATTCAAAATCGTACAGGATTATGAAAAGGATTCAATAACGCATTTAACCCATTACCAAACAATAACTCTTTTTGACTCCCCACAGAATAACGACAAAGGAAAATATCGTGGAAAATGAAGAAATTGCTCGTGACAAGCAATTTCTTCATTTCCCACAATGTTTTCTACCCTAAAAGATCTAAAAATTGAAAATTCCTTTTACTTGAAATTGTCGTCTGCAGCACCTTTCAATTTGGATCTCCCTAAAATTTTGTAGTTTGGTAATGGGTTAAAACCAACATCCAGATCAGCTTTTGAATAACATTTTCGCAAGCCAGGTGTAAAGTTCACGACGTAACGTCGTGTCTGTATTCACGTTGACGTATTTGGTCCAATTTTCATGGTGCCCTGATAAGTGATTTTCAATCAATTGTTTTTATCTCTTCCTTGATTCATTGGGAAGGACTGTGTACAATGACTATGAAACTGTTCGCACCTAAAATAGTTTTTTTCTATTGTCTTTTTTATGGAGTCTTGCTTGTACGAAAAGTTTCTGAATCACTAAGCCAATTGCGAAGTCTAATTTTCAGGATCTACGTAGATCAAAATATCGTCGTTTTCATTCGTAAACCTCGTAACTGCAGCTTTAATCAAGCTGCAGTTACGAGGTTTTTGAAGAAAAAAGGCGACGATATATAAATTGCAAGATCGATAAGACTCTTTTTCACAGAACATGGCAAATAATCTAGCAGCCGACAGTAATCATAAATGGGTAAGTTTAATAAATGTGACCATTCCCGTTTAACATGCCTCGGCTTTTGCTGAGAAACATATTCAACCCAATCAAAGCTAAAAGTATGTGTCATTGTGTCTTTGTACTGGGTACCAAGTTTAAAAAAATCGCTTCACAAATAAAAAAGATATGTCATTGAACATGTCAAAAATGTCAGGAGTGAAACGCTTTTTGTGTGACACTTAAGATTTGAACCAAGTTTCTAAACTATGGAAAATAAAATACAGTGACAGGATACTACAATAAGCACTTGTAATTCCTAAAACAACATGTGCATCATCATCTTAAAATTACCTTTTCAACTTATCTTCACTGGTTTAGGATGTGGAGCCTGTTTTATACACTAACCCTCTGAATTTGACGTCAGGAGTGAAACACTTTTATTTTTCAAAATGTGTTCTCATTTTTGTCTATTCAGCCAGAAATCTACCACTCAAACTTTTTAAGGAAGCCTTCAACCTTGTGGGCATTCTGTACTCTACTATTTAGTGATTTGTTGATTCCAATTTCTAATATTGTGCAATATATATGCTGTCAGGAGTGAAACGCTTTTTTGTTGTCATTTTGCAAGATTGTGCACACAATTTTAGCTACAAACTTGTGAACATGAATTTAGAATATAATTTTGGCACTGCTTAACCATTTAGAATAGTTTTTAGCCACTCTAACTAAGAAATCTGGATGTTATTCTGTAAAAATAGCTGTTTTTCTTAACATTTTAATGTCACACTTTGGTCACATTTTTTTAAACCTGCCTAAATCTGCAGTGGGCAGACGAAGTTTGCATAACCCATTAGGAAAGTTCCTAATGGAAACTGCAGACGACATCGCTTTGATGACATCTCGGAAAAGTGGGAAAACACATAACGGAATCGCATTAACATATGTTGTCTTATCGGCGGGTAAAATGTGGAGGATTTTTGTAGTTTCATAGCAATTAAGATCGCATCAAGTAGCAAGAATGGAAGCACTGTGGTCTTCGAGGACAGACGTCATGTATACAAGTATATCGTTCAATTATGTTGGATCTAACAAAGTAGTTTCTACTTAATTCCCATTTCATACAGCTTTTTATCGTCGACAAATTTGAATTTTGAGTGGGAAAATGATATTAGAAAAATGAAGTGTTGCCATTTTTGTCATTTTTAAGTATTGAACCCTTTTCTGCTGTTCTTAATTCGATTCTCTACAATGTATCTTTTTTAATTAACACTATATACGCCATGCTATTTTATGATCACCATTTTATCATTTAGTTTTTATACAGACAACCGACAGCTAGTCTTCGGACATGAGTAGGTTCGATGTGCTTTTATGTAATGCGACCCACTCAACCCTTTCTGAAAACAAGGCTAGGATTTGATTCCGCCTGTAGAAAATGCTTTACCACACAATGACTCTTTTCGACTCCTCAAAAGATAAATGCTTAGGAAAAACATCGTGGAAAATGAAGAAATTGCTTGTGACAAGCAATTTCTTCATTTACCACAATGTTTTCTACCCAAAGAGACCAACAATTTTTAAATTTCAATCACTTGAATTTATCTTCTGCATTATCTTTTAATTTGAACCAGTCTAAAATTTTGCCGTTTGATAATGGGTTAAAATGCATTGAAACAAAAGAAGAAAATGCTCATTGAAACAAAAGAAGAAAATGCTGAGAATAAGCATTTTCTCCTTTTGTCTCAATTTTGCCTGTGTCGTGCTGTACAGAAATCCCATCTTTTTCAACATTCAATTTGTCATGTGTAGTATCTTTCAAATCAGACCAGTATCGCTTTTAGCTGTTTGATAAATGGTTAATTGAGTACTAATCGTACACACCTGTGATATTCTTTTCCTGTCACTAACTTCAATGTGATCTAATTACCCTGTTATTATCTTCTCAAAATCGGTGTCAATTTAACCTTGAATTTAGAGTAAGAGTAATTCGATATATCACGGTACGGAAACTACAGAGACAGAGCCATTGGCTCTGCCGCTTAAATCCTCTGGGGGGCTTCCGGCCATGTGTGGCTCTGTCTCTGGGGTCGTGATTTTTTGACAAAAACAGGTGAGTGTTCAACTTTGTTGTTCATTTATTTTCTTCTGGTGCTTAAAATCGAAAAACCGGGAATGTCATGCTCCCCTAAGACCATTTATCTGCCTGTTCTAATTCTGTGGGCTTCAAAGTCGGCAGGGTTTTCACAGGATCATTGTCGTCGTGGGTCGACCCTATGTGATTTTTTCTTGTTTACATCATGTATTCATGTACATTTCAACGGTAAATAGCCAATTGCTGCAGCCAAAACATGTGATATACTAATCGAGGGATAATGTCGATCAGACATTGCTTTCCCATGTAACAAAACCTTAGAAATGATTGGCAAACGTAAAGTTTGAGCAATTTCTATCGGTGGCTCTGTCTCTGGCGGCTGGCTCTGTCTCTGGCGGCTGGCTCTGTCTCTGCGTGCTTGGTGAAAAAATTAATCTATCGCAAAATTCGTGTCGAAGTAATTTACTCACACACTGAATAGATCATATTGTGTATGGCGAATGGTTCAGTCACCGATTAAACCCTTTGCAAAACATCGAACTTTCAGCGCTGTTCAATTTCAAAGCTACAATTAAACAATGTCCTTTGAATGATCAAAGATCAGCGTGTCTAAATTGACGGGGTAAGAGGGATTTCGATTTAAGTAAATATGTGACTCGGAACCGAACATCCTGTGATAAAGACATCGTACTATCTGGAGACAGCTACTGAACTCTCACGGCCACCGCGCAAAATGTGCCATTATTCGCTTTTATTCAGTGGAAAACATGCTTCTCTTCCAATTTACATGTATTGGAGTATACACTAACCTTTCGTCACGGCTCATGATTCTATGTAGTACTGTACTTAAGGACAGATCCTCCATTTATTTCCTACGGTAAGATTTTTTTTATTTTTTCTGTACTGATATTTAAATATATGAGAAGTAAAAAAATGGTTTAAAAACTATAGGTCACCAAGCGAATTAAAAAGTTATTGGATTTCAAGGGAGACTACTTTTGTCTAAAATTGCAAAAATGAGGTGTCACTTAAATACCCACAAAAAGGTGTTCGAAATGACTAGGATTACATGAATAAGTCTTTATTGTGTTCAATATGTTTTATTCTGTCTAAATGAGTGTCAATTTGGGAAAATTTAGTGATGATTTTGAAATTTTCAGTAAAACATTCTTTCAAAAGTAGCTGAAATTGCTCTTTTATCGCAACGTTTCTGATGATAAAAAATATTCCAGTGGTAAGAATTTTTTCTTTTTTGGTATAGACATAGTGCTTGGTCATACCTACAAAAACAAAAAAAGAAAAATATATCAAACCAAGCGTTTTTCTTAGTTATAAGTAAATTTTGGTTTACTTTTTGCAGCTTTGTCCGAAATTGTTTCACTACTTTTATCCATTTTCTTCCTTATTACCAGCTTTAGATAATAAAAAGTGTCATCTTTTGTGTCCATCTGAAGCGGACTAGCTCATAAAGACACCACTTTGCTTTTGATGCTCCGTTTCCTATCGCTAACGCCACATGTTGAACGCGTAACAGAAAGCGAAATGTACCATCCGAGTACTAGTACACTTTAATTGACCAAACAGAGAAAACTGAAATAACCGAAAAGGATCTTGTCATTTATCAACCAAACATTAACTAAATGTACAAAAATACATTTGCTGAAAAGGCCAATTACTGAAACAGCTTTATTTCGTTATTCAGGATATGCGCAGTAAGTTGCGCAGAAACAACTGGAGGATCTGTCCTTAAGGCGACAAACTGGGTGTTGACAAAGAAACAATTACACGATGGGTAATCCACGTGATTTGGGGAAAGGTCCACACCGAAAAATTGTCTGTTTCAAGTATATTTTGTTCTATATCTCAGTTTAAACTCTACGTATTTTGACGAGCAATTGCACCATACGCGCCTTTGAGAGGGTCATTCCTGAACCTCTTTATGCAAAGTATTCCATAGTTTTATTAAAATGCAACCAAAAACATTCATTTTGAATGTTTCGAGAAACCATGGGATTTGATGCGGAGTGAGTTAGAACCGGGGAATGTCCCTCTCAATGACGCGCGTGCGGTGCACTTTATCTCGTCAAAATCCGTCGAGTATTAGCTGAGAAAATACACAAAACAGACTTGAAGCAGACGATTTTTCGGTGTGAACGTCAGGGGCCTGTTTCATCAAAACATTTTTAAAAGAAGTAATTTTGAGTTAACGATGTCTTAAATATCGGTTAAAACAACAATCGCATAATCCAGGGGCTCGTATTTTCAACGATCTTACGACAAAGTTTTTGTTAAAATGTGTAACAAAACATGTGAGTGCACGAGAAATCAGATTGGACCAATCAGGTTTGTTGTTACAAGTAACTACGCAAAAATTAATCGTACGAGCGTTGATAATACGGGCCCCAGGTCTTGATAAATTGGTGATACGCGTTTCTTGTCCAAAACTTGTCGTAAGTCATCGGTAAGACAAAGACAAAAAATACGTCTTAAAATGAAACTGGCCCTTGTTTTTTTTTTTCTTTTTTTTTATTTGCACCAATATATCCGACATCTTTCCATTTAATCCTTCCCAAGCAAGACATTTTTCTGGTGCATTGTGAGAAAAGAAAATTGCTCATAACCAGCGTTTTCATATTTTTTCTCACAAATTTCAATGATACCTATTACATATTTGATACTTCGGAGCTATGCGCAGATACATACATGTCTCTCTCATGAGAGGGGGGGCGCCCGTCTGCATCCTTGCATGTCTGGCCATCATTTTGAATTGGAGCAGTCCTAAATAAGAATTCTATGTATCACCTAATGTGATATAATACCCCGCCATTAGTGATTACATTTGTCCGGATAAGTGTTTTTGTCGAAAACAAAGGACAGTGACTCACAAAATAAGAAAGGAATATTTATGCTCCTTTGATACAGAACTTGTCTTTATTGAGATATATCTACCCATGAAATTTCATGATCATAGCTTCGACACTTTCAGAGATATGCTTTGGACAAATATTTTGTAAACAGACTAAAATTAACCGACAGTTCAAAGCAGAGCCAGCCGCCAGAGACAGAGCCAGCCGCCAGAGACAGAGCCACCGATAGAAATTGCTCAAACTTTACGTTTGCCAATCATTTCTAAGGTTTTGTTACATGGGAAAGCAATGTCTGATCGACATTATCCCTCGATTAGTATACCACATGTTTTGGCTGCAGCAATTGGCTATTTACCGTTGAAATGTACATGAATACATGATGTAAACAAGAAAAAATCACATAGGGTCGACCCACGACGACAATGGTCCTGTGAAAACCCTGCCGACTTTGAAGCCCACAGAATTAGAACAGGCAGATAAATTGTCTTAGGGGAGCATGACATTCCCGGTTTTTCGATTTTAAGCACCAGAAGAAAATAAATGAACAACAAAGTTGAACACTCACCTGTTTTTGTCAAAAAATCACGACCCCAGAGACAGAGCCACACATGGCCGGAAGCCCCCCAGAGGATTTAAGCGGCAGAGCCAATGGCTCTGTCTCTGTAGTTTCCGTACCGTGATATTATCAACTTCTTCGTCCTGTCACCACAGTTTTTTGTAGCTCAATGATAGAATATTGGATTTGCGACCTTAGGGATATCGGTTCGATCCCATGTCAGACATAGACGCGTGTTTCTGTGTGATCTGACTGTACTTTAAACCTTACACGTATATGACATAGCTCAGAGTGAATTTCTACACATATTTATGCCATAGGCGTCACAATACATTGTAAAAATATGTTGTGTCGTTAGTTTGGGTACATGAATGAACTAAATCGAAAAAAGAAAGTAGGGGAGACCGGGGCTATTTCGGCCCCGGGGCAAGTTCGGCTAGTGGCTCTTTTGAGCCTGTCGACAGAGATAGAGAGCTCTGACCCGGATTTTAATGTCACTCATGACGAAAGCTTTTCGCAGAAGGTTTTTGGTCGAATTTAATACAAAAACGTAGAATTTAGAACACGATTCTGATTTTTAGACACTTTCAGTATTTTTCCACATTTATATAAGTTTTAATTTATAGTAATATGCGCCAGGATTCAGATTTCATTTTTGTATATTTATGAAGACAATTAACTCCTCTTTCATATTAAAACTAAAGATGAAGTGTTCATGTTATCTAAAAGAAGATATGGCGTGATGTTGACACCAGGTCTGTCTGGGGCTAGTTCAGCCTTTGGGGTTGGGGCAAGTTCGGCCACCACCAAACTTGCCCATGAATAAAAAGAATAATCGCTGTTAGAATTGCCATTTCTTGACGACTCCGAATATATCAATTGTTCAGACCTAGCTCTAACAGAAATGTAAAAAATGGACAAATTCAAAATCACAGGCCGAACTTGCCCCAGCCTCCACTTGTTATCCCGAATGTCCCCTTACTCACGATGATTTGACTGTTATAACAATGCTTTTTCAATTTATGCCTTCATTTGGAAGTCGTATACAGATTCCTTTAAATTTAAACAGTCTAAAAATCAAATATAAGGATTTAAAGGTCTGTGCATACCTTGCCCCAAGGGTGGGCCGAACTTGCCCCATGTATGTGGCAAGTTCGGCCACCACGATCAAAACTCTAAAATTTGAAATTCTCTTTATTGAAAAGAAAAATATAAAAAGGACAGACGCAGTTTGAAAGGCTTTCGCCTGTCGAACTTAAATATATAAATCACGCCCAAATAACTTTCATATAATTCAAAATATGAGCAATCGAAATTAGGGGGCCGAAATAGCCCCGGTCTCCCCTAAAGGCCAATGACCATCATACAGTACAGAATTAATATCAACGAATAGTTGTAACTAATTGACGTTACGTGTCAAGAGAACCTATATTTAGTTACACGAACATTCATAAGTTCCATTTAGGCATCTTTCATCTCGGCCATTTGAAGTGGTCAGTGCTAAATAATTGTAAGAGTATCAGTTTTTGTATGCACTTACACGGGTTTTGTGCTGAAACACCCATTCACAAAGACGTCGCTAACAGTTCTATCAAGGTCTCTGCTCCTTTGATTTCCCCTCAAGTGGTTGGTTAACCTTTTCCCAAGCAAGACCTGGTCTTGACGTCCCAAATAGAAAAGGTTTTGGAAAACATTGAAACAAAAGAAGAAACTGCTGATAACCAGCAGTTTCCCCTTTTGTCTCAATATTTTCTATGCCATATTTTACCCAAATTATATCTTTAATTACTTCCATTTTGTCATTTGTGGCAGTTTTTGGATAGGATTACCCTAATATCTTGCCGTTTGGGAAAGGGCTAAATGGCACTTCGTGACAATTCTCCCTTTAAATTAATTTCTTCAAAGACTAATGTAAATGCGATAATTAGTGTATTTTTAGAAATAAAAATCTCAAAGATCAAGCATTTTCACCCTCCAGTAGAAATTTAGTGTTTCACTGAGATTGACAATGTGAACATAACGCTGCTTTTCAACGAAAACCTCGTAACTGCAGCTTAAAACAAGCTGCAGTTACGAGATTTTCGATGAAAATCGACGAATTTGAGTGTTGCCTTTAGATTGACAAAATGAACATAATTGAATGTTACCCGGTGACAATTGTGCAATTCAATTAATGAAGTTAGGGACCTCATACGTTGATGATTTTTCTATTTTTTTCGCAAGTTTCTGCTTTTATATTTGTGTATGCTAACATGACGAATAAAAAGTCAGCTTGGTCATGTACACAAATAAGAGATATGTTGGGTTGTAATTTTGATGTTAATTATTAAATGTCTCCTTTTGTGTCAATAGTTTCTGTGTTATTTTGTATACGAATCCTAAATATTTGTATCCAGTCTGCCGTCTGCACCAGTATTTTTTTAGTTTCTTTTATTTTATTTCATTTTATTATTATTTTTTTTATTTTTTTTTATTTTTTTTTTTATTTTATTTATTTTTTTATTTTTTTTTTTTATTTTTTTTTTTAAATTTGGACGGTCGGCACCTTTACATTTTGGAAAAGTTATAAGGATGGCGGTAAGCCTGCGACGAAATCTTACCTCACATCATTAAATTTTCATATTATTATTATTAATTTTCCAAACGGCAAAACAACTTTTTCATTTCAAAAACTGCTACAGACAGCAAAACGATGTTAATGAAGACAAAATGTTTGAAAAGATTGGCAAAGAAAATATTGAGACAAAGAAGAAAATGCTGGTCACCAGCATTTTCGTCTTTGTCTTATTGTTTTCTCAAACCTTTTCATTTTAAGGACGTCAAAACCAGGTCTTGTTTGGGAAACAGTTAAAGCATTCAGACGTGGTTCTTTGATAATTCATGGCGTTTACCATCAGTTCCTTTTCCCTCGATAATGTCAATGATATTATATTGTTCGGAAAAGGGTTAAGGATGGTGAAACTGGATTGAATCTTACCACATAGCATTCCACATTATTAAAGTAATCAGTCGGGTTTCTAGAATAAATCATGACGTTTAACAACGTTTCCTTTTCCCTCGATGATGTCAATAATATTTATTGTTCGGTATAGGGTTAAGGATGGTGAAAATGGATTGAATCTTACCACATAGCATTCCACATTATTAAAGTAATCAGTCGGGTTTCTAGAATAAATCATGACGTTTAACAACGTTTCCTTTTCCCTCGATGATGTCAATAATATTTATTGTTCGGTATAGGATTAAGGATGGTGAAAATGGATTGAATCTTACCACATAGCATTCCACATTATTAAAGTAATCAGTCGGGTTTCTAGAATAAATCATGACGTTTGAATGAAAACTTTAATAGGATTAGTTCTGCCCGTCAATGTCACCCAAAACACTATTTTCCTCATTCAAATTAGTTTTGTACTTCGATGCTTTTCAACAAAAACCTCGTAAAAACAGCTTAAAACAAGCTGCAGTTACGAGATGTTTGTTAAATTGGTTTGTAAATTATGAATTTCCAAAATATTTTTGTTATCTGGTTTTGATGTCCATAGACTTAAATGCTTTTGCAAACATTGACAGAAAAAAAGAAGAAAAATAGTGATGACATATGATTATTTAATTTGTTCTCTCCCGCAATATTTTCTGTTATGAATGCTATGAAAAATGAGAGGATATGGGAAATGCTGATTTTCTTCCCTTAAAGATATATTTCACATACACAATTTTTCATAAATTTTAGTTATATTTCTATCTAAAAGAGCATAATCATTTTCTTATGAACATTCTGAAAATTTCAAATCCTAAAATTGCGCAGTCTACGAGACTTTTTTTTTCTTAACGTATACAACCCATCATAAGCACTGAAGGGACAAGGGCGAAATTTGAAAAGTGCCAGTAATTCCTGAATTGTGTTACATTTCCATTCCAAATACAAACATAAGTCTTTTGAACGGTTAAGAATTTTGAATTAATGCATACTTATGGAAATATTTGTCAAAAATGTTCAAACTTACCTCCCCTGTATGTGAATATAGAGTAAAATAAAATTTCTAAATTATTTTCTTCTTGAAGCATAATCTTGAAATCCGGCACGCTGAAACACTTTATGTGAATAGTATTTACAAGTGTGTGTGATTTTTTGCATATCGTATGGCTAGAAAGTAGTGTTTTTAATGATGGGTCATATACCTTAATATCAAACTAATTCATGTATACAGCAGTTTTGATTGAAATGGAATTTGTCATTTTCGTCTCATCTTTAAATGCGTTTCTTTTGCTTATCAGCACTCTAGGAACATTGTCGGAAATGAAGAAATTGCTTGTTACAAGTAATTTCTTCGTTTTCCACAGTGTTTTCCAAAGCAGTTATCTTATGGTTCCTCAAAACGCGTCATTATCATTGAAAGTTGTTAAATCGGAATTACATCATCTTTTCCTTAAAATATGGCGATTAAAGGTGGAGCAATTGCATTGCCTTATGAGACCCCTATTAAGGTTCAGGCGACGTCGGAATTTTTCGTATGACGTCGTTAACTTCCGGCGGTGGAAGTGTCTTTTTTATAACTTGTAACGTGTCCGCACAGACCGGATACGTTACCAATATTTTCGTCGCACAAAAAAACCCGATGTCGCGTTAATCTCTCAATAATAAGGATGGACTACCTTAATGAAATTTGTAAACCCGAAATTTAATTCAGTGAAAGGGTTTCATTAGATAAGGGTTTTGAAGCGTTTAGATTGACGGATCATCTTTAAATGTTGAATAATTCTATATAATTAATCGTTCGCCCATCAAGACCGGGTTTTGACGTCCCTACTAGAAAATGCTTGGGAAAACATTGAAACAAAAGAAGAAACTGCTGATAATCAGCAGTTTCTTCTTTTGTCTCAATATTTTCTTATAGCTTTATTGTACAAAATCTTTTCTTTTTCAATGTCCATTTTGTCCTCTGCAGCAATTTTTAAATTGGACGATCCTGATTTTTTGTTGTTTGGGAAAGGGTTAATCGTTCGCCCATCAATTTTCATCAATTTGTCAAGGGGCCGTAAACGTTGCCACATTTGCATAAAACGTGATCGGAATGAAAATGCAGCGCGATTTGTGAAATGGAGGCTTATAGAAAAGTGCACGTGGTCGTTAGATCGATTGAATTTGGTTGAACACTTTCACAAATAACACCTTATTTGGACGTTCCTAGCGGAGGAACCTTGATTTTTTTATTTACTTATTTTTTTAAAGAAAGCAAAACAATATAGGACAACATGTATTTCTCCTTGTCCCACAAAGTTTCGAGTATCGTATGATTCCTTCCTTAAATGTGAATCAAGCACCCTTCAAAGTAACGCATTTTGAATCACAGCAGTTTGAGCACTTTGTAATTTGGATAAACCCTTTCCCAAACAAAATCTCGTTTTGAAAACCTCGAAAGAAAGAGGATCGGAAAACGTATGTTGACGTAAGAGAAAAATGACATTCTTTCACTTTCTTTCCTTTTCCGTCAATGTTTAATGTGTAACAACACATACTATTCTCCAAGTTTGGTAACACTTTAGCAACTTACTTGCTATTCAAATAAGTCTGTAGTTTTGCCGTTTTGGGGAAGGGTAGCAGGTGTTAAATAGGAATAATAAGTTGATCTACTCGTATTTAATGTACTTATTCGAATGTATTTTTATTAAAGTTAAAATCGTGCGACGCATGTGTTGGAATTTAAAGTTTGTCCCTTTCGTAAAGTCATTGACATTATTTAGTGGTTTAAAAATTTAAATTTTATGTATGATTTTGATATATTCTATTACGATCTATCATGTAAAAAGCAAAGTCGAATCATCCTTCATTACAATGTTTCGCGACAAAGGTCGTGTATCTGTAAATTGTTTGAAACATCTAAATTAAATCCACGTATTAGATAGAGGCTGTATAGAAGATTCTACGCGATATAAACGTTCAAAGGCTAACGTTCAAAAGGCGCAGCCTTTGAACGTTTATGTCGCGTAGAATCTAATATACAGACTCTATCTGACTTAGCGTTCGTCAACCAATGAAAACATACGCTTCTATTGTCATTCCTTGAACCATGCCTCTGACCGGAGCTACTATCGAGCGGATCTTACTGAAATTACATTATTTTCCCTAAAATTACATCATTTTCCAAAAAAATACATCATTTTTCATAACTGCACAGGAAACGGGGGCGTGGCTTTGTATATCCGTGACATAAACTGACCGGCAGTGCGTTTATGTGAAATATAGCGCCGAAATTTTCAAATATACTGCAATTTCATTGGTCCAAGAACTAGGACGAACACTAATCTTAGAAAGATTGTTGTCCTCTTTGTAATACTATTTAAATGAGGCACTTAGGTCTGTCACACTTTGGTGTAAAAATGTACTTTTGTTGAAGAATACATATAAAACTCAACAAAAGAAAGAAATTTTGCTCTCAATATGAATTATCACGCATCGTTTAAATCGTGGGAAATGTTGAAATTTTGGATTTTGTCTTCAAATAAAATCTTTAATGTGAATCTAAAATTGTATTTCTTTCTAGTATTGATTCTTCGAATCTGAAATCGAGTACCTTTAAAATTGCTAGAAACAACAAGTGCTAAAGTTTGATTCCGTCCCAATAGTCTAATGTGATCGTTTTCTAGCAAAACGCCTACAGATACATAAAGCTTTCAATAGAATGTCCTCTATTTAGAATTACGAAAACGCTATTCTCATATACCTTTACATAAGCTACATAAAATGCATGTTTAAGTTTCATCCAACCTGGATCTGCCATCTAACGTGTCGTTTTCACACCAGGGCTTGTCAAAGTTTAACGACTTTGTGTTTGTTAAGAGCTGACTCTCTGGTGACATTAATGGTTCTGCCGGGATGATGGGGCGAGTCATGCAGAAAAGGGACTTTCTTTGCATGCGAATACTGCTATTTTGTGTATGAGATGAGCATATTGATCAATGCGTTATTCTAACTTGTTCAAGAATATTCCGGTCGCCTTGACAATCACTATGGATAAAATCAATTTACAATTATGAAAAGTCTGATCTTATTCTACATTAATTAATTACTATTTTTCAGCACGACCAGGGTTTAAACGACATTAAATACGATATGTTATTCCGCTTGTTCTTCTCTTGTTAATATTAGCGTTTTGCGCGATTGTAGCTATTCTTAGAAAATGTGCCATTTGCATCTCCTTTGAATAATTATATCACTTTCTTAAATGGCTAAAATCAAAGATTTTCCAGTTCAAAAGTTACTGCATATGACAAAGACGATGTTGACAAAGATTGGGTTTGTGTGAAAATGGTGATTATTTGAATGTTACTCTTTTCCTAATGTTTTCCCACTTTAAGACTAAAGAAAATATGATTTTTATCGTTTTCTTAGTTTGTTTACAAGTTTTCCGAAGCTCTTTCTATAAGGTACATCAAATACAAGTCTTATTTAGGATAGGGTTAAATCATTCTAAAATAGTTTCGCCTTAGAAAGAGGTGATGCAGTTACAATTAGTACACTATTTTCCTCATTGTCAGCACACTCTTACACTTTGTATGGTACTTTCGCAATGTCCGCTGTGTTACCTATTTCCATGACGAGGAAATATTAAATACAGTTTTATTATAAACTAAGTAGGTTGACGAATGGGGGAAATGCCGAACACAACAAATGTTTGTCATTAACGATTCACTTTATTTGAAACCTTTGTTTGACAAATTAATGCTTTCCCAAAATGGCAAACTAGACCTGGTTTGGATATCCTTTAAAGGAACTGTTTTTGTCTAAATATTTTCTGTGCTTTAATGCACAGATATCCTTTCTTTATGAAACCCCATCTTTTTTGTCTGCAATGGCTTTTAGTTTAGACAGGTCTGAATTTGTGTCCTTTGGCAAAGCATTAAACGCTTTACCATGACATTCCAACGAAACAAAGGTACAATGGCAATGGTAAAAACAAAAGTTAGGTTTGAACAAATGCGTGCATCGTCGTAAATAAAAGTACAAACATACGTGTACAACAAAAAATATACAACTTGACGTTCGAATAGTTATTGATAAAAAGAAAGACATAAATATGTGGGAGTATTTGAAATGAGAATTCTTGATATTCTGTACTTTTTTCAGCATTTAAGAAAGAAATGAAAGATAGACGAATTGACGGCAATGTAGATGGATATAGCACAATATTTCCCAGGAAATTAGTCGAAATATATAGCAATATCGAACAAAAATGTATATAGATAAGCAGAGAAAAAAGTTTCAGAATATTATACTAATGAATTGGTTTTTATGATAGATACAGTATAAAATTCCGAGCACATAACGCACCATGCATATTTTCTCGTGTTTTTATCTCTGACAGCTGATTTGATAAATGGAATTTCCATGGTCTCAGGCCCTCAAACCAATTACATGTATTTCCCCGGTGTATGGGAGTTGTCTCTAGAATTACGTATAACAATGTCCATAACTCATAAATCACGTGTTATGTTCATTCTGAATAGATAACCACAATCATAATTCCCCCTCTAACGCAGGCGAGAACATTCTAATTGACATTCAACACTTTTCTATAAAACATCTTTGATAACAAGATGCATTGTGTTGCTTTTCTTCCAAATCCTCGAAAGGATACCCCAATGTTCATTTTATAGGCCTTTTGAATAGTGTCCTTCCAAAGCGACGATACATCTACTTTCGTTTTAATGTAGAATAATCAAATATTTTAGGTACCCAGCCTTAATGACATGCATAAAATATCGAGAACGACTTTTTGAAAGAAAGCATCTCTCGTGACGTCATAGAAACAGAATAACTAACGTTGCAAAATAGGAAATAACGACACTATAGGGTTAATTCACGTTTTTGAGGTCGTTAACATTCGCAGAGGCCCAAGAAATACGTTAACGCCCGACTGCGAAGCAGGAGGGTCGTTTTCGTATTTTGCGGGCCTCTGCGAATGTTAACGACCGAAAAATACGTGAATTGACGCTATTATTGCATAAAAAGCCTAAAATTCCAATGATTACTTACCCCAAACCCCTTGATATGTGCCAAAAATGAACCGAGGTGAGATAAGAAAATGTCCGCCATTGTTGTTTTGTTCTGATAAATCTTCCGAGAATTTTTTGTTATGCGTGACGTCGGTAAAAAACGTTACGTCATAATTTGGCGCCAAAAGGCGAACGTCGCTTATTTAACGTAAGACGTTGAGAACGTTGCGGGAAAAGAGACAATTGTTTATTTTGAAGGGTCAGCTCGAGGATATTTGAGTGCAAAACCGGTCCGATATCGCACGTGAATCTGCCGATTAATGCACGATTTGTCTGGATATCCGCCCGGTTTCTTCTCGTTATTCAATGTCGATAACGGCCCAAAAACACACTTTTTAGGCAATAATTTCTGTTATATGTAGCTAAAGTAAAGGTATTCTATCCTTTATTGGACACCAAACACTTTATGTAACGTCATCGTTACCAATGAAAACGAAATAGATAATATGATGATATAATCTAAATATTTCCCAGTGAAAACCATACAAAACATACAACAACGTTAAACGCTAAATATCAAAAACAACCTCAGAAAAAATGAGAAAAAATATACTTATGAGTAAGATTTTTATTTTACATACATTATTATATTACAAGCCCATAACACAACATGCATATTTTCTCGTGTTTTTATCTCTGACAGCTGATTTGATAAATGGAATTTCCATGGTCTCAGGCCCTCAAACCAATTACATGTAACTCCCCGGTGTACGGGAGCTGTCTCTAGAATTACGTATAGCAATGTCCAAAACTCATAAATCACGTGTTATATCCATTCTGAATAGATAACCACAATCATAATTCCCCCTCTAACGCAGACGAGAAATTCTAATTGACATCCAATACTTTTCTATAAAAACTTTTTTCTCTCATAACAAGATGCATTTTGTTGCTGCATGTTGCTGCATGTATTCCAAAATCTTTTCTTTTTTTTTTTTTTTTTTTTTTTTTTTTTTTTTTTTTGCAGATTAGTAGTTTCAATGTTTTCAAAGTGTTACATGTGCAATAATATTTTCTTTTTATTAACCCACTAAGTCGTATAACTTTCCTGATGAGCATGAAATAATTTATGAAGACAAAAAAAGTTTAAATAATAATAGAAATTTCGGGTATACAAATTATCATCGGATATCAAACACTTCGTGCAACTTTTTAATGGTCCATGGCATTTGAATGTTAGGAACCTTGTCAACTTCCGTTCTCGTTGACAATGGTGAAGTTGCAAGAATTGTTAAATATCTGTCTATAAATTGAGCAATTGTAATTTTACAACAACCACAGTTATTTTTTTTTAAACTGAAAATGAATTGGATAACTCGACGAAGTGTTCAAAGAACAATTCAATATTATTTTTTTAAGAAATTAGGGAATTGTTTCCTTCAGTTCCTTAACATTTAAGCTAACTCGAAATTGCACAATTCCGATATTGCTTATGATAAATATTGCTTATGATATATATTTTAAAAAAGTTGTTGTTGTTTTTTCGACGATTTACGAGTCTAGATTTTAACCCCGTCCCAACACTTCCTGCTCTGCCAAGTTAGTTAATGATTTCTCAGAATAAAACCTACATTTAAATATGTTGAGAAAACTTTTAAAATCATCATTAGGCTTTCAATTTACAGTCTTTATGTTCATTATGATTTAGTTTAATTGCTGAAAGGTCTTGAATTATGTAGACAAGAAAGAGGGTCAAAAGCTGTTGTCTATAAATTAGATGCATAAAATGCCGAAAAGACCTGCTACAAAGACCACCGCGCGGTCTGCAAAAAGAAACAGATGAATTTTGATTAATCCGAGTTTTCTCAGATGAAATTCGCTCTTTGATATGTTGATGTTGCTCATGTAAATGAGCGACATCAACATATTAAAGAGCGAATTTCATCAGAGAAAACTCGGAATAAATTTTGATGTACTTTATGTGCAACTTGCTAAAACGGTATTTTGCATAGCTTTTAGCATCTTACATTTGCATTTGCATTCGCTACACGCATTGGAAACATAATGAAATCTTCGTTTGTAAGTGCGCTAAGCCTTGACTATAATACTCATGAGGTAGATAGTGAAAATGTAAATGTAACGCGGAAATTGAATTACGTTAGATCCCCTAAGAGAAAGAAGTTATTAATATCTCCTAGTTGAGTGTCCCAGAGGTGTCAATCATGTCAAAAAAGATGGGCGTTACTAATGCGGAAATATACATAACATGCTGGAAACAATCAAGCAACTCGAAGAAATATACAGGGATGAAAAAGACAACTTCCACTGCTAAGTTCCATAAAAACAAACTTTGTACAGAATGATAAAGAAGTTATTAATATTTTAGTTGAGAGCTCAAGAGCTGTCAATCATATTAAACAGACGGTGTTACTAACGATGAAATACACACAACTTGTAACAAATTAAAAACATTCAAGCACGTCGAGGAAATATACCAAGTCTGAAAATGTCTTTAAGGTAGAATACACCTAATGGCAACTTTAGAAATTGGGGTGACAAACACTTCTGTCTGATAGTACATTATATTAGACATCTGTATGTGAAATATGACAGAAATTCGTCCAGAGGTTAACTAGAAATGTGATTTTCCCTTATCCCACCCCCAACTTACAAAATTCCAATATGGCGGCCACCACTCAATGCAAAAAAGTATCTGAATTTTGGACATAAACACATTAAATGTGTCTAGATTTTGGTTTTTATTATCAAAAACATGTTTACCCATCGCCTGATGTGAAATGATATGACCCTTGTGCGCATATGAGAGATATTTTGTTAAATTACTGCGTGCTTATTTGAAAATAAAGCCTCTTTATCTCCTAGTTTGAAATTTATGCCTCTGCAACAAATGTTGACAGTGCCAGAAATAAGTTCACGCACTCTCTAAAACCGATATCAAAATTATTCTTATATGTGTAGGAACACGATAAAATCCATATATGTACATTTTATCCGTCAAAATTTGAAAATATATCAAGGTAATTCTTAGTGCCCTCATACTTTCGAACGCACTATTTCTTTCCCAAAAGAAGTCAATGCCCCAAATGAAGGGAACCGTAGCCCATATCTAATTATATGATCATAACTAAAACCCAAACGTTGTATAAGACTTTCAGAAGTTGGCAAATGATAACATATCAGTTGTGATTTCGTATGACTTTCACCATTTTAACCCTTTACCTAGTAACCAATTGAACATCGCTATTTGTAAAAAGTAATGCAAATTTTAAAGACAAAAATGTACTTAATCTTTTTTATAGTCTATTACAGCTTCCTTATACCACTTCTTTTGGATTGCATATTGAATCTAAGGACTTAAATGGAAAAAGGATCTTAAAATAGGATCAAATCACGGATCAAACCACGTTACAATTAACTGACAACGAGTCTGCACATTCAAATAAGGATCGCCGGCAAAGAAGTGATGAAAATCGAGTGCGAATGTCTGAACAGTGATGATCTCATCCACAGGTCGTTCTCAAACGATAGGCGTTTGATCACTACATCATAGATTTCATTAGAATACATGTGTCTTCCACTACAAGGTTTCTTGGTATGTTGAGCCAACCAGTATCGAGGGAAGAAACTGGTATTATACAATCGACAATATGTTTCCTAAATAGGAACTTTCATTAAGTATCAGTTTCTTATCACATACAAACTGTTGATATCAATTAAAATTACATAAAATTACACGAAAAATGTCTCTGAAAAAATTATATTAAACGGAGAATCATACCAGAAAAAGATATTCGGGGTGTATTCGGGGAAATTTTATTTACAAAGGGAAGTAATATTTAGCAAAATCGTTGCTAAAAATAGATACGGAAACTGTCGACATGTGTCGAAAATGTACGACAATAGTAAATATGCATTAGAATTATTCTACCTTAAATTAAATTTATCAACAGAACAGACTTCTGTGATTGTATATAAATATTACTAGATTTATAATCTTCCTGTGCTAAACCATCTAATGCCTAAAGAGCAGGACAATTTTGTATTGAACAAAACTTGCATAACTTGTTTTAATTGACATGACACTAATCAATATGCAAAACATATTTGGCAAATGGCCTTATGTACAAAAAATTTTAATCTTTGTATAAAAATACATAAATGCCGGAACATGTTGATAAACTATGATTAGAAACCAGCCAACGATGAAGCTGAATCATGTTAATACAATCAAATAATATACTGAACCTCAGAAATAACGCACCACTTTTTCTAGTTTTAAATTTATTTCAACAAAATCATTCATTTTCTCGACACATTTTTAATCGATATTGGCCGGACACTATAGTGCCACCATCAACATAGAGACTCAAATGTACTTTGAACTATTGACTATCCTATAATCGATTCACCATTAAACGAGAATAATTACAGTTGAACTGCTTTATCAAAACAACTGAAATTATTCTCGTTTAATAGTGAATCTATTATACGTGAGACGGGTGTTGTGATTACATCTAACGGTAAACGCCTTCATAAATCCACGACTTTACATACCTGGTTTACCTGTTCAGTTTGAATCGTCTGTCCAGAGGTCATGGTTTATTTATACAAAACACTCTTAAGCACAAAATTCATTCATCCGTGACGCTAGCCGTCCAAACCTGGTAAACAGGTCTTATGCACGTGCCGCAGTATTGATCTCGTGCACAAACCAGCTTATTGGTTCATATAGTACATGCAGTCTGTGACAGAAAGAAAACACCCAAACATTTCATCGGTCGGGAGTTTTCGATGCTTTAACAATGTCAAGACTGTCCACTGACGAACGAAATAGTGCTATTAGGATGCTGCAGGCAGTGATGACGTCATAGGCTATTGCACACATGATGGGATTTCATCACAAAACTATTGGCCGGCTTAGAGAACATTTCTAACAAACTGGGACGTTGCTGGACTACCCAGTAGTGGTGCACCAAAGATCTCAACTGCATCTCAAAACAGGTAAGCATGTTAAGTTCAAAGTGATACAGGGAGAGTGGAGAGTCATATCAAAGGCCAGAATCCAAAATGTGATCAGTTCCATGCGTCGACGAAGCACAGACTATTGCTCTGCAAAATGGTCACACGCAATACTGATTTGTGACTTTCATTTTATAGGGTAGTCACGTTTGCGCGCTCGTCACGCTTGATTGCTTTAAGATAGCGCAACATTTTTTTTAACCTGAAACGAATAAACTGATCTCAGTTCGGGTTGTGGTTGTACAGACTGTACACAATTACAAAAAAGTAACAATAAAATAGATATAGTGAAAATTGCAAGTGGTGCGTTATTTCTGAGGCTCATTATACACGAAGAAGCCCATGTGCAAGCCAAGAATTCAACATCTAGTTTGTTTTTTTCATTCATTTACAAAGATAGGAGCAGTGTGTTTCAAGCATGCATGTTCCCTCGTTAGGAAGTCCCTTTAGTTGTCATAATTGGCAGCCCTGAGACACCAAAGTAGATAAAATTCGTCGGTGTTCATGCAAAAACGTGTAACGTCAGCTTTAATTAAGCTGGAGTTACGAGGTTGTGCAGTAACACAGACATGATATTGTTATCTTCATATTCATTCTCGATGGATTACATTGCACCATTCGAAAGTAACCACAACATTCACAACAATATTGATGACGGAAAAAACACAAATGGCGCAAGCATTTGAAAGCTTAATTTCAATGATTAGAAATAAATATAGGTGTTCTTTATATCAAACAAAACTTTATCATGTCCCCTTCAAACCTATGTAACTGATTTTACTCATTTGTCAATTTTACAAATTTTAAAATGGGGACACATATTTTGGGACACCCTGTATGGAAAATGGATTTATATAGAAAAAAGGGATTTCCTCCAAAAATAAAGAATAGAAAATAAGACTGCCCATTTCCAAAGGTGATGTAGATCACAAAATGGATGCTGACTTTCTGTGCAATATAGAAAAGAAATTATTGAGACAAAAGAAGAAAATGTTGGTTATCAACGGTTTGTTCTTTTTCTCTCTTGATGTTTTCACAAAGACATGTAGGATATATTCTGTAAGGGGATAAAAAACCGGTTTTGTTTGGAAATGGTTCAAAAAATGTGACTTCAAACACAAGATGGTCATTTCTTTGCTAACTTCGTTTTTTTTTCCAAATTTTCGTGAATTGCACTGTTCCTTTTTGTGTAACATCCCACACGCATTAAAAGATTAGAAAATATAATTCACCCCACCGAATGCTGGAAAACAGTATCATTTCCTTTTTCCCGTGGGCTCCAGGCACGTTGTTTTTTGCTTATTTCTTATTTTAAACATACTTTGAAGCCTGAAAATTCAAAACATACGTCGCTAGAAATTGTAAACCGTGTTTACCGCTCACAGATCAAAGGCATTCTCAAGCATTTCGGTAATTACCCTTTCCCAAACAAGACCTGATTTTGACGTCCCTGGTAGAAATGGCTTGGGAAAATATTGAGACAAGAGAAGAAAATGCTGATAATCAGCATTTTCTTCTTTTGTCTCAATATTTTCTGTATTGTATTATACCAAAATACAATCATTGTCAACATCTATTTTGTCGTCTGCAACTGCTTTACAATTTGGGCCAGCCTGTAAAAATTTGCCGTCTGGTAATGGTAAGTAAGGTAGGAGCATAAATATTGTAAGTGCGTATAATTATATATGCACTTACGCTAGTTTCGCACTGACCTCTAGAACTTAGAATCGTTTGTAGCGATATGTGAAACACGTGCAAGTTAACCCTTTCCATACTGATATAGTGTCTTAAAGACTTGTGTGGCATTGGCTGTCGGTGCTGCAAGTGCCTTGCTCAAATTTGATCTGGGCGTACACTTATGTGGCCTACAATAAATTTGGAAGTCCAACGCAACGCGATTTTAAAATAATGCAGATCTAACGGTGGGTGTTATTCATTTAATTCTAATGATAAGGGATGATTGGGCAATAAAATTTGTGCTTACCTTTTTTCAAGCAAGAAATTGTAGACTTGTTTGAAAATTTAGAGTAGTTGCAGAACAAAACGTGTTTTCCTTTATGAATAAATTGGCAAAATTCCTTTGCATATTATTGATTGGAACGGTGGGATGGAGCAAGGGAAGAACGAAACTATTCTGATCAGTTTTCAAATCCCATTTATATGGGACACCACAGAACTGGCGAATGTTTCGCAAAGAGTTAAATAATAACATAATATTATTGCTAGAAAATTAACACGCATTTTGACTGTGTGTGAGACGTAACAGTTGCATTCGGTTATTAATAAATTTATCATGTTTGATTTGTTTACACAATTTATCATAAATATAATGATGCGAGAAAATGAGCAAAGGCAAAAATTGCAAAAACGGTCAAAGTGACGTTTTATAAATCATCTCTGCACGTTGAAAAAAAAAAACATTATTGAAGCAAGTTTTTGTTTATTTTCAAGTTGTGACAGTTGCACATCGCATACTTAAATTTATCATGTTTGATTTGTTTACATACAAAAATATGATGATCTACGAAAATGAGCAATAACTAAAATTGAGAAACAGCCTCTTTATAAGCATGAATGTAGAAATTCAGCATATTTTATGTATGTTTATGTGCATGACGCAACAGTTGTTCTGAGCATAGTGCACAAACGATAAACCGGGACATCTGAATATGCAATGACCCTACTTTAGAAACAAATTCTTTAGACGCTCAAACGGATGACTAAATACGAGAAAAAAGTTGTCGTGGACAAATAGAACATTTATCCGTAATTTGAGTTAAGACTTATGGTCAGAATACCAAGAATGTACATGCGCTCTGCTCACATATTACCACAAAGCAAGTTCTTCATTTCCTACAATGTTTTCTACCCACCCCCACCCCAAAAAAGTGCAAAATTCCATTTTCGTCTGCAATGTCTTTGAAATTGGACAAGTCTAAAACACTATCGTTTGGGAAAGCGTTTCATGCATGTGGTAAGAGGTTGCATTCCACAGTCGCATGCTTAAATTTCTATTTTAGACTTCAAACTTCGTTATCTATTTTCAAAAAGATTAGGTTGAAGTGTTTTTGTCGACAAATAAATTAAGAAAATTGCTACAAAAATCGATCGAAACACACTTTGTGGATTAACCCTTGTTTCAACGATTCTTGCATTCGAGGCCCCGCTCGGGAAGGGACGTGACATTTCACCAACAGTTTCGTTGATCGTCAATAACTTTTTCATCAGCTAATTTTTAGATCTACTACGTCCCTCTGATTCCTGGTGTTTTTCCACATTTCATGCTTCAAACCAGTTTCAAATTGGTCAAGTGATAACAAAGTTATTGAAGATTTTTGAAATTATTGAAATTATTGCTTTATGTGATTCCCGCAGTGATACTGCCGACTATGGCACCTCTGTATTTATACATGTACATCTAAACTGTTTTACCTTATAGGAGAAGGTTGATCGTTAAATTCTTAAAGAGTCTTAGATAAAAGAGTGAATACGGAAAAATGCAAAATCGCGCAATAAGTTCAATTCTCATGTAGGTTGTTTGACAACCCCGCCAAATTCTGCGTATTTTCTATCTCAGAACAAAAAAATGTATTACTATTATTTACCTTATTTTGTGACGACACTTTGTATTCATACAATCTAAATTTTTTGTCTATGATAGGGCTGAATTTTGAATCGTTCTATACAAGTGAATACGGAAAAATGCAAAATCGTGCAATAAATTTTCAATCTACATGTACACCGTTTGACAGCCACGTCAAATACTGGCGTATTTTCTATGTCAAAACAAAAAAATGTGGAAGTTATGTTTTCAAGAAAAGGGCTGAGCTTTGAATACCGGTATATTAAAGAACCGCTCTGTAAAAATGAATACGGAAAATGCAAAATCGTGCAATAAATTTTCAATCCGCATGTACGTCGTTTGACAGTCCCGTCAAATACTGGCGTCGTACAAAGGGACCCATTGACAGTAAATAGATTCTTAAACACTTTCCCAGGCGACAAAATTTTAATTCTTGTCCAAAAGGCGAAATATTTGGCCATTCCAACTTGAATAAAGTTGCAAGCGATAAATTAATTAATAGCAAAAGTAGACGTTGTGTTACACCACGGAAAATAATTATCAAAGAAACAGAGCAATAGTCAATTACAATCAATGTCTTCTTTTCTTTCAATATTTTCAAAAGCTATTCCTGCTAGGTGCCTCAAAAACAGGTCTTATTTTGGAAAGAGTTAAACTGGTCCAAGGTGAAAAGAGTCGCAGACAAGGAAATACATGTTAGGTCAGTATGTAAATTTTAGTCATGGAAAAGATGGAGACCAAAAAAGAAAATGCTGGTTCCAGCATTTCTTCTTTTGTCGCCGTGCTTTCCTTACCTTTTTTCTACCAGGAAAGCCAAAGACATGGACAGCATGGGAAAGGATTAAAGAATACATTTACATAATTAAAAGGTTCACTTCGTTTTTCATCCTTTTGTAAAGGTTATCGAGTCATGCTGAAACCCTTCATACATTCAAAGATGAGTATGTGACTAGAAAACATTTGATACAAGATCTGGAGAACATGAGCCAGTTTCATCAGAGTAATCAAATGTACTTTTGTCTTGCCGATGTCCTTACTGGTGGTGTCCTTACTGGTGGTGAACTCGGTCAAAGCGTGGAACCTTTTTTCGCGATCATTGTATTCCGTCGGTGTTGTTATAAAATATCGTAACAACGGCTTCGATAAAGCCGTAGTTACGAGATTTTATAACAACACCGACGGTTTGTTAATACATATCGGGTAACCCGGTCTATTTATAGAACAAATTAATTGTTATTAGAAAAACTATCCAATCAGATATTTAAACTCACATTTAAACGCAAAATATCTGTACCATGTTGTAGCGAAAAACGTCCATCGCTTTGGCCGAGTTCACCACCAGTGGTCCTATTACACGAAAACACCACAAACGCATTACCTATGTATTTTGGGAGATTGATGATACGCTTGTCTTGCTATAAACATTTCATAATGCATCAGTAAGACAAAAAAATGTCTTAAATGTTTTGTTGAAACTAACCCCAAAATTTCATGACATTTTAGACTCGCATGGATCCAGATCAGTATGTACACGATCCATATTGATCAGAAATAGCTTCTCCACTACCACAATGAATCTTAAGGTAGAATACCCGTAATGTCACCATTTTGAGATTCATAAAACATCGAGTTTGTTCGAGCGGCGTCGTTACGTATCTGAACCTATTCGGACGCAGCCGTAAACATTCGGCGGTGGAGAGTTCCACCGCCGAATGTTTTCGATCGCGCCCGAATAATTCCGACGTCATGCGAATCTCACTAGGGGTGGACTACCTTAAGAGAGATGTGCTTATATTAAAAGAAGGCATGGATGCTAGCACACAGAAGTGTAAATGATTATTAACCCTTTCTCAATAACTCAAATTGGGAGCATTACTTGGAAAACATTATACACAGCTTTGTAGGACCGTATTTGGTACAAAAACGAATATGGTACATTTGTACCATATTCGACCGAATATGGTACATTTGTACCATATTCGGACCGAATACGGTACAATTTTCGACCGAATATGGTACAAACATTGTACCATATTCGGTTGGAATAAGTTTTTCTATGCTCGCCAAAACGTATTTGGTACATACCAAAAAAACTCATAAAATCAAAATGGCCTACGTATATGGTACATAAATTATGTATTTCTTAATAAATGAAATAGTCTGCAGATGTGCCATTTTGGGCATAACTCATGTCCAATTTAAATTTGACCAATGAAAGTAGGCTTAATGCTCATTGAACTGATTATAATTGCTATCGTAGTCAACTATAACAGACACATGCCGACTATGTTGTTGTATATGTGCTACCCGTGAGTCATTCACAACAATTAAACCTTTCCCTAGCTACAGACATTGAAAAGGTTTCAATGATAAATATTTTGCAGACGAAAACACGGGTGTTGATATAGAGCGGCTTGTATACAATATAAAAAGCGTTGAGACAGCGGAAGCAAATGCTGGTAAACAACATTTACATCCGTTACCTCAGTGTTTTTTCCAAACCCATTTCTATAAAGAGAAAAGATGTCAAAGCAGGCCAAGTTTTTTATGTTCGGGAGAGGTTTAAATTACATGTATTTGATTTGACAGATGAATAGGTCTAAAGAGGGGCGACTGCACTATAATTATCAAATACTCAGAGTATAAGCATATTACAATAGCGATTTCTTCATTTGTCACTTTAGTTTCATCTCTCTTCTAACTTTATCATGTTTACTTACCAGAAACATTTCACATTCTATATATATTGCCATGTGTTTTTTGTAAATTGTATATTGTAAAATTTGTACACTTTGTATGACTAGAAGCTGGAAACAGCTTACGTCAAATAAAATTGTCTATGTCTATGTCTATGTGAAAACTTTTTTTCAAACTCAAACACATTGTATTAACCTAATATTGGAAGTGACAAAAGTATCATCATCATCATCATCATCATAATCATAATCATCGTCATCGTCATCGTCATCATCGTCATCGTCATCATCATCATCATCATCATCATCATCATCATCATCATCATCATCATCATCATCATCGTCGTCGTCGTCGTCGTCGTCGTCGTCGTCGTCGTCGTCGTCGTCGTCGTCGTCGTCAGCAGTAACAGAAACAGCTATCCTAACCACACTTTACATGGATTTTGAATTGAAAAAAAAAAATACGCTGTAGAATGGCTGCTATTTAGTACTGTCGAACCGTATTTGGTACAAAAACGAATATGGTACATTTGTACATTATTCGACCGAATATGGTACATTTGTACCATATTCGGACGAATACGGTACAATTTTCGACCGAATATGGTACAAACATTGTACCATATTCGGTTAGACATTTTACCCCAAACCTGCAGATACGTATATGGTAAAATTAGACAGCTGTACCATATTCGGCCGAATATGGTACAAATTTGTACCATATTCGTTTTTGTACCAAATACGGTCCGACACAGCTTTATACCACACCCTGGTGTAATAAGCATTAAAGTTCAAGTCGAAAATCGCTGTTTTGGGTTGAATGTATTTTGTTGTATGTTGTTTTTGTCGAAGACCAGCAAGCAATTTATTTTGGAAAAGGGTTAAATTGATTATAAAGAACTCCCACTTTTCATTTTAGATACCCAGTTGCTTTCTTCAATTTATTTTCATTTATCATTCGAGTACCCTTTACACGAAACCAGTAGATAAATTGTTGAAAGCGGGGGCTCAGTCGGATATTTTGAAAATGAAATCAGTGCAAATAGATTGGTGCGTTTTGTGTTAGAAGACGACAAAAAATTCTTCATGTCGTCGCTTTTCAACAAAAAACTCGTAGCTACAGCTAGTTACGAGGTTTTTGTTGAAAATCGACGATATGTCAAAACTATACATAGTTCCCAGAAAAACTTAAGTTCAATGATGTATTTATATATTGTAATGTGGCACTTGCTGCAAGAAATGCTTTACACGTGCAGTACGAGACAAAACTTCCGATATTTAAAGAAAATAACACTTTGCGCTGAAAAGTCTTAATTTCTCGTAAAACATTCTGAGCCAAATAATTCAATTACGTACATGTACATGTTTAAGATACATATAACCAATCGATATGAACAAGTTTGGAATGTTCAATTTTCTGGTGAAATTTTCGGGGTTTATCTCAAACCCGAGTGTTCATCATTTATTTGTTTGCAAGGTATTTGATTTAAGCCCAAATCGCCGCGGTAGGGGTGGAAACCAGGCGATCGAGAAAACCCGTACCCATTGAAAAATGCTCAACTCTTTATTTACCCTTTTTCAATCTGAAAAAAATGTGTAGGATCTACTAAATAATTATGATTGTCTTCAAAACTTCGCAAATGTAGCTTGTTTTAAGAAGGAAAAACCTCGATATGCCTAAAGGATATTTAAGCCATTTGAGGCCAACATATACCTTTGTCAGACTGCGTACCCATACGGTTCTTTACATGCAGAAACTCTCTGGTGGTCTCATATTTCAGAAACAAAAAGAAAGACACAATCTGTACTATTGAAACTTGATAAATTCTTTCCCTTATTCTAAAATGAAATCAGTGCATGTTTAGACTCTTCTAAGATATGTGCATTTTTTTTCAAAGTTTGACAAATCCCATCTTCAATACGATATGTTCGACCATAATGTGCCTCACCTAAACAGACGCTTGTCACACAATGTCAAACTCCAAGGTCAATGTGCAAATATCAAAAGTCATAGCAACTTTTCTTTTCTTTCGTTTGTTCGAATTCCGCTAGTATTACCGGTCAATTAGATAGATTTTTTAGCCTCAGCATAGCACTGTTCTAATACTGATGCTACTAATGAAAGCAGATGAATGTCGTTATGATATGCCAAATTTCGTCGAAAGAGACACTAACCCAATATCTACCAATAGATGTCGCTAACGTCGATTATTATCTATCTCCTTTGGGCATTATGGGCTAACTACTTTCAAGATGTCAGTGCACATAGATTGTATAAACATACTGCATACTGTCACGCGGCACGTTTGCTTCACGCGCTTGTTTCAAGTAAGGTGAATAATCAGATCTAAATTAATTTTTATTCGATAAAATTGAGACTAAAATGTAGTAAATGTAGCTCTTCTTGCAATTTTCTGCTTGCTACTCTTTGGCGACAGCATTTCAGAGTTATGCCCACTGTGTAGTGATTAAGCCAAAATAGGATAAAGTGATGCGTCAATTCAGTCAGTCCGAAAATAAAAATTGATAGACTGGACATTTTTTAGACTGACACCAAGTCAATAAATGCTCATCCGATAAAAAAAGTTGTTGTTTTTGTATTTTTATCAATATCATTATCATTATCATCATTGTTGTTGTTGCTGTTGTTTCTAGTGATGGCGTTGATGATTCCATTCCTGCTGCAGGTTCTGTTGTTGTTTCTCGTATTAATTCTTCCTCGACTACCGGTAATTCAATGTATGCATTATGTCATATTCTGATGGGTTTTTTTCCTTCTTACTTTCATACGTACCTGTATCGATATTGCGATTTTGACATGACATGCCTACTTTATCGATGAGTAAACAATCGCAGTGTCTCTCGGCCTATTTAAAATCCTTTTATCCCCGTTCTCGAATGTTTGTATTGAAAGAAATTAGCTATTCAATGTAAAATGTAGGTTCATAAATTCGTGTGTTATATCAAATTTGTATTTACTCAAAATTTCATTAGATACGATACGGCCTACTCATTTACTGCTTTATGAAAGTGTGCCATCTTTCACTTTTTCTATTTTTTTAACCGAAAAACGTTGCAATCCCATTCTTTGACAATCTTTGCCCAATTGACTTTAACGTTATTGGGGGCAAAAACGAGAAAGTGCCAATACCACGGTGTATAATCACGTGACTCAGAATTTCCGATTATCTTCAATATCTTTTTCAATACTTGAACAATTTGAATTCGGTTTGAAGCAGAGAAGGTGGGAAAATGCCAGGAAGAAGCTGGACGTGTTGAATCTTTTTCAAAAAATCAACTGATAAAAAAGTTATTGAAGATAAACCAAAATTTTGGTTTATCTTCAATAACTTTTTTATCAGTTGATTTTTTAAAAAATCAACCACGTCCATCTAATGTGTGACGTCTGTCCACATTCTCTGCTTCAAACCGAATTCAAATCGGTCCCGTATTAACAAAATTATTGAAGATTTTCTGAAATTGTTGCATCACGTGATTGTCCACCGTGAATACATTATGGCGTCTTATAAACTTTTCTATCGTATGCTGGTATGGGTCCCAATGAATGACCTGGCAGAGCTTATAGCTAGGGGTGCTCTGTCAGGTCATTCATCGGGCAGGTCATTTATGGAGACCTATACTGCTCTATAAGTCTGGAATATGTAAATCATCATACGTAATGGGAATTCCAGGGCATTGGTGCATGTTGTAATGATTTTTATCAGCAAATAATGTCCGTATTAAATCGCGAGCAGCTGGAGGATCTGTAATAGTTATGTTGTGGTAGTACTGGTATGAGAAATAAAAGAAATTCATTAGATGTTCAAGCTGCCGCGACCAAAACAGCTGAAATATGGGTTTAATCCCCGATCAATCAATCAATCAACTAATCAATCATATCTAACCATTCCCTGTTCCGTCTTTTGTGCCTATTTTTGGACCAAATCGTCAGTGTAATTGCAAATCTTCGTAACTACAGCTTGATTAAAGCTGTAGTTACGAGGTTTTGCAATTACACTGACGAAATATTTCTAGTAAGCCTAGTTAATATTATCACATAGCATAGTTTGAGCCCCGTATCCTATAGGTCAGAGGGCTTTATTGTACAAATATCGCTGTCATGGGCTCACAGTTTATACATTAGTTTACAACATTTTGATAGATCCACCGATGCATCGTAAAAAGGGATGGGCGAAGTTCCTAGGCCGATAATTCACATGTCACCGATGTAAAGTAGGCTATGTATGAACTTGGTGGTAAAATGTGCAATACAGCATTTGCCGAGCTCAGATAGCTAAGTCGGTAATAAAGGAGTCTGTCATCCAAGGGTAGTAAATTCGAATCCTGGTTCGTTCAATAACTATTCTGACATTTGACAGAAGTCATTTGTTACTCACCAATTGATGTAAACCATCTATGTGAGAGAGCAGTTGTGGGCTCGGGTTGGATATTGCCGTAGTACTGGTTGCAGAAATACCAGGAATCCACGGTTAGGTCATCCAGCCTCCGTGGTATGACCATAGTAGTTGAAAGAGGCGTTAAGGGGGAATGCTCCAGTTTCCTAAAATTTTTCCCAATAATAGAATTTATTTATATTTTGTATGTTGAAATTACATGTTATTAACAATTGAAAAATAAAATAAAAATGGATGGTCAGCGATCTTGTTTGAATTTCATAGGCATTCGTATCACATACCCCTACATCGAAAAAATGCACAATTTCTTGCACCTGTCCAAGGTCACTAAAATACTAATAGAATGCTGTATATTCATCGTTTAGTCCCGAAAACGGATTTAAATTAACGTCTTACATTTAATAAGAACAGAAAATCCAAAATATGTGATATTATAAACGCTTAAATGTATAAAACAGCATGCTCACGTGTTCGGTTAGATCAACGAAGCTGGAGTGTTTTATGTCAAAATTTGCATATTTTTGGAAATATTTCAAGTTCTACATAATAGAATTTGATAAAACTCCCTCATTGTATTAAGCAACATGTCCTGGTAATAATTCAGAAAGAAAATATATAGGTCAGCGCACTTATTACTGAATTACAACAGTTTTTATCAGCTACACATGAATAAAATGACGCAAAACAGTGGTAACTGCATACACACTTACGACTGTCTTGCTCTAAATAATCGATTTTCATCTTGAGGAAATCAGTTTCGCATAATAAATACACTTTTAACGTCGAAAATGGTAAATTGTATTGATGTGTTATATTATTGAAAATATGGTAGCGAAACATATTGGTACGAAACATTAAATTGTCTACAGTAATAACCGAGTGTTCCGAAAAACTGGAGCATTCCCCCTTAAGCCCCAATCAATCAACCAAACTCTACAGACTTTGAGATAAACATTGGTACAGATCAGCTGATCTGTACCAACTTTGATCTCAAACAGTTTTTTTGTCTTTTCTCAATATATCGCTGCGTTTCCACGAAAACCTCGTAACTGCAGCTTATTTTAAGCTGCAGTTACGAGGTATTCGTTGGAAAGCGACGATATGTTCCAAACTTCTACTACTACAAAATGTATGTAGTCTTCAAAATCAGGTTTACTTAACATACTCTTAGTTTATGTCGAAACTGTTTTCTGACGCTTTGATCAGGTCAATTTTGGACGTCAAAATTAGGACTTTGAAAAGGGTTATCATGAGGAAAGAGTTCGAAAACATAGAAGGCGGAAAGACGTAGTGTAATAAAACTTGATATATAGATATTATAGAAACACTTCGTCATATTTTGTTATACAGCCATGGACGCTTATCAACTTTGTCAATCAAACTTACAATTTACATATAACATACTCTTAACTTTGCTCTTTCTCAATCGAGTTTTGGTCTCTCTTTAAATGGAGAGATCTAGAACACATGGAGACAAAAGAAGAAAAGGATGATTTTCCGGCATTTTCTTCTTTTTTCTCATTATTTTTCATAGACTCACTTCGTCATATTTTGTTTTACAGCCATGGGCGCTTATCAACTTTGTCAATCAAACTTACAATTTACATATAACATACTCTTAACTCAACTCTTTCTCAAACAAGTTTTGAGGTTATGAAAATGAGTTAAAACATTGAGAGAAAAGAAGTAATCCTGGTTACTTTACCACGATCAATTTCTCATTTTCTCTCAATATGTATGCAATATTTTTTATGAATTTTTTTCCTCAGTTCTTTCCCTGACCTCGGTTGATGAAACGCCAAATTCATGGTCAAAGAGACTGTCGATGAAGCAGGTGACTGAATGAATCAGCATGCGTAGCACTTTGCTGACTTTGATTTTTTTCCAAACAAATTGGAATTTTAAGAGACATTTCAATCAGTTTGTCTTTTTGCTATAATAAAATGATTAATTGAGTAGAAAGCAGGCAGCGAAGGCTAGGATCAGACTTCCAATTTTTCTTCTGAATTGAGCAGTCTTACGTTTTGCCGTTATGCAGTCTTAGGGCTCTTGTACTTTTCGACCAATGATTTTCGCCACTGCAAGTCTCGTCGTGTCGGAAGTTCATGGGGGCTCTCCAAACACATCGACATATCCGTAGTTCGACACATCTGATTTTCGTATAATTAGGGGTGCAAACCTAGCAAAATTTTGTTTTTAATGTGTATTATTATTTTGCTTAGTAAAATATTGTACAAAAAGGAGAGAAATTACTCGATATCTAGCCAATTCTCTTCTTTGACAACAATATTTCAAACTTCATTTTCTATATGATTTTGTTAAGATTCCCATTCAAGAGGACGAAAAAGATTTTCTTTTCGACACAAGCGGTAATTCGACTTAATAGATGTCGATATAGAGTTACAACTGAGCATGTAGATTTACAAGTATTCAAAAATAGCCGAACTTGTACATTGTCTCAATCCAGCTTTAAGGTAAAACAAGACCTAAGAAGCAAGACATGAAATTGATCAATCCTTTGAAAGACAACATCATTTTAGATAGGCCTAACTTGAAATCCGTTGCAGACGATAAAATAAATGATAAAAGCAGAAAACTTTGAAATTATACTATAGAAATTTTGAGAAAAAAGAAGGTCGTTTTCTTGCAATGTATCAGTAAGCCTGTTTTGTACTTTTTGTACCAATTTCTTTAAAAAAAAATTTGCTTTGTTTAGGATGTAAAAACACAACGGCTTGTTGGGAAAAGCGTTTACTACATTGCTTCAAGTCGTTCTTGGTATTACACGATTTGATTTCCCTATGAAGTTTAGAGGAACCTGCGGTTTTATAGCTTCACACTGGCAAACAGCCGGTTATACACCCTATTATCCCTGTAAACTTGGAACAGTCCATTACTCCCTCAATTTTCGGACCCGTCCATTATCCTTCTGACGGTTGAAGATCTAAAATGTTTTGTAACATTGGAAAATATCGACAAAGACCAGCCTGCACAGTCGTGCAGGCTGCTTTTTGTCGACATTTTCCAAAAGTAAAGATTTTTTTAACACATCTAGTATACCGGTCCCTGTTTAGTAGGCAGTATTTTTAGGGGCTACCGTCCCCACATCCCCGCTTTATTTCATTTGGAAATAATTTATGGGGGCTGCTGCCCCTACATCCCGCTCATTTTCCTCTTTATTGGTAAAAAATACTCTATTTTGTCACTTTACTGGCGACCATTCAGTTTGGGGACCGGCTAACTAGAAACTTCCCGATTTTTTATTCAGCCGCTTGGGATAAGGGTTCGATCTACGAAGGAAAATTATCTACAAATTACATCTATGTTTTCTGTCCCATTATCTCAACATAATCATAGCACAGAATGTAATTTGCTGTAGACATTTTTAATATGTTAATATATTCTTATGATATTCCCAATAAAAAACGTTTTAGCCCCTTACCCCTTGATTTTAACAGAATCCTATCAGCACCCAGATGTGTGAGTCAGTAGCGTCGGAGTCTATCAATACAGGGGTCGTGGGTCCCAAAAACGTTTTAGCCCATTACCCCTTGACGTTAGCAGAACCCTATCAGCGCTCAGACAAGTGAGTGTGTAACTTCGGAGTCTATCAAAACAGCGATCATCGGTTCCATCCCGAATCGGCAAAAAATTTGTTCTGTCATTTGGAAAGTCATTGGTGCTATGCCTCATTAGTGGATGAATGCAATCACTTTGAAGCGAAGGCTCGGATTGGATATTGTTGAAGTACTGTTTAGAGAAATGCCAGGAAATCCGTGGTTAGTTATGACCGAAATCCAAACCTAACAGAATTCGGTAGCAGGAAGTCGTTTTAAGGTATGTCATGATGAAATATTGCGTTTGACAATCTGATCAAAATCGAAGTTGTTCTCCTCGTTTCGCTGTAACGTATGAATCAATAGTAAGAGAGCATTATCGGTCCTAATTGGCCTATGCCTAGGCAAAGCATGTCGATATGACAGCATGACATTCTCCAACATTGTGTGGACTTATTTCAGATCCTGGAATAAATGATCTGGTAACCTTGTATGCCTATTTCTTTAACCAATATAATTCTCTTTGACTCTCTGTATAGATAATCTTACTTTAAATCTTTTATGTTCCAAAAATGTACGATAATTTACTTTATCCTAAAATGAAATTATTATACTTTCCTGTTCTAATGTGATTCTCGATAGAATGTCAACAACTTGTCGTGCATCACATTCATAACTGCACAAGTACAGACCGTCTGAATTATCTATCACGAGTCCCTTTAGCATGTATTCACATCATAAAGAACACTATTTTTATAATACCATGCTAATTCGAATATGGGGCATGACGGACAACTAAACAATCAATCCTGAGGCCTGTCCCAAAGAAGTAAATGCGTGAACGTCTATTCACAAGACACCAATATATTAGTCTTCTAAGGGTAATTCTACCATGCTGATCCAAACTTAGGGTATGACGGCCAAACAGTCAACTAATCCTGTGACCTATCATGTATGTACGTGTATTCACAAAACACCATTATTTCTGTCTTCTAAGGGTTATTCTACCATGCTGATCTAAACTTAAGACATAACGGACAGTCAATCAATCAATCCTGTGGCCTGTCATGTATGTACGTGTATCCAAAAACACCATTATTTTAGAATTCTAAAGGTTATTCTACCATGCTGATCCAAACTAAGGACACAGCGGACAATCAATCAAATTCTAAGGTCTGTCCCAAATAAGGAAATGTATGCACGTGTACTCACGTTTAGTCCTTTCCCTTCCACAAAATTTTAAACAGATCCAAAACGGCGGAAACTGCACACAGTCAAATATACCAAATCTGATATTTATTCGACAGGGTAAGGAGAAAACGCTGGTAACTAGCATTTTCTCCTAATCCTCTCAATAATTTTCTTAAACTTTTCCCTCTTTGGGACGTCAAATCTATATTTTGTTTGGGAAATGGCTAATCATGGACAGTGAGCATGTACATAGTCATTAAGAACATCAATTACAATACATTGCTCATAAATAATCTTAATTTACATTGCACGGAGACAAGTTATTGGCTGGTGGACCCTTATCTGCATAAATTCATGTGATTATGATAAGGTGAATCTAAAATAGGTGTTTCTCTGGTAAAACTGATGCACCTATCCAGGAGTTCCATTGAAGTTTGGCATGGTAACATTCTAAAGAAATTATCTTATTTTGCGTTGCGCAGAGACCTCTGTTGGACCTTTTTGAAATCTGGTTATAAGTAGTTTAGTACAGTCGACCCTCATTATATCGATATAGGATGATTCGAATTTCAACTTCGAATGAGCAAGAAGTATGTTTTAATTTAACCCTCTCCCAAACCAGCAAATTTCAGGTTGGTCCAATTTGAAAGCAGTTTTGGACGACAAAATAATTGGTCTGAAAAGTATAAATTGTGTATATTGTGACTTCCAAAATTTTAATTTTTTCTAAAATGAAATCCCAAGCTTTTCCATACGCATGATACGGGACGTAAGAAATCAAATCTTTTATAGGAAAGGGATAAGAGCGAATTCCTTAGATATTGAATCATTATCTTAATCTATCTGGTGCACCTATAGCTGCTTTCCCTGTTTTCAAGCAATTGTTATATATTGCAATCAACAATGTACAAATAACCCATAAATAATCTTCATTTACATTGCATGGAGACAAGTTATTAGTTCGACCCTTTTCTACATAAACACATAAATACGCCATTTTATCATTCCAACACAATGACTGTTTTTAACTCCCCACAAGATAACATTTTTCGAAAACATCTTGGAAAATGAATAATTTGCTTGTGACAAACAATTTCTTCATTTCGCATAGCATTTTCAGTCCAGAAAGTCTAAAAGTGTTTTACTTGTATTTTGTCGTTTGCAAGATCTTTAGACAAGTCCAGAATTGTGGGATCTGGTACAACTATGTTCAAACATTTCCTAGGGAGACGTCATCCAGACCTGCCTCAGCAGTAAACACGATGGATAATCATGTGACTCAGAATTTCAGAAAATCATCAATATTTTTGTTAATACATGATAAATTAGAATTCGGTTTGAAGCAGAGAATGTGGGTAAATGCTAGAAATAATCTGGACGTGGTGGATTTTTGAAAGATCAACTGATAACAAAGTTATTAAAGATTAACCAAAACTTTGGTTGATCTTCAATAACTTGTTGTCAGCTGATTTTTCAAAACTCCACCACGTCCATCTAATACGTGACGTCTGTACACTTTCTCTGCTTCAAACCGAGTTCATATCGATCCGTTTTAACAAAATTATTGAAATTTTTCTTAATTGTTTTATCACCTGAATATCCATCGTGGTAAAGAGATTCCCATTTCCGGTACAACCATCAGCCCCCCCCCCCGCCCCTGATGTATTAGGCATTAGTTTTGCATATGCTTTATTTTCGGATAGATACGTCAATGGCAGCCAAATGGCAAGAACTTTGGACAAGGCATTATTTATTTAGAGTTCCGACTAGTTACAGTTTATACACTGGAAAGTGCATGCACATATGTGAACTTTATCTTGATGTGACTAGAAGACGTCGAAAGCCCGGTAAAACAGATATAAACAAATAAATCATCGGTATTGACGACAACAATAAATCTTGATGAATGTGTGATTACAAGTAACATCTTGTTTTTGTACACATTTCTCCCTACAATAAAATTTACTACTGATCATTTAATAAATCGTAAATTGCATTTTCAATTATATTAATGAGTATGGTCTTACTAAAACCCTTACAAACTTTTTCGTCGCGTTTGTTCAATGATAATTCTTTTGCGTTGTTTTACTACAACATAATTATGCGCTACGATCAAATTTTCAGAAAGAGTGCTTAATGTAGTCCACACCTTATGAGATTCATGCGACGTCGGAATTATTCGGGCGAAGTCGAAATATTCGGCGGAGGAACTTTCCACCGCCGAATGTTTACGACTGTGCCCGAATAGGTTCATATACGTAACGACGCCGCTCGAAAAAAGCTGATGTTATATGAATCGCAAAATGGCCACATAACAGGTAGTCTACCTTAAGTCTTGCGTAAAACGGACCCCTGGTGTTTTGAAAAGTACGCATCATCAGCGACAAATATCATAGTCTATTTGTAAGAAACTTTGGCCAGATTCGTCGAAACATGAAAGACACAGGTTAGTATTTTTCCGCAATCTATTGCGAGTATGGTTAAAGTGACATTTCACAATTATTTTTACATAAATTTACTTTTATTTTATATGAAAGAGCATCTTTTCTTATGGAAATTCTGAAAATTTCAAGTCAAAATTTTGAACCGTTTATGAGAAATATATTTTTTGTGCTAAAATTAGACAAATTGTTGTGGACAACAGTTCAGATTATATAGAATTTGTCATTTCTGTCTCAACTTTAAAGGCGCATTTATCGCTTATAATTAACAACTTCAAAAAACTGATAGCATTTCTACGCATAAGAATAAATAATCTTTGCACCAAGACATACTTTTAAAAAATGAAATAAATGTAAAATGTCACTTTAAATATCATAAGATAGCCAAAGATATTCGGCATAATGCCATTATGGCCCTCTAAGAAAGTAAAAATGTCACACGAATATTTTGAATGACAGGGCATTATTTCCGAATTTGAATACAAATTGTGACATATAGATACACCTAGAATTTATGAAGAAAGCGAAAAGTTTCAACCACAGGCAGTCAGGGCGGACAGCGCTGGCTGCCCAAGGTTAAAACTTTACGGAGTTTATTTCGCGATATGGTTAAATATCATAAGATAGCCAAAGATATTCGGCATAATGCAATTATGGTCCTCTAAGAAAGTAAAAATGTCTCACGAATATTTTGAATGACAAGGCATTATTCCCGTTTTTGAATACAAATTGTGATATTTAGTTAGATATCTCATTTTTTCCTTCTCACTATCAAGTGCGACCCTCTTTAGCAATATATAATGAATGTAAAGATAGCGATCGACAAGTGAAATACGACGCTTATAGCGAGGGGGGCTTTAATAAAATGAGCTGCGACATTAAATAACAGTCTCTTTTACAATGGAAGGGGTTTAACACTTTCGAAACTGTAAGGTTTTGGATATCCTTCGATATAAATGTTTTGAAAACATTTAAGGAATGGAAAATAGTGAGTTTTTATCACTCGATCATTTTCCATCAACCTTTATTTACATCAATTAGTGTTTGTATGATTTCTAAATCATCATTTACAAACCTTTAAAGGACTATTTCGTCGCTTTTCAAAACAAACCTCGTAACTGCAGCTTAAAACAAGCTGCAGTTACGAGGTTTGTGTTGAAAAGCATCGATTTATTTTATCATCTGTACCAACTTTCGACGAGAAAATTGTCTTTTTTTCGCCTGTTAATGAGTTTGTAAATGTCCGGTCACATAAACAATTCCACGTCCACATCACGACCGAAGCACGTCCAAATATAGTCAGTTGTACGGTATACTTTTGGACGCTATGTAGTCGTGAAATTTTTTGTGAGCATGCCTTTAAACCAATGCACAAGACAAAAGGTACTCTACAAGTATTACATCTTTTAAAAAGTTTGCCATGACCTTAACCTTTTTTCCAAAACAATATCCGGTTTTGACTTAGCAGTTAAAGTGTTTTGCAGAAACATTGAGGCAAAATAATTATTGTTCACAATTCCTATCTTTATCGACACCAAATCTATCGTATTCAGCAGCCTTCAAATAGGAAAAGTCTATAATTTATATGTCATTGCATGGGCGGATATAGAGGGGGTCAGGGGGTCTGAACCGCCCCCCCCCGGAATTCGCCGGACCCCCTCTGAAAAATTTACTGTCTTGAACTTTGACTTATAAAAACTAAGGCAAATTCGGATTTGTGCGTTACATGTATAATGATTAGAGCTGGTAGATCTACAGTAACGTTTGTAATAACGGCTACTATTCACTTATAAACTTAGAAATATGACACATGTAAAGTCGTCATTTGGGCTTGGACCCCCTCCTCCCTGGAAAAAAATCCTGGATTCCTGGATCCTCTCTTGCATTGGGTAAAGAAGTTAATGTCTATACATGAATAGGAAATAAGCATAAAATATTTCTCCATTTTCAAAATTTTGGAAAATTTACCCTTTCAAAATTTGCTTCAAAATTTTCTTCGTAAAGATTTAAGATTATGAGTAATATTATTTATATATCACGGTCCACTAGCTTTGATGTGTAAATTATAAATATTTGAGAACCATTAGTAATTGAAATGGTATTAAATGTGTTTTAGCTAATGCATCTTAACCCTTTCCAAGCAAGTACCAACTTAGACTAGTCCCATGTACAATGAGTTTCGATGCACAAAATTGTTGATGGCAAAGGGAGAAAATATGTATTTTGTAGTATATAAAACATTGAGGGAAAAGAAGAAATTGCTGATAATCAGCAATTTCTTCTTTTCCTTCAATGCTTTCCCATGTTTTCTCGAAAATTGATTTAAAACTCAGACTTAAGGTGTTTGGAAAAGGGTTAGGTCATAAAATGATCGCGACTAGTCGCAAATGACATTTTGGTTATACTCTGGCAGATGTTTAAGTGACACCCGGAGAAAGTACCAAAATCTTGATATCAAAATTTGCCGAGTAGGGTGCTTTTAAAGTCGTTAGCTCAAGAAAACTCAATATCCGTTGAGGTTCATTTGATAGATAATATAATGTTGATTGGACAGGAAAAAGTGTTCGTGGTAATCTTTTCCCAGCAATATTTTCCGATGCATGTACAAGCAAATGTTTCAGTGACACCCGAAGAAAAGTACCAGATCTTGATATCAAAATCACTGAGTAGGGCGCTTTTAAATCGTTACTGCATTTTGTATATAAAGTACAGTGTACATGTATACTGACTGACTTTAAAAACGCATCACTGAAGTTCGTCCGGAAATAATATGCAAAATTCATAATTAACTATGTAGTGTTATATATTAAACAACAGCTTGACATCTTCCCAACATTTCCTGAAAATTTCAGACAAATATTCGATTAAATGACTGAGATATAGCGATCTAAAGAGAGGTGGTGTGAGGAATTTTACAGTTTTCTCTATTTAATTACAAGTAATTCCGCTCTGAGTATGAAAAACGTTCCACAATCGTGACCTTGTTGACCCCTGAGTTGAAACAATATCATTATTCATTTGGGCTTGAACTATATACCATATATTGCTGGAGAGTATTTTTTTAAGTTTTGGCGTCCGTTTATCATCATGTCTAGGCCCAATGCACCCTGATCTGATGATGACTTTCTGTAAGTATCTGTCACGGGCATAGACGCCAGTAGTGAAACCCACAATATCTTATTCGTTAAGTCACTGTTATGGCAAGAGTTTGTCAGTAGCAACATTTTTGTATAACAATTGCAGTTGAAAACGTTGTTGTAAACCAATTACGTAATTGACGTTGACGTATGTTATTATCTTGACGAAAGCTCGTTTTAAACCGTTGATCAGGACGCTGATGCTCAGCAGCAATCCCTGTAGATTGGCTACGTTAATGGAAGTCAAAATTGTCAATTGGTTTACATTTAAACGTCTCGCTCGTTCTCGTTGACAAACGCCCGCTTAGAACAAATCAAAAATTTGTGTGCGCTCAACGAACTTTGGTCTCTTGGTTTTATTTTTTGTTTAATCAAATTGATTGAGAAATAAAAGTAACTCCTAACCATTTGGATATGGAATATGAAAACAAAAATCCAGTTGGTCACCTAAGGTGTAGTTACGTAAACGTTATCCATATTTTGCACGTTGCCGTCGTGCGAAATAACGTGGTAAGTTGGTAACTGACTGCAATAAATTTTATTGGATATCTTGTCATATCGGTTAAAATATATATCAGAAGTACAAATTCGATCCTATTGACTTTAACTACGAAAATATTTTGAAAAATCAGTGATGCGTTTTTAAAGTCAGTCAGTATACATACCCAATATCTGTCATTGCTTACTTATTAGATGACGACATGCTGATTGAAAAAGAGAAAATCTTTCAGTTATCTTTTCTAACAGTTTCCTACTTATTGTGATGAGTAAACAGAATGTAGGCGACAACCGGAGAATAGTACCACATCGAGATATTAAAATCACTAAGTAGGGTGCTTTTGAAATCGTTACCACGATTGTATGAGCACACTCAATGTCAGTCTAGTTTGATCTACCAGAGTGAAAATTAGAACATGCTAGTCGTCTTTTTCCTTTAATTTGATATACCATGATTTTTAACCACCAACCTTGGACCCTAACAGGACGGGTGTTGTTGTTGCTATTATTGTTGTATATAGCTCACGATAAATGACCCGGCAGTGCATCTCTCGCTAATAGCTAGAGATGCTCTGGTATGTCATTTATCGTGAGCTATATACAGTCCGACACATACAATCATGGCGTGATATATCGTGATCTGTTACCACCAACCTTGGACCCTAACAGGAATGGTATTGTTGCTTCTTCTACTGTTATTTTGTAGCATATTGCTCACGATAAACGACCTGGCAGAGCATCTATAGCTTATGGCTAGAGACGCTCTGTCAGGTCATTTATAGTGAGCCATACGCAGTCCGAGACAGTTAATTATTGCGTGATATATCATGATCTGTAACCACTAATATTGGACCCTAACAGGAAGGGTGTTGTTGCTTCTGCTGCTGTTATTCTTGTAGCATATTGCTCCCGATAAATGACCTGGCAGAGCATCTCTAGCTAGAGATGCTCTGCCAGGCCATTTATCATGAGTTATACACAGTCTGTGACCGTTAAATATTGCGTGATATAGCATTATTTGTAACCACCAACCTTGACAAGAGGGGTGTTTTTTGTTGTTGTTATTTCTGTAGCATATTGCTCACGATAAACGACTTGGCGGAGCATCTCTAGCTAATAGATAGAGAAGATCTGCCAGGTCAGTTATCGTGAGCTATACACAGTCTGTGACCATTAATTATTGCGTGATATATCATGATCTGTAACCACTAACCTTGGACCCAAACAGGAATGGTATTGTTGCTTCTTCTACCGTTATTTTTGTAGCATATTGCTCGCGATAAATGACCTGGCAGAGCATCTCTAGATAATAGCTAAAGATGCTGTGCCATGTCATTTATCATGAGCTATACGCAGTCTAAGACAGTTAAATATTGCGTGTTCTATGATGATCTGTAACCACCAACCTTGGACCCTAACAGGAAGGGTGTTTCGTGACTAACGGATTCCAAATGGAAATGTGGTGTTTACCATTAGTGGATACATATAGAGACTTCAAAGAGATTCCAAAATACATTAACTGTAATAAGTACAACATGTAGTTACGGGGTTTGTAAAAGTAATACGACGGCGTCCGTCAATGGAATTGCACTGATTCGACCTGCACGATTTACATATCCATTTTCTGCTAGAAAGTTGCAAATGGAATTAGACTGTATTTTACTGCTTTGTTTTAGAAATCATTTGCATTCCGTCTTGAAATCTTTTGCAAGCAGCTTTTAAATTTTAAATATGAAACACACATAAATATTTAAAACAATTTAAAGTCTTCGGACGTCATCCGTGAGAACGAAAATGAACGAGAGATATCCTCGTCAATATCATGGAATCATTCATGGCAACGGAAATTGACGATATATACCCTCGTCATTTTTCGTTGCTTCGAATGACACCCAAAAATGCAGGAATTGTTTTGTAGTTAGTGGTGGCTTGTAATTCTTAAATCTCTGTGTACTCGTATTGTATTGATTATGGGACGTTGGTCTTTGCTTACAAAAAACGAGCGATGTTAGAATATCGTATAAATTCTACTATATTAGTTAGATAACTTATATGCAAAAATGTCACCATAAAAAATATGTTGCAGGTATCTAAAGGTGTAACAAAAACTGAAAATTTATCATAAAATACAGGTTAATCATTTCAGGACAATAGAGGAAATGCTAGATACCATTGTCTTTCTTCCTCTGCATGTGTTAAAATGCTTTATTTTTGCTTCAGGGGCGTATACCTCACGATAAATGATCTGGCAGAGCATCCTAGCCTATTGGCTAGGGCTGCTCTGCTAGGTCAATTATCGTGAGCTATATCAATCGTTATTTATATAGTGATTGTGCAAAATTATTATTGTTATTCGAGGGCAAAATTTAGGGTGCACGTTCAAAGGTCGTTTGGAATTTCGTTTCGCCTGTAATTGTCAATGATTGACGGGACATATCAACACTGTGCATTATAAAAATATTTATTCACTTTATAGAGAAGAAAGGTCGGTTTCAGCAGTGGCAAAATTTAGGGTGTACATAAACAGGGTGTTTGGAATTTCGTTACGACTGTAATAGTCAGTAATTGAAGGATCATTTCAACAGTGTGCATTATCAAAATATTTTCTTGTATACTGAAATGAAAAAGTTTAGTCAGTATAAAGTTTTTGGTCAATAATTTTGTCTAAAACGTTTTACAATTCCAAAATGTTTACTCATAACAATCTTCAACCAATTTAGAACTAGTCGGTGAAATTCAATTGGCATCCATGTTTTACTTCACCTTCTTTTCGACAATTCATTTCAAAAGGGGTCAAATTGAAAAGTCACAGCTTCAGGAGTGACTTTTTGTAGAGTCTAAATTCCTGGTAATTGACATGAAAAATAGGTCTTTGTATCATTTCTTGGTAGAACAGAAGTCTATTTGTTGACTGTGAGTGAGAAAACTTCTTTTTAATGGAATTCACAGTAGATTATGGTGACTTACGCACCCAACCTGTTGCTCCTAGCATTTTTCTGCGTTTTCAAGAAATCGTTCTATCAGGACCAGTAGCTGGTTTACCGTTGATACAAATTTATCTATTGTAGACAGACAATTACAAAAAATAACTGGCATTCAATATTTTTCAAACAATGCCTGTAATCTGGCTAAGCCAATGCTCGAAAAGCCAACTATCGGGTAAATGGCCAGGCAAGTAAAAGACAGACTTTTTTTAACAAAATGTCATTATTGAACAAATTGGTTACTGTGTAGTCAATTTTCAATGCTTTTTGTCAGTTTTGACGTGACGTAAGTTGATCACGTCACAATTAACGTTTATTCCAGATACGCTGTTTTCAGGGGTGTCAATGACCAAAATCTCATGCATGTGCCCATTTTTGACAACAACTACACCAATGCTTAAAACTGAAATTGCTTGCCAAGTTCAAACTGTAGGACACCGCCAGAGTTTGTAAGTTAGGTAGATGGTTTCTAACATTGTCATTTTTGGCCAAATTGATCAAGCCAGGGTGCTAAAATCATGTAAGCTGAAACCAATTTTCTTGTGGATTTTTTGTATCTGGGCTATTGCCTTTGGTTTGCATACATTTATACAGGAAAAAGACTTGCGCCTTAACTGCAGCAAGTGCACCTGTCACATTTTGAAATTCTTTTAGCACAAACCTAAAAACTAAAATTTTGCAACATAATTTGAAGATGTTTGTTAAGCGTTGATTGAACAGATATTGTGTGAAATTTTATACTGACATGTTGTATTTTGGCCGAATAATTGACCATCAAAAATACTGACTAAACTTTTTCTTTTGAGTATATTAAAGAATTGAAAGATCCAACTCGGCGAAAAAATGAAATATGGTTGTTTATGTTGTTGACCAATAAATCAAATTCATTATGAAAGCCGACACTGATGTCGCCTTCAAAATCAACCTTGATCGAAAGAGGTTTGAAAAGGTCAGTGAAAGAAGAAATCTATTTACTACTTCCATTTTTTCTGAAGCCATTTAATTTAAACTTGTAAACCAAAGTCATCGTAATATCTAAGCTACCGAAGACAACTTATAGATAAGAATTCAACGTCATTGTTATTTGGTCTACACTTTCCGATCAAGTCCAATTCAGAAATTTGAAAATTAGCTTAAAGTCATTCGTGGACAGAATCGCAGAGCTTAACCCATTACCACAAAGTGACTCTTTTTGACTCGTTACAAAATAATGGTTTTGGAAAACATTGTGGAAAATGAAGAAATTACTTGTGACAAGCAATTTCTTCATTTACCACAATGTTTTCTACCCCAAAAGACAAACAATGTAAAATTCCATTGACTTGAATCTGTCGTCTGCATAATCTTACAATTTGGACCACCTTTCAAATTTGTCGTTTGGTAATGGATTAACAGTTTTATCAGAGAGACTGTGGTGGGGGTTGAAGATTAAAAGCATTATCGCAATTACAACAGCACCAAGTCCGATCCTTCTAGTTTGACAAAACAGTTAACATTCCCCTTTTTATAAAATGCGTCTCATTAGTTTTTGCATGTCTGTGTGGACAATAGAAGTGCTATGCATGAAAACTGATAGGGCTATTGACTATAATTGAAATCAATTGTACAATTGAATATGAATAAGTGATTTGTAAAAGGCCTTTTGATTTATTTCACTATGCATGTATATCATGTAAATTATGGTGTTTATTCGTTTCATATTCCATAAAGATCCTTCACACGCCCAAAAAGAAGTATAAATTTGAGTTTTGATTTCTGTAACAAAAATGAAAAAAAGAACTCTTATCTCAGCTTCAAAAAATATAACGGATCAATGGATCATATATAAAATGCATTGTTAGAAGGGCATTTTTCAGTCTAAAACGTACGAGTCTGCAAACATTAAAAACGTTGAGATAAAATGATAAAGTAATTGTTTTCATGATATAACGTGTACCTTTTCCACTTTTGTTTATGATATTTCTTTCGCATTTATTGTAAATTTTCTCTGGTCTTGTATACAATTTTATTGAACGGGGTTGATTTAAGACATGCAATAGATGGGGGGTTGTTTTAAAAGAAAGACACATGTCAATTCTCAATAAAGGCATGGTCACATGTATCCGTATCACGTCAAAAAAAAACGATGTAGACATGACGTGGATGTGAAATTGTATGTAACCATGCCTGTAAGTCTATACCAAGGAAACAAGTTGCTAACTGAGCGCTATTATATTTATATGAGCCTGTATTAACCCTTTACCAAACGGCAAAGTTTTAGGGCGATCCACTTCAAAAACTGCCATAAATGACAAAATGGAAGTTATTAAAGATAGAATTTGTGTAGAATATGACATAGAAAATATTGAGACAAAAGGAGAAACTGCTGGTTATCAGCAGTTTCTTCTTTTGTTTCAATGTTTTCCCAAGCCATTTCGATTAGGGACATCAAAACCAAGTCTTGTTTGGGAAAGGGATAAACACAAGGAAGGACTACTTGAAATCTTCTATCCGGACATGCATTTTTACCAATATAATACAAGCATTTAGCAAAAAGAAATTTATGTAAATGATCAGGACGCATGCAGATTTTTCTATAATTAATAATGTCGGAGTCTCACTGTGTAAAATATGCGGACGGGATGGGTTCAATCATCTTCGCTAGCCAAGGTTGAACCCACCTACGTTTGTATTCACCCTTGGCGGATTTAGTCCGATTTTCTTGAAATCGCGAAGCGCCGCCTAGCGGTTGTTCTGCTGGTTGTTTACGTCCATTATTGATGACGTTGTAAGGGCCAGGTTAGCGGACTGGCAGTTTGACGACTGATCCAAGCAATTTTAGTAATTTTCCTTTTACTATAATGATTTACAGTCACTGTTTGTGCCTTAGACTATGATACCACGAGTCATCGAGTATTATCTCTAACGCACAGGCAACGCATTTATTCGTTTTCTAGTCGTTTGACAGTTGCTGACATTGACCTAGTTTTGAGATTTTGTCTACCTCACTTTAGATCGCGAATTACGCAGTAGTGCTTTAGGGATGCGAGTTACGAGTATTCTAGCTCAATTCCTTAACATACATACTGACAAAAGATGTAGTATTTACCCTATGACAAAGCTTTAAATCCTATATTTTAGGGTTTTATCCACATGCATGCCCTCCCCGCTTCACTAGCGGCGGCCATATTGAATGTTTACTGATAGTGCATTGTGGGAAATGTCAAACTTGTCATTCCGCGTTCGTTTGGTGTTCTAAGCATAGCCTTCAACTAAAAAGTCAAATCTAGTCATAAAACTTAATTATTTCAATATTCCAATGTACGTATTCGCCATTTAAGGGATTTTTCTTCTTAAATTCATTATTTTCGAGTGAACTTTCATTCATGTTTACGGAGTTTGAGCAGTATTTTTGTCAGTCGGGTGAACGCCGTAAAAGCGCACCGAAAATCTTGTGCACCGCACAACATTTTTTGTGCGCTCTTACCGCACAACAAATCTTGCGCATTTTTCTATAGATAGCACACAGGATTTCCTGTGCGCTATTTTCACCGCACACGAAAGCTTGTGCACCGCACAGAAAAGTTTGTGCACTGGCATTTACTATAAATACCCCGACAAATCCCCATTTGTCATCTCCCAAATTTTGATTTTTTCGGAAGCAAACTCCACGACGGTCGTTAACGCATTTTTTGATGATAATAATAAAAGGTTAGGATTATTTATTTGAACGACTATTTTGAGAAAAGGAGTTTTATTAAATATTTGATTATTTTACTTTGACTTACGAGTTTTATTTAGTTTTAAAAGCCTATTTATCCCGGGAGATCGCCTTAGTTAAATTTTAGTCAACCCTACCAACAACATAGCCAGCGCGCTACAACGTCATTAACGCGCGTTGTCTTTCGCGTCATACGTCATGCGGATTATTTAAAAGTTAGCTGTTTTTTTCGGTCGAATCGTCGAAAGTATAATAATTCGTCGATTAAAGTTAGGGAATTCCTGTCTATTGCAGTTAAATTCTCAGGAAAAATCGCCCATCTTCGCGTTTTTGAGTTGCAAATGCAATGCTTTTTCCCGCCCGTTGTCATACTCATAACAAATGTATCTGTCGATAATCTGATTGGTTCCAGCGAGGTCTCGCTGGAACCAATGAAAACGCTTTCCAGGAGACCAAGAAAATCGGACTAAATACGCCAAGGGTGAATACAGAAACGACGTTACGTCGTAGATGTCACCCTTGGCTTGCGAAGATGGGGTTCAATAAGTGCGCTAAGTTAACAAACATATCACTTGGAATCTTCTGACCGGATTTGAATTTTACCAAGTATGGTACATGTACAAGCATTAGCAAGAAGAATGCGATTAGATTAAGACGCAAGCAGATTTTTCTATAATTAATAATGTCGGAGGCTCACTGTGTTGAATATGCGGACGGGAATGGTTCATTAAGCGCGCAAACATATCACTTGGAATCTTCTGACCGGATTTGAATTTCTACCAAATATAGTAGGAAAAGGAAAGCGATTTGATCAAGACGCAAGCATATTTTTCTATAATTAATAATGTCGGAGTCTCACTGTGTAAATATGCGGACGGGAAGGGTTCATTAAGTGCGCTAAGTTAATAAACATATCACTTCAATCTACTTTCGCTGATAATTGTACTTAATAAGACAAGAAAACGACTTAATCCTTTCCTAAACATGATTTGCTTTTGACGTTCCCGATAGAATATGTTTGGGAACACATTGAGACACAAGACGAAAATGCTGGTGACCAGCATTTTCTTCTTATGCCTCAATAATTTCTGTGCTATATTATAAACACGCACTTTTACTCTCGACATCCATTTTGTCGTCTGTAGCAACTTTGTAATTGAACCGCCCTAATAGATCCATCTTATTTTTTGGAAGATCGGTTTATCAGCACGATAAAGAGAAAAAAGGTTCTACGCGCATTTTGATTGGCTGATTTCTAGATGATAGTTTAGAGGTCCAAATTATTTTTTTAAGAAATTGTGAGAAAAGAGGAAAATTATATTCGCCTTTAATGTTTTATTAAAGAATTGAAATTGAAATTGAATTGTTCAAACAAACGATCGGTTTAATTTATAAGACCGATGACTGTCGCATGAACAGAAGTTAAAATTATACACGTGAGATGGGCAAGTGTCTCAGATTGGATGTTATTTTGTATGACGTACTAAATGGATCAAAAAGTCTATATAGAGCGTACACGCATAAAATATACGCGTCGACGCATATATTTTCAACAACTCGCGTAAATTTTATGCGTCGACAAATAAATATGCGAAACCGAGGCTGGCCAATGGGAGGGGCGGCTAGAAACCTTTCCCTTTATACCATTAAATTGGTGGATGAAACGAAGGATCTGATTGGTTAATAAATAAAATACGCGTGGGCGCGTATATTTACTCGAACAGTTGAAAATTTACGCGTCGACGCATAAACTGCTCGCGTAAATTTTATGCGTCGACGCGTAAATATACGCGACGACGCATTAAATTTACGCGTCGACGCGTATATTTTATGTGTGCACGCTCTAAATAGACGATGGCCCATTTAGTACGCCATAGTTTTGTAATGGTGCGAGTAACGCCTCAAACACGTGATCAACTTAGAGTTACTGGCCAAGCGCAACAGCAGTTGCAGTTCAACTTTAACTTAAAAGAGGATCAATACAGTGATTGGCCACATCCAATCAATCATACGAGGGTTGATTGATAAGTAGTGAGCCTCACATAGAAAGGTTTGAATTGTAACTGTCAAACGATTTTATTTTTCAACATAATCCCCTTCTTTGTCTATACACTTTTACCAGCGATGCTTTAAGGCCTAAATGCCACTTTTGTAGAACTCTTTCTCCTGATCGTTCAGAAAGGCCTCCACTGCAACAAAGACGTCATCATTAAATTTTGACTGAAAGTGGGTACAAGCAATAGTTCTTTTCAACTGCGGAAACAGGTGAAAGTCTGATGGAGCAAGATCAGGTGAATAAGGCGGGTGTTCTACTAGTTCAAACCTAGTCATTGATGGCAGCCATGGCAATGGCAGATTTGTGAAAAGGGGCATTGTCCTGGTGGAACAGTATACCTTTGCTGAGTTTTCCACGGCGTTTGAGCTTGATGGTTTCTCTCAGTTGCCTTAAAAGTGATGCATAATACTGTCCATTAATTGTTTGGCCCTTTTGTAGATAATCTACCATCAAGATGCCATCAGCATCCCAGAAAACCGAAGCCATGTAGATAATCCACCATCAAGATGCCATCAGCATCCCAGAAAACCGAAGCCATAACCTTTCCTGCTGATGGGACATCATTTGCCTTTTGGGTTGGGGTGAGTCAGGGTGCTTCCATTGTTTGGACCTTTGTTTTGACTCTGGGATGAAGTGATGGACTCAAGTTTCATCTGTAGTCACAAACCTCTGCAGAAAATTATCTGGGTCTGCCTCTAAAAGACTCAGATTAGCAAGTGACAAAGTGCGCATAGCCTGCTTCTGGTCAACTGTTAGAAGCCTTGGTACCCAGCGGGCAGAGAGCTTTTTCATCTCAAGTTTTTCTGTGAGAATGAAATGAACTCTTTCATGTGAAATATCACTTTTACTGGTAATGTATCTCTCTGTAACCCGCCTGTCAGTCATAACAATTTCATGGACTTTATACGAGAATATTTTCTGGTGTTGCAACGGTTACAGGCCTTCCAGGGCGGACGTCGTCTTCAAGACTCTGCCTACATGTACGACGCTTGAACTCCCCTACCCATCTCCTTACTGTAGCATACGAAGGGGCATCATCCCCTAGTGTTGAAACCATATCTACATGGATTGCCTTCGAAGTTAAACCCTTTTTATACAGATATTGAATCATTGCTCATTCAGCAACCTTGTCCATTTTGCAAAAGCCACTTGCCCTGTTTACTTTAGAGTGCTACCTCTTCAACATAAACTGACCAAATGACACCACTCCAGTTTGTTTGTTTTTAGGTTATTTATCCTCGGTTGCCGGTTGCCCATATGACCGAGTAGTAGACTGGGCGTGCCCAGGAAGGAACTCCCTTCTTTTGACCTGTTTCCAGCTTTGAATGGTGGAGGAAGACCCCAAGTGAGCACCTGGGTAGAACCACCGACGTTCCGCAAGCCAGCTGGATAGCTTCCTCACATGAAAGTTCATACGTCCCTGGCGGGATTCGATTTGATACCAGTTTTCGGCTGCACACCTTTATATAGCCAGGGAATACAGGGGCTGAAAACAGACATCCTTGTTTGACCCCTTCTATGAGAGGCTCACTACTTACCAATCAACCCTCATATGTGTAGGAAATGGGATATGACGTATCCACACCTATTTTTGAAATTTCTACGACAGTGATTCATGTAAATTATGGATCAGAATTGACATCTATACATGAGAGCGACGGAGTTTAATGAGTGCATTTGAAACATGTATATAACCTTCACTAGTCATCAATGATGTTTCATAACATTTTAAATTGGGAAAGGTTATTGAACGCGGATCCTTTAACGAAATGGTATTTTGTTCGAAGTCATTGCGTCAATAACATTCTCTGAAACTTGTTCATCAAATATCGATGTCATTCGGGCAAAATAATATGTCAAAGACGTACAAGAAGCTTAAAGAACAATCATATGATAGAACAAAAGTAGTTGCATTAATCAATATTCAAACGCTATAATTTTGTGTTTACATCTTAGTTTGACGACAATTACGCCACGACGTTAAACAGAACAGACTGAAGATTCCGCTAGAAGGGCACATAAGTGACGTTGCATTCGGAAATATAAAAAAGCGTTTCATCATCAGAAATTTTAACTTGGGCCACTTGGGAAACTTGGGAACTTGGGAAAGGGTTAATAGAATAGTTGCACATTGAGTATTGCTGTAAGTAGACATTTCCGACTAGTAGGATTGACACATGCTTAACGTTAGTGCTTAATTGAAGAGGTCTTTCTAAACCCTTTTTAATGTAGAGGTGTGGTCTTTCGGTTTCTCTTTAAAGGACGTTATGAAACTTAAAGCGATCCATATCAAGCAAAGAACCGTGCATAAGTTACGTTAATCCTGCTAAAACAAGGAAATGTCCCTAAAAACCACCTCTCTCCAAAGAAATTTTCTCTTTGATGTTCTTTATCTCATATTTCTCCCGTGTACTATTTATAAATATTAATATTTATAATATTTTTAAAGACGTTGGTTAATAGGAATCAAGATACGTTTGAGCTGATTGGCATTTGCGGGCCTCAATCCATGTCAGTGTGTGCTTAGCCCTCTCCCAAACGGCCAAATTTTAGGGTGATCCACTCCAAAAACTGCCACAACAGATAAAATGGACGTGGTTAAAGATAGGTATTGTGTAAAATATGGCACAGAAAATATTGAGACAAAAGGAGAAACTGCTGGTTATCAGCAGTTTCTTCTTTTGTTTCAATGTTTTCCCAAGCCTTTTCTATTACATACGTCAAAACCAGGTCTTGTTTGGGAAAGGGTTCAGTGAATTCTGATCAGAACCTATGGTCTCTGGCATTTTTCGTAGGAAATTACGACTTTATAAAAGAACTACATGTGTCACTGGTGGTGAACTCGGCCAAAGCGTGGGACGTTTTTTTGCGATCATTGTATTCCGTCGGTGTTGTTATAAGATATCGTAACTACGGCTTCGATAAAGCCGTAGTTACGAGATTTTAAAACAACACCGACGGTTTGTCAATACATATCGGTAAACCCGGTCTATTTTTAGAACAAATTCATTGTTATAAGAAAAACTATCCAATCAGATCTTTAAACTCACATTTAAACGCAAAATATCTGTACCTTGTTGTAGTGAAAAACGTCCATCGCTTTGGCCGAGTTCACCACCAGTGTGTGTGTACATATGGATCTTGATCAGAATGTACGCATGCTAAGACTGACTACAATCTTTTTTACGGTGTATAATCACGTAATTCAGAATTTCCGATAATCGTCAATATCTTTTTTGATACTTGACCAATTTGAATTCGGTTTGAAGCAGAGAATGTGGGAAAATGCCAGGAATAAGCTCGACGTGTTGGATTTTTGAAAAATCAACTGATAAAAAAGTTATTGAAGATAAACCAAAATTTTGGTTTATCTTCAATAACTTTTTTTATCAGTTTATTTTTCAAAAATCAGCCACGTCCATCTATTGCTTTACGTCTGTCCACATTCTCTTCTTCAAGCCGAATTCAAATCGATCGCGTATTAACAAAATTATTGATGATTTTCTAAAAATATTGTATCACGTGATTATCCACCGTGGTTTTGGTCACAGATGTCTGAAAGATATTCCACCCATCATTATATACCAAATCCTTCGTTTATTTATTTATTGGGGTTTTACGCCGTTTTCAACTTCTACGGTCATATCGCGGCAGCTGGAGCATCTAACCGTGGGTTCCTGGTATTTCTTGCACCAGTACAACCACAATATCCAAACCGAGCCTCCAGCTGCTCTCTCACATAGATGACAAGCAATTTCTTCATTTACCACAATATTTTCTACCCCCAAAAGACCAAAAAACATAAAATTCCATTCACATGAGATTGTCGTCTGCAACATTTTTGAATTTGTGCCGATCTAAAATTTTGTCGTTTGGGAAAGAGTTAAAGATTCTTTCCATGACCAGCTGACTCGTATTTTGTCGTCTGTAGTTCCTTCCAATTTGAACCAGTACAGAATTTGTCGTCTGATAACAATAAGCACATTCCAATACGCCTACTTTATTCCGATACGCTACTCAAAATTCACTTGTCCTTCTGTGAATTCATTAAAATTCCTAATAAGTTTATTTTTGTCATTCAACCCTTTGTACAATTCAGCCTGGCTTTCGTGTGCCAAGATGAGAAACAATGAGAAATTTTAAAAAAACTATGTCTTCATCACTCATCCACGTAGCAGCATGCCATTGCAGTGGCGGATCCAGAAGGTGTTCGGAGGGGAATTCAAACGAACCCCCTCTGCAGCATGATTCTTTCACTTTCATGCAGAAATCCAGTCAAAATTGCGTAATGCTACGAAAACGAGCCCCCTATATCTGTATATTTCGAACCACTCTCACAGAAATCCTGGATCCGCGGCAGTTTGGGCACTGTGTTTTTGAGTTTCCGTTTAATTCTGGTGACTACAGAAAATGGCAATGAATTTTGTTCTAAAAATAGACTGGGTTTCCGTTATGTTTTGATAGACCGTCAGTGTTGTTACAAAATCTCTCGTAACTACGGCTTGATTCAAGCCGTAGTTACGAGATCAAGCCGTAGTTACGAGATTTTATAATAATACCCACGAAATACTATTTGTTTGTCCGAAATTACGTCACTGTTAAGTGGAGAAAAAAGTTCTTCCCTTTTTACTAATTTCGTACACATAAGACTGAAACTGTAAAAAGTGGCATAAAATACAACGGACAGCGTACTATGACCATAATATCGTCGCTTTTAAACAAAAACCTCGTATCTGCAGATTGTTTTGTTGAAAAGCAACGATATATAGATATTTGGATGTTTTTTCGCGATTACCCAGATGGCCTCTTATAACGTGACAACCAACACTTACGAATTCGATAACCTACTCCATGCTTGATAGATATCTTAGTACTCCTAATGCCATACAATTCCAATTAGGGTTAATGAAATGCATTAATGCTCGCCTCATTAAATGTTTATTTGTTTACCAACGGGGTAACCTATATTCGAGTCTCAATATATATTTTAGATGTCCTAACGCCGTGGTAAAGACAATTCAAGTTAAGGTATTAGTATTCCCTTTATCATTAGATACCAAACTCTTCGTGCAACCTCGCGTGTCATTCGAGACGACGGAAACTGACGATGGTACATTGCTAAGTCAACTTCCGGACGTCATCCATGAAAACGGAAATTGCCATTGCAACGGATGACAACCGAAGTGTTTGGTGTTTAATTATGGATTGTTTGATTTAATTAATGCTCATCTCATTTAATGTTCATTTGTTTACTCTGTGCTTAGAATTCTTATAGGGCTATGATACGACTTTTTTTCATTTGATAAGTTTCTATCGGCGCAGACTGAGTACGGTCAAACTTTAAACTATACGCATAGCATAGTTCTCTTAATGTCACTCAGTTCCAATTAGGATTAATGAAATGCATTAATTCATTAATGCTCGTCTCATTGCATGTTTATTTATTTACACTGCACTTTATAGAATTCCTAATATGGAAATGTAACAATACTTGACAAATGCATTCTCCTATTCCGAGAAAGTTACACAGTAACGGCATTTATTGATATGGCTGATTTAATCCTATTTTATTTTAACATCAACCTCATAGTATCCATATTATGAAATGTATAGTTTTAGGAAATGTTTGTCCATTGCCGATTGTGATAAATGTATCTATATATCTATTTTACAACTTTTCAACGTTTTATTGGCAAATGCTTCTTTATCTAACTTAATGGAGAAAAGGTTGATACAAGTGGCTACTTTTAAACTATCCACCAGCGCTTTTGTTCCAACATAAAAACCATGTTTTCCAGAGCTATTTCCTGCAATTCTTTTCAATTTTTATACCATTCTGCATTTTTAAGCGACTTAAACTCCGAGCCAAACGTTTAGCAAACATCTTCGTGGCCATGTTGATATGTCAATATATTAAGCAGAAGCTTACAAGGCCTTATTTATATGGCGTGGTCTAAAAGGATCAATATGGCACGTGTTTTAAACCTTCTGGGCAAATTGTCCTTTTTTCAAAAAGTATATCAGGGTTTGCCGTCCCTTATTATATGAAAAGCTTAGGATAACTTAGGAAAACCTTTCGAACTAGTGTCGTACTTGTTGGCCGGATCAGAAATAAGCCATGAACTTCTTTCGGTCGTTCTTACGTTTTCTTGGTATGTGTTTGTTGTTTCGCCCGATGTACATGTATAGCCGCATGGATTAAACTTAAAACGGTGACCTTTCAATTGAGATTAAAAATGAAAAAGCTGATTGCCAGCATTTTCCTCTTTTCTCTCAATATTTTCTGAGTCTCTACTTTAAGCATCATTTTCATATGACGTGGACAAACGAATTATCATTATAACATATTATGTGAACCTTTCGGGCAAATGCACCATTTAATCAAAGTACTGAAAGTACTGTTGGAAAGCAAATTTGCTGGTTATGTCTAAAGGCCCTTCTAGTTGTTAGCAACATGAATTACACGGAGTTGGATAAAAGTAATTAATTGAATTTGATTCTTTAGAAAGTTACAAAATACAAATTATGAAAGGATAATGTCTGTTCCATATCAGCACAATATACTGAACAAAAGAGAAAACTTTACGCTGCAAGATTTCTTGTTTCTGAAAAAGTATCGAACTAAAAGCCTGATTTTATTTTTACAATATTTCCATGGCATTCGGCAATCGTTTTGTCGAAGTTTCATTGCCTTGTCTCCTTTAATGTCAGAGTTACGGCCCTTAATGCATTTACAGCTAATTTCATCTGATGCCACATACGCGCGATAATCGATTCATTATTTTTACGGAATTGGTCATATCCGGGTTGCCAAAAAACCCACAAAACATCTCTCTTATCACTTGTAGCAAGCTCTTAAATAAAGGTCTAATCTGTCAATTTTGTGAATTACCCCCCTTTGACATAAACAAATGGGGAATTTAAAATGTTTGATATTCATAAATTGCACACATGAAAAACGGACCCCTGTCACACTTAAAGGGTCCGTTTTTCATCCCCATAATTAAGATCAACAAAACGTTTAGTGTTTGGCACAACCAAGTCAATGAACGATGCGAAGCACATTCATTTGATTTCTTTACTTGTTGAGTTTAGAAGAAATATGACAGGCAATGTATGTGTAAAGTTTTAACTTTTGTTCAGTATACTATGGTAGGTTCTATAAAGTTTCTATTAAAAATCCAATTGCCGAAAACATAGTGCTGTTTTAATTCATTTCGGGCACTAATTTTCAATAAAATGTTATAAGGAAATGATGTAGAAAGCAAGAAATTGGAAGGCATGTGGTCTTGGGTCCTCTCCAAACAGGGACTGGGAGAGCAGAGCCTCCTATCCGGGGGCCGAATTCTCCCAGCCGAAAACGACTATAAGGCATTCTAGCACTCTATATGTTCTCCTATACCCAATGTCATGTTCTGAAGTAGGTTTTCTTGTATAATAGACTAGTGCGACAGGTCACGGTTCATAAATCTATTTGATGTATGACGTGAACTTTTGCAAAATTCGGTACAATGGACAAGTTTCCACTAAGACCCCCCCCCCCCACACACACACACACACACAACAGCCTCCGGAAGTCGTCCTTACAGACAAAAGGCGAAATTTTTAAACTGGGAACGGTTGACTGTAAATCAAATAAAATAACCGGCTATCCGGCTATCAACGAATTCATTCAATTTCATAGTTTTTGTTCCACTTAAAACTTCTCTTTATCACTGTATATTGAATGCACGTGCGCTTAATCGCTGTATATTGAATGCACGTGCGTCGTCATCGATTTCTCCGCATTTTTTGGGAGCCTCGTTTTGAAAATGTCGATTTGTTACTATTTTTAGTAACAATTCACATATATACAATGTTAATTTCCCATAAACCCATTGTTTGCCTCCGGAAGTTAATCAGAGTCTTCTCTGATGAAAATTCACTCTTCGATTTTTGGATGTCGCTATTTACATCAGAGCGCTGTCCAATTCAAAAACAAAAGAAAATTCCGACACAAGTTATGTCGCTGTGTCGGAATTTTCTTTTTTGTTTGACTGGGACAGCGTTCCGTTGTAAATAGCGACATCCAAGTATCATCGAGCGAATTTTCATCAGAGAAGTCTCGGATTACCGGAAGTGTTCTGCGGGTACGGACTAAAACATAAATGAAAGGAGTCTATACCCTAATTAGAATGCATTTGATCTCTGAAAACTACATGTCTTACTTGCTAAAACATGTGTTCCGTAACTACTTTATCCCTTTCCCAAATAAGACCGGGTTTGACAGCCCGTAAAGAAAATGTTCGGGGGAATATTGGGATGAAAGAAGAAACTGCTGATAATCAGAATTTGCTACTTTAACCTCGATATTGTCTTTGGTATTATCTACAAATAGTTCTAATTGTATCTAGGTATATACCAATTTTGTCGTCTGCTACGGCTTTTTTTTATTTTGACCAATCTGAAATGTTTCTATTTGGGAAATGGTTAACATACCAACAATGTAAATTGATTTGATTCTATGTATGCCTATTCATCTAGATCTATATCTATAGATTAAAAAGTTAACACCATTTTTTAAACCAAGTGGTGAAAGGATTGCTAGTCTGATTTCTATGCATTTTGAGCATATCATCACATATTCTGGTTTCCCAGATTTCTACTTTCGCTTTGAAATGCCTAGCTACACGCGAATACTAGCAAGGCCTATTAGACAAGATGTCTATGTCATTAACCTTAAAATACCCACTTAGTTGATCAATCAATTATTGTGAACGCGATTAAATGCATGGCTTATCGAAAATCATTGTTTAGTTTCGGACATCAAAACGTGTAAGAATTTGGGCATAGAAAGATTCTAATAATAGACGTGTCCTAGTTCCTATTTTTAGCGCTTGAAGTGGGTCGCATATTTCATAGTTCAGTAAACTTGACTGACCCATTTTCAACGAAAGATATTGGACTGGCTATTGAACCGTAATGAAAGCAAATTACTACGTGATCGTTTCTCCTCTTTTAACACATGTTTAATTGAATGTTTTATCATCGGTCACACAATTGAATATCTTATGTACAACTATAGAATTCAGTATTGAATATTCGAAAGGTTGTTCTTGTCATTGATCTTTGCTTTTGATAGAACTATTTATAGTGAGGAGGACCGGGAGATGTTGTGTGGTATGCAGAGAATGTAAAAGTGCAGAGAATCACGACTGCAATGAAAAGCAAATTTTGCAAATTTGCTTTCCAAAAACAATATCTGGGTTGAATTTGGCGTCCTTTATAGTTTAGGCTTTGGAAAACATTGAGACAAAATAGGAAAATGCTGATATCTCTACATTTAGCATCGTTTTCATATGGGTCCTCAAATAATGAATAACACATATGAGCAAAATTACTGTTTTCAAAAACTGTATGTGATTGGGGCATCCCCTCTAGGAACAGCTCAAAGACTTACATCAACAATTTCTTCTTTCCCACAATGTTTTCTGTGTCTTTCCATTAAGCACCATTTTACAATGGCGTGGGTAAACAAATGATCAATATAACATATGTGAAACCTTCCGGGCAAATTAATGAATATTATATGAGAGAACGAGCTGCGTTTCGTGACGACTTACTTTTTTATTATTAAACTGTTAACGCGCAATGCTTCATTTAACCTTTACACCAAAAACGATAAGCTTATAGACTTGTGTGAATTCAAAGAAATGGTAATCAAGAAAATATATGGTTGTGAAAAGCAATAATACGTATCTTAAATGACAAAACTAGTTTCAGTGGCAGATCCAGAGAGGGGTAGGGGTCTAACGAACCTAGAGTCTGATAATTTCATTTTTATTGACACGTATTGGTCGTCCGACCACCAATGCAGTAAATTCAATTTTATTCAAACCGAACAAATAGTGTACAAAAAGCATTAAAACAACTGATCAATATTATGGCCAGATTTTGAGATACGTCAACTGACTTGGGTCGATATTTCATGTTCAATTCCTCTTCAATAATTATAACTGACGCGGTCCATATGGCAAAGTCCATTTCCGATCAAATCGAACAAAGGGTATAACGTCGTTTTTCAACAAAAACCTCATATCTGCAGCTTGACATACGCTGCAGATACGATATTTTCGTTGAAACGTCGCTTTTCAACAAAAACTCGTATCTGCAGCTTGAAATAAGCTGCAGATACGAGATTTTCGTTGAAAAGCATCGATAAGAAAACCAATAAAACCAATGGATCAATATCAATAATGAGTATGATCGAGCGACAAACTTTCATTTCTATAGTAAATTGTGAAAAAAATCCATACAGCTTGGTTAGAACGCTCAAATCATCAACATTATATTGAGTATTATCATGTGTGCCACGCCAAAACGGGAATGTAAAAAAGCTTGTTTATTATAGTGTCACCCCTATTTAAAGGTACATAACATTCCAATTTCATTTTTTTAAAGTATGTCTTGATGCAAAGATTTGTTATTCTTATGCGTATAAATGCTATCAGTTTTTTGAAGATGTAATTTATAAGCGAGAAATACGCCTCTAAATTTGAGACAGAAATGACAAATTCCACATAAATCTGAACTGTTGTCCACAGCAATTTGTTTAATTCAAGCACAAAAACATACATCTCCCGTAAACTGCGCAATATTTTGGCTTGAAATTTTCAGAATTTTCATAAGAAAATATGCTCTTTTAGATAGAAGTAAAAGTAAAATTTATTAAAAAAAAATGTGAAATGTCACTTTCAAGGGCCAGCCATTTATGACTTGACACTTTCTTCTAATTGCACAGTACCTCCCGATTCGCCACTCATGATACCGGGCACTTGGCAGAGATGGGTCTACGGTAACCATTATTTAACTAGCTGGCGGCTCACCAACCGGTCGCTTCAGTTCAAACACGGCAAGTCGGGTTCTAATTGGATTCGAACCTTCGACCTCCCGCTTCCAATGCAGACGCCCTAACCATTAGGCTATGGAAGCATTTATATTTTATTTACAAAAGGCGTCGAATTCGCTCAGTCAGGGCAGAGTCGAAGCTTGAAACCCTTACCCAAACGATTAATTTCTAGGGTGCTCCAATTTTAAAGATTCTACAGACGACAAAGTGGAAGTATAATGTACGATATAACTAGAGCGGCGACACCTAAAGGATATCACATGAAAGAATGAGTGAAATGAATGGAACTTATTCTTGCAACTTGTTGGAAATATTTGATTTCAAAAGTGGAAAATATATTTGTAATAATATAGAAATCATTGATAGAAATGGAGAACATGGTGAATTTCCGCAATATCTTCTTTTCTCTAAATTTTATTAACTTTTCTCTGATTTGCAAAGGGATGTTGTGATAATGGCTTTAATTTTAGGTTGAAAATAGTGCATGGGAACTATCAAACCTAAATAAATAGTCATGAGACCTAAAAGTATAGTGTCTTTCAAATAATTATGTATGGAAACTTTATGGGAAAACAAGAAATACTTGAAAGAGAGGAGACTCTCCTTTCACTAAAGTTTTTTTAAGCTTTAGACAGAAAATTTCATCATAGAAATGTAGCGTAAAAAGATGATAAATTGCTTAATCAAGGCAATTTCTCTCCTTTGTCAACCATATTTCAACCATTCATGACTGCATTCAACAAAGATATCATATATATCTAGTAAATGTTGATTTTCAATAAAGAAATGAATGTGTTTTAATTTTGGATATCTCATGGTATTTTCATATCTCCTGTGACTTTGACGTTACAAGTGTCAACTGCATAGTGGATAAATGTGATGGTATTACATTTTGACCTTAAGATAGCTGCCAATAACACCCATCAGGAATCCAACCTGGAATCTGCAGGATCACGCCATAATAGAGCATCATGCCAGTCGCTCTATTAATGAGCTATAAGAGTTTGTAAAAATCTGAAATCTCAACTTTCTAGAGGTGTCATAGACACAAAAAGATAACTAAAGTCAATACTTTATATGTCAAAGTCCATTGGCTCTTCAAAATACATTGAGAAATTCAAAGTGACACATACTTTATAATTATAAGAATAGCACCAGCTTTTCTCTTTGACATAAACAGCAATTCGACTTAACCAATGTTGAAAATAAACAAGGGTAAGGTAGATTTAAACTATTGCTTTAATGTAAAAACAAGTTCAAACTTCTTCTCTTTCCACCACATAAATATTGACTGATTGGGATTTAACACCTCATTCAAGAATAACTAGTTAATAGTTGCATAGGCCTACATGTAAAATGTGCAAACATTTTAGTAAATAGCCTGTTTTCTGTCTAGAATCAACAGCCCATAGGTTGTCAATAGACACCAACTGTACAGTGTTAGCTATCAGGACTCGCACCCGGTACCTGGCAAATTGTCTAAATGGATAATTGTTCAGTTCCAAATGAGAAGTCAAGTGCTGCCTATTGCATATTATACATGCTGAAATGTGACAGTCCATGTTCTCTACCAGCAGATGTAAGAAAGGTTTATCTCTGCAGATTATGCAGTGATTCAAATTCCATGCACTATTATTTTAGTCCATGAATGTCCATTCGAATCCAGGAGATGTAAGAACAACGTATCTCGACATTTTCATAGTTATTTGGCTTTCCGTTACTCTTTAACCCATTACCACAGAATGGCTCTTTTTGACTCCCTACAAAACAATGGTCATGGAAAACATTGGGGAAAATGAAGAAATTGGTTGTGTCAAGCAATTTCTTCATTTTCCACAATGTTTTCTATCCAAAAAGACCAAAAAGTTAGAGATTCCATTCAATGGAAATTGTCTTCTGCAGGATCTTCAAATTGGACTGCCCAAAAATTCTGTTGTTTGGTAATTGGTTGATTTGTTCCCAATCAAGACCAGGTTGGATGTGTCTAATAGAAAACATTATGGAAAAAGGAGAAGTAACTGGTTACAAGCAATTTCTCCTTTAATCTCAATATTTTCTGACCTACATTGTATGTTCCGACAACTACAGTGACAATAATAGCACTTTAGACACATCACACGGGCCTAACCAAAGATCACTTACTCCTTTTACCATGAAGCTACAGCTATATATCTGCTAACCAGTAACCATGCCTTTGGTACCTTCCAAATACAGATCTTTATGGACCGGACAGGACCCACAAGAACATCTTAGCTACAAAACAAATGTGTTATAGTGTTCTGCAAGTCTGCGTCTGTCTGTAAACGGCACAAGATCCTTGTGAAAAAAATGGAATAATGCCTTTTTACCGTTATCTTTTCCAAATACAAAATTCTTTTACTGCGTCGCTAACAATGATTAAAAAATTGTCCCAAAGGCAAGTAATTACATGTCAGAAGGAAAATAATATATATGTTTTGCCATGGGTAATCATAGGATTTACCACGGATGCACGTTCAGATGTGTTATATAAACCACTCAGGCATATGGCCTTGGTAAATCGGCTAAATCCTATGATTAATCATGGCAAACCATATATTATTTCCAAAGTAATTTTCAAAAATTTAGTTAAGTTAATAATTCAGAGATGTTCCTACATACATCTATGTCCATGGATTCTGGTCCCCCTCCATGTTCATGCAACAATTTACACGAAGGATGAAGTATTATCTGCTCAAATGGCAGGGGTATCATTGGATTCCACCAACTCATTGTCGCCAGATTTCGGACATAAAAGTACAATGTAGTTATAATAAAATGTAATAGGAATATAGGGGGGGAGAACCCTTCATTATCATAGTTATTGAAGACTTTCTGAATTGGTTAAATTGTGTCATGTGATTCCCCACATGTCAAATCGAGGGCTTGTTTGGGACAGAGTAAAAAGCTTCTTATGTTACATATGTAGAATCTAACTAACAAACTATTCCTTATTTTTCATCACCACAGGCATGTGATACTCAAGTATTATGAGTACAAGTACCACTTTTCCCTGTACTCACTGGTACTCAGTACTCATGGAGAAAATGAGTACTCATACTCATACTTACTCGAGTACTGACCCTTCAGTACTCAGTACTCATGAATCTTTTTGAGTACTTTATAATAGAAAACAGATTTCAAAAGAACAAATGATTCAATCAGAATACAAATGCATTCAGTATACCAGTCATTATTTTACAGTTTTACCATGGTTAACCTTTTCCAAAAGAAGACCTGGTTTTGACATACCTAAAAGAAAATGTTTGGGAAACATTGAGGAAAAAGAAGAAAATGCTGATAATCAGCATTTTCTCCTTTTGTCTCAATATTTTCCAAGCTATAATGTACACAAATCCAATCTTTCTCATTACCCATTTTGTCATCTGCATCAGCTTTCAAATTAGACCAACTGACACTAGCTATTTAGGAAAGGGTTATCAATGACACAATTCACACCTTTAGGCAATCATGATAAACTAATCCTTTATTATGTATTGTATGGCTATATATTTTGTTAGTCTATCATAGATGCTAACCTGTATTAAAATTGTATTCCTTTTAGTTGGTCAATACCAGAAAACGAGCTCAAGTTTATTCCCAGCTTATTCATGTAATTCCTTACAAAAGAGAGAGAGATTCAATACTGTTTAATAAAATCAGGTACTGCACAAATCAGCATTCATTTGCAACATCAGTGTGATTGCTAAGTACTACATAAACATATTTATTTTGCTAGCAGGATTTCTTGTTGAGCAATAAACCATGTTAAACACAAAATGTAACTTCCTTGTTAAAATTTCCTTGTATATTGCACATCATTCTAGTACTCATATATACTCAAGAATACTTAAGTACTACTCGAGTACTACTTAAATACTGTAACCAGTTTAATACTCAGTACTCATAAGTACAAGTACCAAATCTAAAATACTCAAGAATTATTCGAGTATCAGTGACTGGGAAAGGCCTGCGCCATGCGCCATAGTCACATTGAAATTCCAAATGTTGCATTGTTTCAGTTAATGAGTGGGCCCTTGCCCCATTGAATTTTGCTGTATATGAGAATGGAGCAATTTTACCCTATAATTGTCACATCAATTTTCAAAATGTCACATTGATTTTGTAAGTGGAAGCGACATTGTCCCATTGAAGAAATGTCTTTCCCAATCACTGGAGTATTGAAAAGTCAGTACTCGTCACATGCCTGCATCACCAGTCCGATCCTATAAGATTGAAGGGAAAAGAGAAATGCTAGTTTTCAAAACTTTCATCATTTACCTGAATGCTTTAACAGTTTGAATTAAGGTAGACCACCCATGTAATGAAATTAATGTGACATCGGATTTTTTGTGTGTCATTGCAATCATTTGTTACAAATCTGATCTATGTCCACACAATTATGAGTTAGAAAAAAAGACATTTACCACAACCAAAAGTTTACAATGTCACCAAAAAGTAATCACAATGTTACATGGATCTCGTGAGGGTTGGACTACCTTAATAAATGCTTAAGTTTCAAACACTATCATTACATTAACCAATTACAAAATAGTAAAATTTTCGACTGGTGAGTGGTCGAAATTAAAAGGAATTGCAGAAGACACTGTAAGCCAATTTTAAACTTTTTGGTCTTATTTTGTAGAAAATTTCTTCATTTCATATAATGTTTTCAAATGCCTTTATATTGTGGGGCATCAAAAACGTCATTGTGTGGGAAAGGGCTTAAACTTAAAATCAATAAAAACTGGTAAACAATTGATATCAAACAGCAATGAACATAATAGCTCTCAATCTTACTCTTGCCGAGACTCATACTCGGAACTCACAATTTCCCTGGCATTTTAACATTTAAACTGAAAAGTGTTCTCCTTGAGCTTTGATACTGTGTATGATATCCATGCAGTTATCAGTGTTCATTTTCATTTACCAGTGTTGCCTTGGTTGTAAGAATAACTGTATTACATAATGCATATCCATGGGTCATTGCAAAACCGTTTTAAGATTTGATTTATTGGGGGTTTACCCCGTTTTCAACTACTAATGTCATATCGCGGCGGCTGGACCACCTTACCATGGATTCCTGGCATTTTTCATACCAGTACTACCACAACACCCTTACCGAGCCTCCAGCTGCTCCCCCACAAAGGTTCACGATATCAAACCATTCACAAGCGACTTTTTTGTCAGCAAGGGTATTTGCCGCGGCCAGGTATTGAACCCAGGACCTCTCGAATGAAAGGCGGATGCGCTACCAACTGTGCCATGGCAACGTTTTAAGAACATACATGTATTTGTAATTAATTGTTGTTTAATGTGTATAGTGTTTACATTACTTTCCTACAATAGCAAAGAATTTTGTATTAAAATAGACTGGCTTTACCATTATGTTTGGATAAACCGCCAGTGTTGTTATAAAAGCCCTTAACCCTTAACCCTTTCCCAAATGACACAATTTTGGGGGTTGCACAATTTTAAAGTTGCTACAGATTATAACAAAATTTAGATTAGTAAAGATTGGAATAGTGGGGAATATAGCACACATCATATTGAGACAAAAGTTTAAATTGCTGGTTTCTTCTTTTGTCTCAAAGTTTTCCCAAGCCTTTCCTAATAGGGACATCACGTCAAAACCAGGGGCCCGTATTACTAACGATCATATGTTTGATTTTTGCATAATTACTTGTAACAACAGCCCTGATTGGCTCAGTCAGATTTCTCGTGCAATCAGATGTCTTGTTACACAGTTTACACAAAAACTTGATCGTAAGATGTTTAGTAATACGGGTCCCAGGTCTTGTTTGAGAAAGGTTAAATACCGCTTGAATCAAGCCGTACTTACAAGTTTTTATAACACATCAATGAAAATCAAAATACTATTTGTTTTTCCGAAATTACGTCACCTTTTAAGTGGATAAAATCGCTCCCTATGATAGACAGATTCCTAAAGCTTCTAACTGCGAATATATTATGCCTCTCTCTCTCTCTGCCGAAAACCCGCATTTTATTCGTTTGCCTCAATATTTTCTTGACGATATTCAGGTTTACAGACCCTAAAAAATCACCACTTCCTGCTAGCCTTACCAAATGCAACAAATTACACACACTTGTAAATATACTTCAAATAAGTTGATTCATCATGCCGGATTTCAAGATTATGCATCAAGAAGAAAATAATTTACAAATATTATTTAACTCTATATTCATTATCATATGCAAGGGAGGTAATTTTTCAACATTTTTGTCAAAAGTTTCCATATAAGTAATATGTAGAATTTTGAATTCAAAATTCTAAACCGTTCAAAATGCTTATAATGTTTGTATTTGGAATGGAAATGTAACACAGTGACAGTTTAGGAATTACTGGCACTTTTCAAATTTCGCATCTGGGTCCTTGGTGCTAATAAGGGTTTGGATACCTTAATCAAAAAGCCTATCTTTATCAATATTCATGGTCTGCAGCAGCTTTTGAATATGACCATCCTAAAATTTTGCTGTTTCTGTTTGGGAAAGGATTAACGCCTGTGTAACTGTTACGTCTTATGCCGGGGTGGCACCCCAAAACCCTCACTGTTAAACAGTTTACAAAGTGTTTGTATCTTGTCGTAAACTGACATTGTCAAATGGACAATTCTAAACGAGTCTAAGAATTCTTGGCTCTTCTTTGTTTAAATGAATTTATTAGATTAAATTGGCCCTAAGACCAGAAAAAAATGTTGTTTGGGAAAGGACCAATGCCTTTGTTAAGTCTTAAGTCCGGGGCTGCGCCCCCGAACCCCTGCTGTTCACAAAGTGTTCATATCTTGTTTTATACTGACACCATCACATGGATGATTCTAAATGAGTCAAAGGATCGTTGGCTATTAAAATGGCCCACAATTTTTTCACACTGACAGTATACAGGACATGCATGTGACGCATCCAGAGGGGTTCGCGGATTCGAACGAATCCCCCTCTGTAGCCTAGTAAAATCATTTTCATGCAGAAATTCCGTAAAAAATGTGTAGTATGTAATTTCTTACACTGGCGGATCCAGACAGTGGGTTCAAAAGAAACCTGAGCATGATACGCTTACATCCCATAATGTTTATTATCATGAATAATGTCATTTTCAGCTTTGTTCTACTTACATCAGGAGTGTGCTTTTTCTGGGGGGGGGGGGGTTGAGGCAAGAATTCATTCCCATTATCTTTTTTGAAGACACATAAAAATTGTAACTATGCACGGGACACAAAAAAGCAACGAAATAAAACATGACTTACCTTGCTAACTTATGTTCGTTTAGATTTGCAATCAGAGTCTAGTGAATCTCACCATTCAGCAAAATTCATCAAATTTTGGCATCATGGCATTGGGGTCGAAAACTCATGACATTTCACAAATAATCACTTATTCTATCATTGCAGTTAATCAATGCAACTCACAATAAATTCAATGTCAACCAAAATATCAAACCATCTCCACTTAATTTTTTCTTGCTTGAAAATTTCTTTTTCCAGCGAAAAAAACAACACTTCTGTCTGACTCACCTTGAACGAATTTTAGGGCGAACTTGATTGGGCTACTCCGTTGACACAGAATTCTTTTTAGAACGGAAAAGGCGCCAGATTTTTAATGAAGAAACTAAACAAATGTATTTGACATGTTATTCAGCGATTTCGTAATGGTGCATTCTGCAATAATCATCTTAGTCAGAACCCAAACACGCTTGCTTGGGCAGCATAATTCGTGAAGTGAAAACAGAGTAAGTCCAATCAAGTCCGACCCTTCTTAGCAACACCGCTTTTTGTCAGACAACTCAAGCAGCCTTATGTTTCATGTTTGGTTTCATTTTTTTTTTCTATGGACTAGATACTTTTTTCTCCGCAGTAAATCATAGAATATGGAGAAAATATGGTTTTGATTATACATTGGGCCATGGTTTATGTAAGAGTTCAGCAAAGTGACAAAGAATAATTTCAGGGGGCGGTACTTGTGACACAGTTGTAGTGCACGAACGGATGACAAAAGGCTACATCCGACAACTGTAGCTACCGCTCGTAATTCGCTTTTTAGCAATAAAATATCCAATTTTTGCTTTCAGAAAACAAATACTATTACTTCTTTTGATCAAATGTATGCATTTAAACAGTTTTCCGGGCAATTCTTAGAATGAAAAGGCCCGTAAATCGAATTATTTACTTATCCACGATGGGTAACTACGATCGGTAACTATACAAGTCCGGTAATAGGTGCAGTTGCATTCTGCACTTTGCAACTTGAATAACCCAACAAATAGATTTTTCCCAGAAAAATGACTACGTAGAGACCTAGATGGAGGTTGCGCGAAGAGTTGCTGAGAATTTAAAGAAAATTTATTCGACAGTTTTTGAGCGCATCAAATCGCGGCTATATCCTGCTGGAAGGAGACTTTTGGCCCTATTGTATCATTCATTCCATGAATCGAACAAGTTCTTTTCATTACACTCATTCTTTACACAGAAAGTATTGAGGTAAAGGGAGAAGATGCTGAATATTAGCAATTTCCTCTGTTATCTAAACGTTTTCACAAGCTTTTTCAACTAAAAACGTCAAAATCTAGTCTCGTCAATGTCCGTTGCCATTAATGACGCGCGAAATTACACGAAGTGTTTTGTGCGTAATGATGGATGGAATACCTTAACCCTTTCCCAAACGGCAAAAATTAGGGTGATACACCTCAAAAACTGCCACTAATGACAAATTGGAAGTTATCAAAAATAGAATTTCTGTACAATATGGCATAGAAAATATTGAGACAAAAGGAGAAACTGTTGATTATCAGCAGTTTCTTCTTTTGTTTCAATGTTTTCCCAAGCCTTTTCTATTCGGGACGTCAAAACCAGGTCTTGATTGGGATAGGGTTAATAATATAATTGTATAATGTTTTTACAAACTATCGTATTTGAAAAAAGTGGCAAAATTTGGCCTCAGCAATAAGCCTTTATTCGTAAATCTTTCTTATAATTAAAACCTTCAAAATAAACAGTGTAAAGCAAAGATGTGTTGGGGTGAGGAGTAACTGTTGCAATGTTTCTCGTGTTTTATGAATGCATTGATATCACTAATATAGGAAAATAATCTAACATTAATCCTTTCTTTAATGACAGAAATGCGGACTGATTCTATCTTTTTTCCCAAAATAACGACTTGTTGTTACGATACTATAGATGTTTGTTAAGACCACCCGAATGCGACATTTTCTTCTTTCTTTCTGTCAACCTTACAAAACCAACAATAATAAGATTTTTACACGGTGGAGATTTTGTCCTCTACAAGGTCTCCGATTTCATACATGTATAAAATTCTGGATTCGACAATCCTAACTAGGTAATAACCAGCAAAAAATGAAAATAAAGGACATGATGATAACCTTTCTTTTTATCGAAGTTTTAAATATCATAATTTCTATTTTAAATTGTAAATCATATTGATATTTGCAATTCTACAACTACATTGAATTAAAAAGAGAAGTCTAAATTTTTGTCAATTGTGAAAGTGTTACAACGTAAAAGAGTAGATTCCGACTGGTTTAGATCAAAGGCACTATTATGTAACGCGATAAGAGTACTCTATCCCAAGTTCAATATTTACTTTGATGTTATGTTTCAAAAGGTGCTCGAAACACTGCGGTACAGAGTACACAAAAATCTGACTACCTAAATGCAGCCGTGTATTTGATCTATCCAAGACCCATTTTCAAAAAAGATATTCTGAAATTCCTTTTCTGTCTATTCCTCCTATGTTTAATTATGGACCAAAATACTATCTTTTTCTCCACAACAGGTAGGAAGGAGACTGGTATCTTTTCGTTGTTCGTTAGTTTCAATTGCGAAATCGTAGACCAGAAATATAAACATTGTAGCCTTTTTATTCCAAAACGGGCCAAAAATGGCATTTTGTTTGGCTTTTTCATTGACGAAATTTTGTCTAAAAGTAACGTATTTTCTTCTATATAGATCGGATAATGAGGGTAATTTCTCGGTTAAAGTCTTTTTTGATGCAGTCATTCGCGAACCGAAAACCATTTCGGGTACGTAGCCTTTACACCTTCGTATTTCGAATGGACCTTTATACACCAACATTGAATAATGTAAATATCATGTTAGTCTTTTGGTTAATTTACAGCTTGAATAAGTTGAACAAAATTTCGAGGTTATGGTACCAACATCGATCGAACTTTAAAGATAAAAGATAGAAGTAGCGTAAAATATCACGGGTTCGTTACACAACCCAAATTACTCCACGCGTATTCAGAAAGTCCTTCTTGCAATTGAAGTTCATTTCATTGTCACAACTCTGGGATACTTCTGATGAATTGATGAACTAAGGGGACCAAGGGATTCAATGGGTTTAGGGTAAAAAAACTGTTACATAGTCCAAGACTTATACTTTTAACAACAATGTCATAGCTTTAACATTACAATGTCAATTGCCACCAAAATTCCTCAAAACTCCGGCTTTTATAAACGGAAGTTTCAAGGTCGTGTTAGCCAAATGGATCCCAAGAACTAAGATTGACCTGCTAACCTTGTAGATCATAAATAGAAAATCACAGAGTAACGTAAAATACCGCACATCGTTACACAAATCAAAACATCGTAGCTTTTCTTCATAAACAGATGGGACCAAGGGATTCCATCGTTTTAGGATAAAAAAAAAGTGTTACCTAGTCCAAGACTTCTACTTTTAAGAACAGCTTCATGTCTTTAACATTACAATGTCAATTGCCACCAAAAAGCCTCAAAACTCCGGCTTTCATAAACGGAAATTTCAAGGCTATGTTAGTCAAATCTATCCTAAGTACTAAGATTGACCTGCTAACCTTGTAGATCATAAATAGAAAATCACAGAGTAACGTAAAATACCGCACATCGTTACACAAATCAAAACATCGTCACTTTTCTTCAAAAACCTCGTAACTACAGCTTGTTTCAAGCTGTAGTTACGAGATTTTGGCAGAAAAGCAACTATATGCTACACGTAATCAGAAAGCCCTCTTGAAATTCCCGTTTATAGCCTAACAACAAAGATGTTACTTGTCTGGCATTTGATTGCCTCGGTTATTTGCACCTGTTTATCGTCGCTTTTCTTCGAAAACCTCGTAACTGCAGCTTGTTTTAAGCTGCAGTTACGAGGTTTTCGACGAAAAGCGACTTTATGCGATACACTGGTTCTCGTAATGCAGAATCTAGTTTGTATTGCGTATATTAAAGCCGCGTTCCCATTGCCGACCAAATCAACTCGATCAACTCGATCGCCTAAATTCCCCGATCAAATCCGATTAAACTCGATCAAATGTATTTAAACGACTTCTTCGTTATTTCTTGTCGATAGTTTTCCGATCATTTTGGCCGACCACGCTCGATCGTCCCGATCACTCTTGCCGACCAAAGCTCGATAAGTACTCGATCGTTTGATCGAGCTTGATCGAGTTTATTTGGTCGGCAATGGGAACGCGCCTTTAGATTTTCGTCGATTTTTTTTTTTTTTTTTTTTTTTTTTTTTTTTTTTTTTGTAACTTTGACAGAAAAATTAGTAAATATTGCGAGTGGTGATGCCCCTATCCGTCTTTCAGCAAAGCAACCAGAATATCGTGGAATAGGTCATGCATGTCTTGGGTTCTCTTTAAACGATGGGTCGATTTCCTGCATTTGAGCATTATTCCTACCCGTAACACTGCCAATGTTAAAATATCAACCAACAGCCCCGATTTTTGTGACTTCGTGGTTTGCATAACATATTTGTGATAGGCCTACAAATTTTATGAAGTTACGTATCCACTTTACGTCTCATACGGTAATAATTATACAATTTTCTAAGTTGGATAAGCCTCTTAAATATGGAAAATGGAAGAAAAACATAACAACCAATGTGCCGTTTTCTAACATTTTTTGTCTTTGAGCCCTTTTCTCTTCGGTGATTTCAAACTCGGATTTTTAAAGTAACGGGTTAGGGGTAAGTGCACTTGGAACGGCGAATCATAATAACTAAATAGTCATGAGAAATACTTATACTGTAGGCAAATGGGCGCCACTCTCCTGATTTTATGGCAAAACTTTTAATATGCTCTCCAGCGAAATTCCGCGCCGAGCGCCAACTTCATCACAGTGAAGTGTTTTGCATGCTGAGTGACGAAGAGTGCCGATTGACGATCAAAACCTCGTAAAAACAGCTTTATCAAAGCTGTTTTTACGATGTTTTTGTATCGTCAATAGGTGGAACTTTTTTCTCCTTTGTTTTGTTTTGTGTATTACAAACCATGACAATTTGATTTTACTCTATTGTAATCAAAGCTATTTGACCTTTCTAAAACAACAAACTTTTAGAACTGCCCAATTCGGAGAATATCTTTCAACACAAATCAAACTTGTTCAATTGTTCAATATTTTGTGGATATGAAATTTCCCTCTAAGATCTCTGCTCAACTGTATTGCGGTCTCACACACATGTGAGATATTTAAATTCAATAGCACCGGTACGGTAGATGTGTGGATATGGAAACTTGAACCTAAAACCTAATAATTATCATTGAAGCATTGCGTCGCCACCGAAACCGACGCCCAGATGACAGGAACAGCTCCCTTATTCCTCGGATAATCGAGCTAAAGACCCGGTCACATATACAAACACTATATACATAATTTTCGTTGGCAAAATCCGGTAGTTGAGCGTCTTAAGGCCCGGTCACATACGTTTTCGCGTCCATATCGCGTACACATTATACTGTACATGTCCCTGGGTTTTGACGTAATCCGGTCGTAATGTGGACGCGGAAAAGTAAATGTGACCATGCCTTCCGAAAAGGGGAGATCACATATCGTCGGTGTAAATGCAAAACCAGTGTCGATTCTTGCGACTTTCAAAGTACAAACTTGTGTGCCCAGTTTGGAAATTTCTCGCAGGTTTTGAGATATTTTTACCGATCAGTATTAATGACAAATCATTTGTGAACAATATGTCAAAATTTCAAGTAAAACATTTCAGTTTGGGAAAAGTTATTACACTTTTTTCCCTCCATTTTAAAATTTTCCAAAAACGAGATACGAGGTTTTGCATTTACAACGACGATATGCATATGTCCCGGGTTAATATTGCTGGACTATACTACGTTAATCATTGCCGTAGACCTTCCGAAAATCGTCACCCACGAATCGTGTTTTTGAACGTGATGCCGAGACATTGTGTGTGACTGTGCCTTAAAACGGTTGCATTTCCGTACAGTCTATCATTTTGCTTAATAATGTCCCTGGTTGTAACCCAAGCCCGGAAAGATAAAATAGATCAAAGGATCTGGATAGGAAATAGGATTGATTGAATGAGTTTCCTATTAAACATCCTATGTCATATCAATTTCAATTTGAAACGATGTGCAGAATGACGACGATTTTAGCATTTCGAAATGTATATTGAAATTGTGCATTAAATAACATGTGAAATATTGGAGCAAAGCGCGAAAATGCTGTTTATTAACATTTTCTTCCTTTGTTTCAATGTTTCCACTTGCTTTTTTCTACTATGTGCGTCAAAACAGCAATTGTTTGGGAAATGGATAAATGTCTCATCCGAAAAAAGTATGCGGCCGTTAGAGAGCTGACCAGTGACCCCTGTGTTTCGAGTCCAGTCACTGCACCAAATATGCTTTTTGCTATCTTTTAGTTATACCGGTATGTAGCCTAACCCGTCACGCTAAAAGGTACCTTCTTGGATGTGAATGCAACAAACTTTCGCGAAACGGATCAGTCTTTGTTGACATAACCATAATTATGTCGCATTTGGAAAATGAAGATATGATACGGAAAAAACATTGTATATTCAAAAAATTACCTTAGAGTGAAAAGTGTCGATCCTAGTCAGGCTATGCGAACAGCCCAGACTGACGAGGTTCGATATTTTTCACACTTCCCATAAGGTCCATTTTGTGTGACGGGTCACATATGCATATGCAGCTTTCTAAATTGAATTAGGCTTACATGTAATCCAAATGATTACCTTTTGGGAAGAAGTTGAGTGTCTCCTTAGAAAGACTTAAAGCGGCTATGGATTTGAAAGACTGGTTGATTGAATGGGATTTAACGCCTCTTTCAATCGCCATTATCATATCGAGCGGATTTAGCACCTAGCTACAGGTTCTTGGTATTTTTCTCACAAGTACAACTACAATATCCAATCCAAGCCTCCAGCTGCTCCCTTGCTTAAATGATTCATTGGTGAGAAACAAATAACTTTTTGTCAAATGTCAGAATGGATACAGGCCGAGCCGAGGTTCGAACACACGACCAATGAATTGATACACTCAGACGTTACCTACTGAGCTATCCGTGCTGGACCCGAAATGCTGGATGAACAGGATATTGAACCAGCGAAAAATGGGTCAGAAGTTGGGAATAAAAAGAACACACAAGAACCATATAATTTTCAAAGAACACGTAATATGTTTTATTCACATGTATCGTGGTTTCGCAGTACAGTGGCAAATATCTTTAATAATCGGCAGTTAGAAAACATTGACATTTTAATTATATGATGACATATCCTGATAGAGAAATAACCTGGCAGGGCATCTCTAGCTAATAGCTAGAGATGCTCTGCCAGGTCATTTCGCTAAATAACCAAGCAGAACATTTCTAGCTAATAACTAGAGATGCCCTCTGGTAGGTCAGTTATCGTGAGCTATATCTGAATCATAATGATACAAAATCGAGTTAATCAAACGAGCAAACAATTGTAGAGCCTGGTCAGGCTACGTTTTATCACCATCATTTTCTTCTTTTCCCACATCATTCTGCAACATTTGTATAGCTTACGATAAATGACATGGCAGAGCATCTCCAGCTAATAGCTAGAGATACTCTGTCAGATCATTTATCGTGAGTTGTAAAAGCCTTTTTCTGTACAATATGTATTGTGAGCTGTTGCACAATGTTACATCTGGAAATTGCGTAAAATATTGACAATCAAAATAATTAACGTAATAACAGAAATTATCATACAATAACTAACTCGTAAAGGCTTGCATTCATGTCGCTGCGTTCATTCCAAAACCTCGTAACTAAAGATGTAAACAAGCTATAGTTACGTGTTTTTTTACGAAAGGCGACGATATCTTTTTGCATTGACCATTTTTATTTTCTAAACAATTGCCGTTTTTGACGTTCCTTGTAGACAATGCTTTTGAAAGCATTAGCACAAATAGAAGAATATGCAGATAAGTTGCATAATTCTTCTTTTCTTGCAATGCTTCCAATTCCATTACGGAAGATAAAAAATCTCTGATTAACACTTTCGTGTTTCACCTGCAAATGTTGTCAATTTGGAACAGTCCAAATAATTGCCATCTCAATATTGGGGGGAAGGTTTTATTATACATGTTAGAGCACTGCCGAAATAATGCATTCGCCACCATTAAAGTTCGTCCGTGTCAGATCAAAAACTCGTAACTTCAGCTTTTTCAAGCTGTAGTTACGAGGTTTTAATCTCCCACCAACAATATTAAAACAAAAAAATTATTTACATAATAACAAAAGATTATTTTAACCTGTCCCATTTCATGAAAACAGATTTGAAAGCCCGTAAGTTAAACATGTTAATTAAAACGACGAAAATTCACAAAGCAAAGCAAAAGAGGCAAATATGCGAGTAAAAATACATGTACACTATTAAATTTTCATACAATTATAGTATTATTGTGATTCACCGATTCAAATTAGCCTCATGAAATACTAGCTTGTGTCAATTCTCCTTTTGTCACCATGATTGATATCACAATTAAAAGGAATTTCTATTTAAGGTAGAATATTTTAGGATGCTTATTCTGTGCTTATTCTAGACAGCCCAAGTATTCTTCTAAATTACTAATACACTTAATTTTAAAAACCTGTATTAATTTCATTTCGTTTGTCTCAGTATTTATACAAAATCTTTCTATATCAGCATAAATTTTGTCGTCTGCAGTAGCTTTTAAAATTGGATATACATAAATCTTTGATGTTTAGAAAAGGGTTAACTAAGATGAAAACGCAGATGTAGGTTGCAAATTTCCGGGACAAAAAGCACGGATGGTAAATTAAATTTGAAAATATAGCTAATAAGTGATAAGGCTAATTTATTAATTTACATCGAAAAAATGATCAACAAAATTAAATTTGAAAGAAAACAATAATCTCGAACAATTCCTATGGCACAGAAATACAATGGTTTCTAGTACTATTTTTGTTATGAATGAAACAAGAATATGATAAGTAGTTTTTTTTTTTTTTATAAAAAGATCTCGTAAATGCACCTTGTTTTAACCCTGTCCCAAACAAGACCTGGTTTTGACGTCCCTAATACAATAGGCTTTTGAAAACATTGAAACAAAAGAAGAAACTGCTGATAACCAGCATTTTCTCCTTTTGTCTCAATATTTTCTGTGTCATATATTACACAAAATTTATCTTTAATAACATCCATTTTGTCATTTTTGCAGTTTTTGAAGTGGATCACCCTAAAATTTTGTCGTTTGGGAAAGGGTTAAATGCTGATCGTCAGCATTTCTTCATTAGCCCCAACATTTCATCAAAATTGTCCTAGCAGGTGCGTTAACCCATTACCAAACGGCAAAATTTTAGATAGTTAGTCTAAATTCAAAGATATTGCAGACGACAATTTTGAGTTAATGATAAACTGCTTTCTTTTGGTCTTTATTGGTAGAAAATATTGTGGGAAATGAAGTTCTTCATTTTCCACAATGTTTTCCAAAGCCATTTTCTTAAAGGGAGTCAAAAAGAGTTATTGTGTGGTAATGGATTAAAAAGCTTCATTACTTTTAAAACGGTTAAACATTCTATGAGAAGAATCAGAAAAAAATGAACATATTCATATTTTTTTTTCTAAAAAGGGTTTCAAATTCTTTTCTTTTCTAACAATCAGCAAATTAGCATTACATGAACAGTACATGAACAGCGACCCTTTCCCAAACCGTACCCGGCTTTGACTATACTGAACACTGAAATGCATTGTAAAATTTAGAGGGAAAAGGAGAAAATGCCGAAAACCACCTATTTCCATTTTTCTCTTAGCATTGCCCACACCACTTAGTTACAAACTTTATGTTGAAATTGATATCTACCAAGTGGTTTAGAGTAAATTTGAATTTGTAACAGTCCAAAATTTCGCTATTTGTTTGGGAAAGGGTTACAATAACCAGCGAATAGGATACAAGAGAAGATCTTTTAACCCTTTCCAAAATAGCCGAAACTTAGACCAATCCAATTTGAGAGCTTTTGGCGACAAAATTAGCATCGAAAGAGATATCATGTGTGTACAATGCAGTAAAGAAAATGTAGAGACAAAAAGGAGAAAATGCTGGTTATCAGCATGTTCTTCTTTTGCATCAAAGTTTTCTAAAAACATTTTCTATCAAGGGCAAGATGTCTTGCTTAGGAAAGGGTTTACAATCAGAAAAAATCTACACGCGGTTTTGTGGACAAGATATCGCTTTACAAATATGATTTTGTAATCAGGTTTAGAATATCATCTAAATTACTCCGTTCCTTTTGATCTTCCGAAATCCTTAACTTTGGTCGCGATATCATATTTAGCCAATATGGCCGTAACAATGCTAAAGATAAGAAAGAAATATAAAGTTTCAAAAATATAATAATCAAACAAATCAGCAATCCTATGTTGTGGTTTCTCGTTCGAATCGTCTCTTGGACACTATTCGAACGAGAACCCACAACATTGGGTTTTAATGCGGACTAAACTAAGTAAAATGTCTTAACCCGACCTTATCTGTTTCCCTTGTTATAACAAATTATTCAACCATAGTAAATGGCTCTAACTAGTATTGTATGATAAGTATCGACCCTACTCAAAACGTTATTTAAAAATACCTAATTGCAGTTCTTTAACTAACGTACAAGGACGATGATTTAACCCAGGTTTAAGTTAACCCCATCATATTGAAACCGATTATTGCAACTGTTTTCAATTTACAGACCTTAAAAAGCACTGCAGAAAATGTCTTCATAGATAAGACTTCGCAAATTGTGCAGTTTAACAAAAATAATGATAGAACTGAAAACCTAGAAGCATCGTGGAAAAAAATGCGCAAAATTGGGCTCAATGCAGACTGGTTGGGGTTTGAAGTTTACAAACAATAGCCAAGATTTCTATTTCACAAAGATCGTTAACTTAAAATGTAAACAAATATGTATCTCGTTTAATTTTGAAGTAAATTCAGCTTCATAAAGTTTTATAGCTTATTCTATATTTAATTCAAATCTAAATTTTACAACGTACGTGCAGTTATGCAAAATTTTGACACACTGACATTTTGTGTTCGAAAATGGTGTGATAAAACTATGTATCCAAATCATATGATATTCAAGCAAGGGAGTTTTAGGGTCACATTGCTTTATTCTGACGCTTCCTGCTTTATGCAAAGGCTGCAGTTCCTAACAAGCGTACATTGTCGATGATTTAACCTAGGTTTAAGTTTAACCCATCACGTTTGAACATACATGTATTTAAGATAACTGTAGCAAGCATTTTCAAGTTTTCCATCAAAATTTTCAATGGTATTGAATTAAATTTCAAGTTTTCGATAACATGCCTTCTACAAATCTTTTCAGCTTGGACTTGTCCTACATTTTGCCGTTCTGGCAAAAGTTTAAACCCAGCTGTCAAAGCCAAGCCAAAAGAGTTTAGTTATATATTTTTCAATTGCGTGTTGCGATAAGGGTATATTTTAGATCAAAGGAATGCCTTCTATTATAAACTGATAGCCAATTTTATGCCTGTAATGATATCAACTCAAAATGCCGTGTAATCGCTCAGATTTCAACATTTTACCCCATATTACAAAATGCACAGTTTAAGATAAAAAAATATATAACTTGGTTTGAGTTTGACTCTAAAAAGAGGCACATGACAATTTTGACCAGCATCGATCTGGATCAACCTGTGATTCGGTTCAGTCTGATCAGAATCCATGCTTCTCTCTTATCATTTTAATGGGTGATGAATATTGTAAATGATCAGCTGGTCTCAAAAGCAACAACGATCCTTTTCAATTCTCGACTCACTTAGTTTTCAAACTAAGTTGTATTAGATAGATGCTGTATAGTAGATTCTATGCGAAATAAACATTCAAATGCGCGCAGCTCATTGAATGTTTATAACGTGTAGAATCTACTATATATAAAGACTCTATCTGACTTAGTGTTCGCTAGCGGTTCATTGGAGACTGGGCGTGGCTATGTATAGACGTCACATAAACTAGCCGACAACCCGTTTATGCGAAATATAGCGGCGAAATTTTAAAATATACTGCAATTTCATTGGTCCAAAAAGTAGGTCGAACACTAAGTTTGTGTAGAGTTAGTTTCAACTTATACTTAACATACTTTTGGTCTAACCTTTCATGAATTTCTGAGTTTATAACGAAGTTGAAGGGGGTGTTATCTGGAATTTTAGGGTTAAATGCTTTGTGACAAAAACGTTAAATTGTTAAACATACAAAAAGAAATCGGACTCTCTATTTTTCCTGACATTGTAAACAGTACTATCTTAGATCGATCGGATTTTAAGACAATAACATTGTCTTGGGCGAAACAGCTACTTTAATTAGTTTAATTAACCCACTCTATTGAGACATAATTTTCATCGATTTGGTTCGATATCAAAAATGGGAAATTACACTGATAGGAGAAATGTTGTTCGGTTAAAATCAAAACATCTCAAACAAATAGAATCTGTCAGAATACTTCAAACGTTCTTGCATGCATGACGTACGGTCACGATGCCAATCAAGCACGACAGATGAAGAAAAACACGTTCGATCAATATTCCACAATGAATAAACTGAATAAACGAGCGTGCCTCATCAGCCGTGGCTACTGTGCAGTAAACATTGATCTCTTTTATCCTTTCCCCCAAAACAAAACTTGGGAAACCATTGACTGGAAAGAAGAACATGCCGAAAATAAACATTTTCTCCTTTTCTCTCAACATTTTCTATGAGGTAACTTTCATAGTTTTAGTTCCTGTCATAATTTCGTATGTCATTCACAATGTCTATTTAAAATATAGACAAGTCCACAATTTTGTTGTTTGGGAAAGGACAGTTCGCATTTCAGCAAGATAATCATAGATGGATACAAAAAGCTCCTAGCTACACGTTATTTAAGCTGTATTTAAGTCATTTTGATCACAAATCTAAGATATGAAGCAGCTTGCAGTGTAATGAGCAATGCAATAATGCAACACCCTAATGTCTGATAAAGTTATATCCACCAGCATATTAGATTTGATAACTTTCTGTCATTTGTGGGAATGGGTTTACTTTGATAATACATCATTTTTTTATGATTAACTTCAACGTTATATTGCTTTGAACGGCCAAATCTATCTAGACTACAACGTCGCAGTCATCATCTTTTTACATATTTTGCTATAAACATTCAAAGATGTTATGATATCATAGTTACGTTTACTTATTTGTCGTCAAGTGCACGAATTGAGTGAATGCCGAATTTCAGGTTAGCAATGCCAGCAAAGGACAATTCTAGTTGTTCAGAAGTCAAAACGAATTCTTGTGCCTTTTCATGAACATGACGTAAAGAATGAATGACAATGGGAATAACATTACATATAAAACAGATACATTTGTATTTGTATAATTTTGCTTTTATTTACTAATATGCCAATCAAATTGAGAAATGTAACGTTTTCCTGAACTTGCAAACCATATTTGCAGTTTGGAAACAAAGGTGAAATGTTAACCCTTTCCCAAACAATATCTGGTTTTGACGTCCCTAATAGAAAAGACTTTGGAAAACATTGAAACAAAAGAAGAAGCTGCTGATAACCAGCAGTTTCTCCCTTTGTCTCAATATTTTCTATGCCATATTTTACACAAATTCTATCTTCAATAACTTCCATTTTGTCATTTTTGGCAGTTTTTTAACTGGATCACCTTAAAGTTTTGACGTTTGGGAAAGGGTTAATAAAAGGAGGGAAAGGGCAAATTCAAATAAAACTGTCCAATTCTTTGTTGTCATTTTCAAATAGGTCAGGTGATTCGGCTTATTTGCATTTTACGTTGAATTTAGTGTAGCATATTTTCGAGATAACTTTGGTAGCTTAGGAAACGTCAAAGTGCGGATCACATAAAATATCCACTTAATTCGATAATTAACCCTTTCCAATGGGATTATTTTTTCAGATTGACCTTAATTCAAAGAAGTTGAAAACGTCATTGTTGAGACAACGAGAACATTAATTGATCATACACAAAATATATCTAGCAAAAAAGGAGCAAAAACTGACCATTAGTATACCTGTTTTGTTTTCTCTCAATGTTTCCTAAGTTTTTTTAAGGATTGTCAAAAGCAGATGAAGATTAGCAAGGGTTTTAACCCCTTTCCGAACAAAGACCTGATTTTGACGCTTTTAATAGAAAATGTTTGTGAAACATTGAGGCAAAAGAAGAAAGATAATCCCCCACGTTGAAAGTTTCGTTACGATAAAGGTTGAAAAATAGAAAATAGCGTAGGTAATATTGCAAAACCTCGTAGCTACAGCTTAATTAAAGCTGTAGTTACGATATTTTACAATAACACCGATGATATTGCATTTAGAAATGTTAACACTATCTTGATCTGTATTTCTGATTTAAAATTTTAATTTTGTTTTTCCCTTTTCGTGTAATTATCCCCAATATAATTTATCTTTTTGATAAACTGCAAGTTCAACCAGTGCGGTCTGAATAAGGAACGATTTTATCGGGTTAACCGTGACGTAATTTCGGACAAACAAACAGTATTTCGTGGGTGTTGTTATCAAATCTCGTAACTACAGCTTGATTTAAGCCGTAGTTACGAGATTTTATGACAACACCGACGGTTTATCAAAACATAACGGTAAATTAAATGTATTTTTAGCACGAAATTCATTGCCATTCACTGACATAGCAAGAAAGGCCAACTATTGTCATTCAGTAGTGGATCCAGAGGGGGTTCCTTGGGATCAAACGAATCCCCTTTTGGTCTCCTTTTTCATGATTTAATTAAGCATTTAAGTAACCTGTTTTTGTTGAAACTGGCCTGATTCGAACCATCTTGAAAACACCCGAACCCCCATTGTATGATCCGCCACTGTCATTCTAACATACTAATTCAGAGTTATGTAAGTAGTAAATGAGGGGGAGCCCTCCTTTGCTACTTATGTTAACCCACTCCCAAACAAGACCTGATTTTGACGTCCCTAATAGAAAAAGCGTGGGAAAACATTGAGACAAAAGAAGAAACTGCTGATAACCAGCAGTTTCTCCTTTTATCTCAATATTTTCTGTGCCATATTTCACACAAATTCTATCTTTAATAACACCCATTTAGTCTTTTGTAGCAGTTTTGAAGTGGATCACCCTAAAATTTTGTCGTTTGGGAAAGGGTTAAACAGTCTTTTACAAAATAATTTAATCCATCATTTGTAACTAAAACTACTAAATGACCATTTGGGATACCAAAGTCTTTTAAGTTGTTATGTTTTAGGTGCATACACTAGTAAAGCAAACGACCGAAGTTCTTGCAACATTTAACAAAAATATCAAACAATTTCCTGACAATTTATAATATTTATAATAAGATTTATAATCTGTGATAGGATCATTAAGGCCGAACAATGTGACAAAAAGCGAAAAATATACATTTCTGAATGTTTTCTGTGCTATAATTTAACTGATTTATTGTTAAGTACACATCACCTACGAAACAGAGGGGGTATATATCGTTTTTACCGTCTGCCCGTCCGTCCGTCCGTATACTTTTTTGTTTCCATATTCTAACTCAAGAAGCGTTTGGCCTAGGATCATGAAACTTTGCACAGATTTTACGCTCAGCCCAAGGAGATGTCCTCTTGTTTTGGGATCACGTACGTCAAAGGCCAAGGTCACAATTGGACATTGTTTGAACTCCATTTCCTTGCTCTTACTCAAGAACATATTGCCCTATATCCCCTTTTCAGTAACAAGCGCTAGTGGGGGTTATTTGTCCCCTTTGCAACAGTTTTAATAGCCATTTATTTTGTTACATTTTTGGCATCAAAAAACAACTTTCAACTTAGATCATTCTACAATTATGCCGTCTGGGAAAGGGTTGCAGAAGCAATGAAAATAACATAGCGTGCTACTCAGGGCCGGTGAGGCTTATCAAATAAATGGTGCGAGACCGTTCGGGTGAAACGACACATTTCGATAATTTTTCGGAAACGTCGTAAGAAAACGAGAAATACAAGAAAAAAATGTTTAAGTTTCGATTCTGCAGTATGTTCTCATTAAAGTATGAGACATATTTCATAGTTTTGTACCTTAACCAAAAAGTTCATTTTTTTTTAAAAATAAAAAGTTACAAAAGATGGGCTCAACCAAGCACAGTGCAGTCTTATCTTGGTCGTCATTTCAGAATTGAACTTTTTTGGGAGGGGGATAGAAAATATTAGACTAACGAAAAAACGTAGGTGTACTTGTAAGATTTACTTATTGTAGTTGAAAAAGTTATTTTCTATTTTTTACAAGATCTAAACTTACAGTGCATGTATCTAATTAATTCTTTAAATTGACAAAGACATGACACTTTTTGGTCAAGTGCGGGTTTCTTTCATGGTCAAAATGGTATTAAAATTTGCAATCACGTCCGAAATTTTCTATCGGACTTTTCAATGAATGTGGAAATGCATCAAATAAAGCCGATAAATGAAAAGAAAATATTTGTGAATTGAGCCTTAATGTGAAAATGTTTTCACGAAAACCACAATATTATTCCTTCTGTGACCTTTCCCAAACAAGACCTGGTTTTGACGTCCCAAATAGAAAAGGCTTGGGAAAACATTGAAACAAAAGAAGAAACTGCTGATAACCAGCAGTTTCTCCTTTTGTCTCAATATTTTCTGTGCCATATTTTACCAAAATCCTAATGTATAAACAGGTGCCGTTGGAACTCATTTTCTTCTTTTGCCTCAACATTTTCTCTGTTATATCATACACAAAACCTTTCTTTATCAACACATTTATTTGGTCAGCACCAGATTTCAAATTGGTACATTCCAAAATTTTGTCGTTTTGGAATGTGTTAACATGTTTAGTTCTTGGTGACAAAGACAGAATAAACGTCATATTTCTAGAGAAAAATGCCATCAACATTTTCCTCTGATGTCTAAAAGGTGTTTTCTCAATGGTTCTTCTAAAAAGTGCGTCAAAAAACATCATTGTTCGGGATCGCATAATGGTTGCAGGTTTTAGATGCCTCTAAATCCAGTTAGCTTTTTACATAAAAGAGCGTAGATTCTATGCATGTCGAATTAAATTCTAAGAACATTAAGTCAAGTTTCAAGAAATTGGAATTCTGGTTTGATTTTCCTTTCAAAGTTTTCAAAATTACATCTAAACGTAGAAGACACGGTTGATTGAAGGAACGTTTCTATGTGACTCGGTAGTAATGGGTGCAATGTATTTAATATGACGAATTAAAATTTGATTTTTAGGGGTGATAGAGTTTGCACACTGTAAAAATAGGGCTGTAAAATGTCGCCCGGTGTTTATCTGCGTTTTTTCTACTTTTTAAAACTTTTTTTTTGTTATAGATGGTGCAGTCAGATTTTAAAAAATGGACTGTTCTAAATTCAAATGTTGACAGCTGATAAAAGACGTTTCATTTAAACCTTTTTAAACGAAATCTTACACCTAATATGATATTAATTTCAAGCAAAAAGCGCCTCATTTTCATCTCTTGTTTCAACCCTTTCCCAAGCAACACAATTTTAATTTTACAATTATAATTCACAGCAAAGAAATAGTTTGGGGAAGAGAGGTAGAAAAAACTCATTATCAGTATTTTCTCTGATTTTCCTTCAACGTTTTCCAACCTAAAATCCTACAGTGTGGTGAAACCCCGTCTTGTTTTGGAAATGGGTTCAGGGTGAGGAAAATGTAATAAAAATCTCGAGGTATAACATATGATTTTAGATTGACAAAATATATATATGAAAATATATGAACATTTAACCCTTACCAAAACAAGACCTGATTCTGACGTCCCGAACATAAAACCACGAGGGAAAACATTGAGGCAAAAGAAGAAAATGCTGATGATCAGCATTTTCTTCTTTTGCCTCAATGTTTCCCATGCTATTTTGCGCAACATGTTTTAATTTTAACTTTACAAACATCCGCTTTGTCATCTGCAATATCTTTCGAATAAAAAAAACTAATTCATTTCTGTTTGGGAAAGGGTTAAACTATATGAGCATTTAACTACCCATACCACATTCGCATATTTCCAACATGTGCAACTTTGTTTACATACTTATGACTGGAGATCAGAAAAATGAACCCTCGTAGCATTTAGACCACCATGGATTCAGATGAGATTGAATTGCAGTGAATTCTGATCGAGATCCACGGTGTTCGACTAGGTGTTCTTTCATTATTTTGAAGAAGCTCTAAGAGAACTATGTGGAATTTGCCATGTTATTTGAAATGCTGTAAAGGCTCTCTCTTAGATTTCGGTTCATATGATTTTACTTTATATTCATTTATCTAACCAGATTGCTTTATAGCCTGCCTAACCAATGGTCTTATAAGTTCCATTTGCCTGCAAACTGGTTCGAATACTAGTTACTTTCAAAATTGAGAGACTTGAGAAAGACTAGTATAGTCTATTGGACTTTTATGGGGTTTTAATTTGAGAAGACTTATCATTATCAACATAAATTTTCATCTCTGCAGCAACTTTCAAATTGGAATAAGTCTTTAAAATGTGTTTTTGTTGTTGCTATTGTTGGTGTTGTTGTTGTTGGTGGTGGTGGTGGTGGTGGTGGTATTGTTGTTCTAGTTTTTGTTTGGGAAACGGAAAAAAAGTTAGATATCCCAAATACAATGTTACACAGTATTAATATACAAGGCTTCCAATAGAACCAGTTTTCCACCGTTTATCTAACATTACGAAACACGCAAAGTATGTTCGCCGTGGGGAATATTTGGAGCCGTTTCAAACGAATCGGCTTCAAAAGGTAAATAATTAAGTATCTAGGAAAAAACTCTTGTTCGCTTCACTAACCTTTTTTTCCCCTAAAACAAGTCTGGGTTCTTGCGACTCTGAATTGGAGAGATAGTTAAGGAATTAACGAGGAGAAAAATAGTGCTGGTGACCAGAATTGCCCTTCTTTTTACACGGAATCTTCTTGTATAACGAATAATTATGAAACCTGTCGACTTTTTGATAGGATATTATTTATTTGCTCTTCTAAAAAATCCTGTCAATTTGGGCAAGAAAAGACTGTCGTTCGAAAAAGAGTTGAATCGCTCAAGCTATTAGAGAATGACTATTTTTCTACCGAAAGACATCAGTTGCCGTGCATCAAACCCTCAAAGAGACGATTCAAATGAGTACCCACAACATATGGTTTGGTGATAAATGATATAATTAAGGCTGTCCTTACACGTGCTCATCTGTAGCACCACAGCTTATCTTTATAAACACATAATCCAAGTGCAAGCTAGATTTCGATAGTGCATTTCTACTATACTTCTTTAATTTCATTGTTAATGACCATGTTACTTAACACTGAATCGTTGACAAGAATGCATTGCTAAGGAACAACATGGCTATCGCCACTTTCCATTTTTATCCATACCATAATACCAGCTTACTTATTTTAAATGATAACTGCCCAAAATAAAAATAAAAGTGAACCAAATGAACCTGTTTCTATAAATGAAAGGTTGGAAATTTGCTGCAAACGGCGAAAGAAGTTTGTACTTTTGTACTTAATGCCATTGAGATGGAATTTCCTATCTTTCGTGTAGGATATCGAGATTTGTAAATTAGAAATGACTAACACTTTGGTAATAACGATTTTAATGTACAATTAGATTAGACTGCACATATAATGTGCATGCTGATCTCTTTCGAAATTGCAATATGAAATGTTCAAAATATTCTACAGCCTTCAAAACAGAGTTAGAAAAAGTAATAGACTGTAGATTATTCATTGATTGATTGGTGTTATGATTGGTGCTATTTACAAACTTAAAGTACGTGCGATTTGATTTGTGCAACAGGGATTTTGTGTTTCTTCTGTTGGAAAAAATGGTTAGAAATAATCAAAGTTAAATTTTGTTACCACGCTTATGCAAGAGGCTACAAATTATTAATTAATAAGTCAAAAATTAATGTCTATCAACGATTTTGTCTGGAGAAGTTCTGTAAAGAACCGTCTCCGTCATTGGTATAATAAGGTTATAAAAAGTATTAACATATTCCTTCAAAGTGTAAACACACGTGTGCGTTTTTCCCACGGCACGGTAATTTCGTTGAATAATTCAATAGACATTTTATTGGAACCTTTCGTCGTAAAATATGTATGAAAAAAGAAGAGAGTCGAATTAATAAGCTCACGTCTGGTTCAGACTGGTGAATTTATGAATAAAATCAGCTAGCCATGTGCACGTGGAATTAGAACAAATGAAGATGGGAAACATACATGTAGTGTTGTGACTATCTAGAGATTGTTTGAAATAAAGTTACATCGTTTTGGACTGTCGAAAACATTGAAAGAGAAAAAGAAAAGCTTGAAACCCAGATTTTCATCCCCATATGCCATGGTGTAATATGCATATTTCATGCATTAGTAACAATAATTTCGTCGTCTATAACTCATTTCCTTTTCATAGGAAAGGTCTAAGTCTGTCAGGATATTCATGATTCTATCACCAAGCATTGTTTAACGTCACTCCATAAAGATTTTTAGAAATTTATTTTGACTTATTCGTGTGTGATTGACTTATTCGTGTGTGTTTGCCTGTCTGCCTGTGTCGACAAAGGGTTTTACAGAACTATCTTACACCCCCCCCCCAACCCCCAAAGAACATATTTTTTACGGAGTCAGTGGCATGGCTCGGATCAAACCCAAATTAGCTTAACACCTCTTAACCCTTTCGCAAACGACAAAATTTTAGGGTGATCCACTTCAAAAACTGCCGCAAATGACAAAATAGCCGGTATTAAAGATATAAATGGTGTAAAATATGGCATAGAAAATATTGAGACAAAAGGAAAATCTGCTGGTTATCAGCAGTTTCTTCTTTTGTCTCAATGTTTTCCGAAGCCTTTCCTATAAGGGGCGTCAAAACCAGGTCTTGTTTGGGAAAGGGTTAAATGCTAAATCATAGTCCTGGCGACTTTGCTGTGAAGAACCCCCAAATAGTCCATTATAGCGTGATGGATTACTTGTTAGAAACAACAGTGAAATAATGATATGAATTTAAACCAGACATCCGTTCTCTTATTAAATTACATCATAACAACTTTGGAGAGAAATTCTTGAAAACACCTTGCTTGCTCTGTATTTTTTCCAATCTAAATTTCATGATTTACTGAAAATAAGACAAATAAACCTTTATATTAGCTAAAAATCTACCACTCAGAAATCGTTCGAGGAGTAGACCCGGGATGAAAAAGCTTAAATACTTCTAAAATAATACTCGAAATAAAGGCTTATGCAAGCTGCTGTTATGTCATTTTAGAAAGAGACCGTCGATTCAATGCTCACAGTTCGTCGTTATGAGGGTAATCAATATGTTTTTACTAATTATGCTAATTTTGATTGCAGACATTTTGTCACTTTTCCCGTTTTTACGATGTTTTAGATGCCCTGTGGTGATCATTTGCATGACTAAAATTATACGGTTAAAGTGCTAATCAGCGATGTCCTTTTATCTCTATAATTTTGCATCACATAGACTAGTGACTACATGTAAACGATAACGGTCATATCTCTTTATTTGCATTTATCTTGTAATTAAACTATCACCTGCAATCATAAAACATATAGCTCGCATTGAATGACCTGGCAGAGCATATATCTAGCCAAAAGCGTTAATTAGTGATGTCCTTTTATCTCTATAATTTTGCATCACAAAGACTAGTGACTACATGGGAATGATAACGGACATATTTCTTTATTTGCATTTCTCTTGTAATTAAAATATCACCTGCAGCCATAAAGCATAATTATAGCTCACGATAAATGACCTGGTAGAGCGTCTGTCTAGCCAAAAGCGTTAATCAGTGGTGTTCTTTTATCTCTTTATTTTTGCATCACAGAGTGGTAAAGACTAGTGACTACATGTTAATGATAACGGCCATAACTCTTTATTTGCATCTATCTTGTAATTAAACTATCGCCTGCAGTCATAAAACATATAGCTCACGATAAATGACCTGGCAAGCATCTCTAGCCAATAGCTAGAGATGCCCTGACATGTCATTTATCGGGAGCTATATATTGTTGACATGAGAGTTTTTGTTCTTTTTAACATAGTTGAGTTGTCTGTCGCTGGCTATATTTCTTTCTTTGTTTAAAATTTATCAATCACTTGTTCTCAAGTCAAGTTTGTTGCACTTCTTCCATATTTAATAACCTAATTCTGTTCAAAGTACGTTTATTTCTGATGTTTCCATCCATTTCGATCTAAGAATGTACTGTTTGTTGCATCAGTGTTTTCCTTTTTCGTTTTTGAAATTCGTTCAAGCTCATTGTTCCTAATAGAAGCAGAGAAGTTTTGCTAAACTTATTTTAAGGCGAGTAGGTTCAATATCTTATAAATTAAACATCATGTAACTGGACAACGCTACACGATTGGTAACTGAATAGGGCGAATTGTCAGAAAAATATATCCTATATCCTAACTTAAGCTTGAATATCATATGATCCAGACGTTATATAGAAAGAACGTTGTAATGCTTTTTTGAGTACATGTGCATTTGGCTTTTTTGTTGTTGTTGTTGTTGTTCTACCAAAGAATAGATATTTGTAAGGAACAGATAGACTTAAAAACAGCGATATGTCCACGTTTTTATGACATACTTATTTCGATATCATGTGGTTCTCAAATTTCATTCATGTGCATTTGTCACATCTAAGCTCACTCTTACATTAAATATACATGATGGTTCTGGTAAATAAATTACCATGGCGTCATTCATTTTTCCTATGTTATAATTGAAACAGTACTGAAAAGCCACAAAATCCCTATGAATTTATAGGTATACACGAATATTGTACAAAATTATGTTAAACATTATTCGGGTTTATCTTAACTACTAATCTAAAACAATATTATAAGAAATTCTCATTTAAAAATAAGTGACAAAATTTTGTGATCCGTCACAAGAAAGGAGACTCTCGTATAAAACTCATTAAGGTAGTACATCCCTAATGAAATTCGTGCGACGTCGGAATTATTCGGGCGAAGTCGAAAACATTCGCCGGTGGAACTTTCCACCGCTGAATGTTTACGAACGCGCCCGAATATGTTCGGATACGTTACGACGATGCTCGTAAAAAGCGTTTTTTTATTAATCTCAAAATGGCCACATTACAGGTTTTATACCTTAATCAAATGAAAGGAAAGGCGATTCGAATGTTGCAGTACGATATTACTACATGTATAATAAAATCTCGTTGATATTTTGATGCAATACTCACGATAAATGACATGGCAGAGCATCTGTAGCTTATAGCTACGAATGCTCTGTCGGGCAATTCATCGTGAGCTAAAAGGAAGAAAACTTCACCAAAAGCATTGGAAATTTCGAACCGAAAAGCTTGTTCGTTGGTTAGTCTTCTAGCAGTCTAAAGACGCAAGATTTTTGGGTTTGTTTTTGTTTTATTTTGGAATATTGAAGTTCTCCTTTCTGTGACGGTCACATAAGAGTTATCTCATTTAAAAATAATCACAATTTTAACATCCCTGATAAGGATAGCCTTAGAAAACATTGTGATTAAAATGTGCATTTTTCTCATTGTTGTGAATTCTTTTTGGCATATCAAGCCATATTTCTCTTGGTTGTCTGTAATATTAGTATCAAATCGTCGGTTACGTTCGAAATTGTCGTAACTACAATTTGGATAAGCTGCAGTTACGACATTTGTTAACGTTACCGACAAAATATAGCACTTATATCGGATAACGAATTTAAAGTAGTGCAGTCCTAGCCTTTCATTATCCATGCTCTATCAGAGCTCTTAGCAATTTACATGCAAATGCAAGCTTTGATAGAAGCTGATGTAAATCACCAACTTCTATCGAACCTTGAATTTGCACGGAAATAACTCGTCTGACTCTACAAGACCATGAAAATAAATGACCTGGGGTGGCACTACCTGAATAGAAAAAAATATAGCTCACGATAAATGACCTGACAGAGCATCCATAGTTAATCGATAGAGATGCTCTATCAGGTCATTTATTGTGAGCTGTATAAAAAGCTAAAATAATAACAAAGCCCTACACTCGCGACCCACTCGCACTGGACGACATTTTTGGCACGTGCTTTGGTCCCCGATTTACGACCATAACGGGCGCTTGGTGGTACCCGGTCTTACCGTGTGCGCCGAGATTCGACTTTCTCCGCGAGAACCGGTTCGTGCAGAACTTTTTCCACGATGTTATCGTCTTGTGGCTCCAGATCCACATTCCGCTGGTAATTCCAACCACTAATGACATGAAATATTTTAACATAAACACTTCCACGGAAGGGATGGACCGCTCGAGACTGCAGTCTTTTGTTCCGTCTCGCAGGTCTTTGCAGTCTCTTTGCATGGACGCCATGCGCCATGTGCTCAAGTTCATTCTCTCGTAAAAAAGACACCCAATCACACACGTTGACGGGACAGTGTATAAAACTGAAAAAATACCAATTTTTGCCATTAATTTCTCTAGTTTTCTAATATTTGTGCCTTCGTGTAGTAAATTGTTTCTTATTCTAAATAATGCCACGAAACCTGACAGCAGAAAGAAGGTCCCCGTGATTAGATACACGATTAATGGTACTAAAACAAAGCCGGTTTGAGCTTGACTGTCCTGATTCCCTACATAACACAGACCAGTCAGCTCATCACCGTCCACACGTCTCATTGTTAGAATTATTATAGTCTTCATGGCTGGAATCGCCCACGCAGCCAGGTGGAAATAACTACTAAACGCTTCTATGGCCTCCTGTCCCCATTTTCTGGCAGCTGCCAGGAACCAGGTTATTGTCAATATAACCCACCACAGGGCACCAGCCATGCCGAAAAAGTACAGTATAAGAAACACGATGATACACCACGTGCTTTCTAGTCCTTCCTGTATCAAGAACTGGGAACCATCCCGACGTTTATCACACGAGATGGCTTCCGGTCCCGTGACCGCACGAATGACGTAAGCGATTGAGTAGATGGCGTAACACATGGATAGGAAGATAATTGGACGTTCAGGATATTTGAAACGTTGTGTGTCTATGAGGAACGTCAACGCCGTGCACGTTGTGGACAAACAACATATGGCCGCCCATACGATGGTCCAAATCTCGGCGAAATTTTTGTCTTCCTGTCTGAAAAACACATCGACGTTACATCTAGGCGCACATGAACTATTTTTCTTCTGAACCTTCTCTATATAAACATACCTATCAGGGCAGATAACTGGGGACTGTGAGGGTGGATTCTGGTTCGGTTTCTTGTAACGTTCGTTCTCTTTAATCCTCTGATTGTGATATTCCTCAATGACTCGGATCAAATCATCGTTAATCTGACTACCCTGACCTATAGGTCCCAGATCGACCGGCACTTCAGAGTCCGCTGGTACGGCCATACATAACTCCCCTGTCTTACCGTCGCTTTTCTCTGGTAGTTTCTCACAGTCTAGTGCCGGGGGCCAATCGAACTTGAGCTTCCTGAGCACAGGCTCGCATTTACTCTTGACCTCCAGACACATGGACCTGCAGGCCGGTACCACAATAGATTCCTCGCCGGTCTGCATGTCTGTACACATGGGCGCGTATAGTGAACACAGAAAGAACCGCAGATAGTTCGAACATCCGACCTGCACGAGCGGTAAAAACTCGTGTACCTGCATCGCGGCATCTTTCTGATTCTGGTGACCGACAAGGTTGGGCATCCGTGTCATGTTGTAACGTAGATGAGAACATAGTGGTATCGTGATCCGCTCGCATCTGTTGTTTTGATAATGATCGTGCGAGGAATAAGCCAGGGCTCCCACCGTACTGGCGTGAATTAATGATAAAATTAATATAATTCTCCTCCACATTTTTGTATATATCAATCAGAAAATAAACTCCTCTCTAATATCGAAATCTATAATAGCACTATTTAACTGATCATATTCGGATAATAGGCCTGCAATATTGCTATATTGCAGGCGACACTGTATCAATAATTATAACAAAATTTATATCCACTCCAAAATTACAACCGTCGCTTTAATAGATCTCTAACAACTCAAATATGACAAACGTTGAACATAATACTCCGATAGATCCACGATTGTCCGACTACAGATAATACAAGTTTTGAACAAGTTAAACATACGTGAAACAGTGTACATCCACTGTCCTACTAAACATAATCAACTGACACCGCTTTGAAATGCGATGAAGAGATATCATAAAAGACCACCATGTAAATAAATGTGTTACTCCGACTCGATAGCTTTTTATCCACAAAACAAAAATCAACCGGTAGCTTCAGTCGACACACAAAGACTGCATGTTCTGGTAGTTCGCGGTATGCCGTCTGCTAATATTTGAAAACTTTAAAGGATGTTATCGGAAAAACTGCAAATCCATTCCCGTTTCAAGTGGAACTATATTCAGTAGAGAGCGTGTTGCTCTAATATCACTCCGCGCTACGAGAGAGGCGGTTTCAATTTACCTTTGATCTTAACTTTTATGACACGAGAATATGTCAATCATTACCGTGCCGTGAAACAGCGACCGTAAACTCCGGTTTAAAACCCCGCCCACCGTAGTATTTCGTATGCAAATTACGAGGCAGACGACACACGGATAATAATTCATTCGCTGAAAACGAATATGATTGAAGCATTTCTTTGAAAGTCAGAATCCCGCTAGATGTAATGATAATTATAAACCCTTCACCATACCATCTATTAGTTTATCGTTGGTAATATTCAAAACCGTTGTAAATATAGCTTTCATAAGCTGCATTTACGATATTTTTAACATCACCGATGTTATATTGGCCCATAATACTTTATCTAATGCAGTTTCACAGACATTTCGGGAAAAGGAAATAAGTTTGATTTTTCTGTCCAATCTTTTTCTACTTTTTTTTCAATGAAATATAAGTACATGTACATTGTGTTTTGCCACCTATAGATTTGGTCGTCTGCAATTCCTTTCAATTCGATCTGTCTTTGCTAGGCCTTCTCGTGCAATGCACTTTCCCCAACTAATGACACCTTCTAAAGAATCTAATAGAAAAGGCTTGACAAACATTGAGGCAAAAGCTGCATCAATATTTTTCGTGCTACAAATGCACACAAATTCTTCCCTATAAACACCCATTGTATCGACGTCAGCAGCTTTCAATCTCGAACGGTCTAAAATGTTTCCGATTCTGGAATGGGATGACCTTCGTAATGCTGATCCAGAAATGACTAGGCCGATTTGACAGGCATCAGCCTGCGTATAAAAAATATAGTCAAACGAAGCTGGATCAGTATATTTTCAACTTTTGGGAAAGGGTGTAAGGGTGCGGGAGATATTCGTTGGGAAGAGGAGAGTACATTTCCAGATGCGTAATGACTATAGCCACATTAAAAAGCTATCTCATTGCTCGAGAGGTGCTTCACAAACATATAGCAATATGGAGGCTCTAAAGATACCAAACAAAATCGGGCAGCATAGGATAAAGTCACCCTACTGGTCTACTGGTCTAGACTGTCTACCTTTTTTTTAATTTCGTAATGACTATAGCCACATTAAAAAGCAATCTCGTTGCTCGAGAGGTGCTTCACATACATAGCAATATGGAGCAATATCGAGCTTTAAAGACAATGAATATTTCGGTTCCTAAGTCAAGCAGTCTAACCTTATTCTACACTGCATTCTAAAAAATCAAATGCCAAATTAAAGTCACAAAGCCACATTAAAAAGTAATCTCATTGCTCGAGAGGTGCTTCACAAACATAGCAATATAGAGGCTCTAAAAGATGCAAAACAAAATTAGGCAGCATAGAATAAGGTCGGCCAGCACATATAAACGTATTCTATTCTGCCAGGCTTTCTTTCAAATTCATTATGACTATGGTCACGTTAAAAAAGATCATTGCTTGAAAGGCACTTCAGGCACATAGAAATATGGAGCAATATGGAACTTTAAAGACAAGGAATAGGTCGGTCCCTAGGTCAGAAAGCATAGCAAATAGCCTGGCTGTGTATGTGCATACAAGTATTGCCTGATCTTAATCTTAACTGCCTAATGTATTTTATTCATCTTGACTATAGCCACATTAAAAAGCAATCTCATTGCTCGAGAGGTGCTTCACAAACATAGCAATATGGAGGCTCTAAAAGATACAAAACAAAAATCGGGCAACGTTGAATAAGGTCGACCACCACATTTTATCTAATTCTTACCTGCTAGTTACAAATTTAATATGACTATAGCCACATTAAAAAGCAATCTCATTGCTCGGGAGGTGCTTCACAAACATAGCAATATGGAGCAATATCGAGCTTTAAAGACAATGAATATTTCGGTTCCTAAGTCAAGCAGTCTAACCTTATTCTACACTGCATTCTAAAAAATCAATGCCAAATTAAAGTCACAAAGTCACATTAAAAAGCAATCTCATTGCTCGAGAGGTGCTTCACATACATAGTAATATGGAGCAGATAGCAATATGGAGTAATATGGAACTTTAAAGACCAGGAATATGTCGGTCCCTAGGTCAGAAAGCATAGAATTAAGTCTGGCTGTGTATTTTCATACAAGTACAGCCTGATCTTAATCTAAACTGCCTAATGTATTTTAATTCATCATGACTATAGCCACATTAAAAAGCAATCTCATTGCTCGAGAGGTGCTTCACGAACATAGCAATATGGAGCACATAGCAATATGGAGCAATATGGAACTTTAAAGACCAAGAATGCGTCGGTCCCTAGGTCAGAAAACATAGCCTGGCTGTGTATGTGTATACAAGTACAGCTTGATCTTGATCTAAACTGTCTAATGTGTTTTTATTCATCATGATTATAGCCACATTAAAAAGCAATCTCATTGCTCGAGAGGTGCTTCACGAACATAGCAATATGGAGGCTCTAAAGGATACAAAACAAAATCGGGTAGCATAGGATAAAGTCAACCTACTGGCCTAGACTGTCTACTGTTTTTTTTAAATTCGCAATGACTATAGCCACATTAAAAAGCAATCTCATTGCTCGAGAGGTGCTTCACATACATAGCAATATGGAGCAATATCGAGCTTTAAAGACAATGAATATTTCGGTTCCTAAGTCAAGCAGTCTAACCTTATTCTACACTGCATTCTAAAAAATCACATGCCAAATTAAAGTCACAAAACCACATTAAAAAGCAATCTCATTGCTCGAGCGGTGCTTCACAAACATTATATATATAGCAATATGGAGGCTCTAAAGATACAAAACAAAGTCGGGCAACGTTGAATAAGGTCGGCCTCCACATATAAACATATTTTAGTCTGCCAGGCTTTCTTTCAGATTCATTATGACTATGGTCACGTTAGAAAAGCTCATTGCTTGAAAGGCACTTTGAACAGGCACATAGAAATATGGAGCAATATGGAGCAATATGGAACTTTAAAGACCAGGCCCCGGTTTCTCGAAAAAAAAACTTAAGTACGTTCTCATGTTCAAATCTGAGCACCGTGCTCAAATCGCACGAAATCCACGTGGACTTCAATCGAATACCCTTCAACGTTAGAGAGTATTTCTTTGAAGTTGAGCATGGTCTCATGGAGAACAAACTTAAGCTTTTTTCGAGAAATAGAGGCCAGGAATATGTCGGTCCCCAGGTCAGAAAACATAGCCTGGCTGTGTATGTGTATACAAGTACAGCCTGATATTAATATTAACTGTCTAATGTATTTTTATTCACCATGACTATAGCCACGTTAAAAAGCTATCTCAATGCTCTATGGGTACTTCAGGCGCATACCAATATGGAACAGTGTGGGACTTTAAAGATTCCTTCTTTAAAAAATCTGCTTGTTTTACAAGGAAGTGCGACCATGAAAACTTATAACAACGTGCAGTCTAACCTTGTTCTAAACTATTTGCATATATGTGACTCGTCACGCTAAAGGGGACCTTATCGGAAGTAAAAAAAAATCTAAATTTTGGCAAATTTGTCAGACTCAGCATAGGTCAACCAGATACCGTATGTGAAAAATGAACGTATAATAAGATAGTGAAAACATTACAGATTCAGACAATTACATAAAAGTGAAATGTATCGGCCCTAGTCTGGCTGCGCGGACTGCGCAGACTGACTAGGGTCGATTTTTTTACACATCTGATAAGGTCCCTTTTAGAGTGATGGGTCATAATTTTAATTCTTCGGTGCTTGAGAGATACTAAAGACAAAGAATAATATGGAATTTGAAAAACAATTTTGATTATTCTTATTGCTTTGTAAGACAATGTAAAACAAGTCATGCCGGCACATACATGCATTCAGGCCTCTTTTTTTTAAACCGCCGTTTTAATTCAACAGAATAACCGTTCGAAGACAAAAACTGTTTTTGATGTTTCTAACGTAAATAGTTTAGGCAACACTGAAAGAAAATAAGAACTTGTTGACGATCAACCATTTCTCCCTTTCCCTCGATACTTTCTGTCATAAAACATACTCTTTTCTACGGTTGATATCAAGTGACAAGTTCATGAATAAAGGATCAATTTTCGAGGAGAAATCATCCCTTTTAGGCAAGTTGTATAATACTGATCAAATGAAGAAAGGTAACCCATTTCTCGGTTCATACTTAAAATTGGATCACAAGAGTTGTCTCTCTTATAAACTTTCAAATATTCGACAATCTACCCCAAATCTATTTAACTTCCATTAAGGGGGAATGCTCCAGTTTTTCGGAACACTCGGTCATTACGGTAGTAAATTAAATGTTTCGTACCAATATGTTTCGCTACCATATTTTCAATGATATAACAAATTATTACAATTTACCATTTTCGACGGTAAAAGAGTATTTATTATGCGAAACTGATTTCCCCAAGATGGAAATCGATTATTTAGAGCAAGAAAGTCGTAAGTGTGTATGCAGTTACCACTGTTTTGCGTCATTTTATTCATGTGTAGCTGATAAAAATTAATGTAATTCTCTAATAAGTGCGCTGACCTATACATTTTCTTTTTGAATTATTACCAGGACATGTTGCTTAATACAATGAGGGAGTTTTATCAAATTCTATTATGTAGAACTTGAAATATTTCCAAAAATATGCAAATTTTGACATAAAACACTGCAGCTTCGTTGATCTAACCGAACACGTGAACATGCTGTTTTATACATTTACGCATTTATAATAGCACAAATTTTGGGTTTTCTGTTCTTATTAATTTAAGACGTTATTTTAAATCCGTTTTCGGGACTAAACGGCGAATATACATCATCTTATTAGCATTTTAGTGACCTTGGACAGGAGCAAGAAATTGTGCATTTTTTCGATGTAGGGGTATGTTATACGAATGCCTATAAAATTCAAACAAGATCGCTGACCATCCATTTTTATTTTATTTTTCAATTGGTAATAACATGTAATTTCAACATACAAAGTATAAATAAATTCTATTATTGGGAAAAAATTTAGGAAACTGGAGCATTCCCCCTTAAGTACAGCCTGCATTAAATGAATACTACCGCGTTCGTGGAAGCTGCTGCACCTTACCATATTTTCCAGACTTTGATTCCACATATCGCTGCTTTTCAACCAAAACCTCGAAACTGCAGCTTAAAACAAGCTGCAGTTATGAGGTGTTCGTTGACTTAATTCTTTCAAGAACTCAAAATTTGAGTGTAGTCCCACATAAAAGCTTCTGCATGCTACAGATATGTGTAAATAAGACAAGATTTGTGTACAATATAGCACAGCAAATATTGGAGGAAAAGGAGAAAATCGTTGCTTTTCAACGAAAACCCCGTAACTGCAGTGTTAGATAAGCAGGAGTTACGTGGTTTTCTATTAAAAAACAGAGAAATGCTGGTTTACAGTATTTTCTTCTTTTTTCTCAATATTTACATAGGCATTGTAGGAGGTGCTGTCAAAACTAGGTCTTATGCGGGAAAGGTTAAGATCCAACATTATCAAATCAGGCCTGATATGGGTCGCTTTCGAGGGTTGTCAGTCAGAATTGTTATCAAATTTGAGCATATTATCAACCACTTTAAAATTGACACGTTCTAATCTCAGTGTCCAAACTCATTCTATTTGACGTCCTGTCGAACACTGTGTCATAGTTTCAACATTTGTCCTTAAGTTTCTATCTAGATCTATACAATTTAAAACGGTTTTAAATAAATTTCAGAAAATCTATAATTTTGTTAATAATTGACTTTAAATTCGGTTTGAAGCAGAGAAGACGGGAAATGCCGGGAATAAGCAGGTCGAGAATCTAGTGGTTTTCTAGAGTGGTCAAAGTTTGATGGGTAGAAAAGAGCAATAAATATGTGGTAATGTCAGCCTTTAAATGCTATTTTTAAAAATAATGCTAAACTTACAAAATTGGATGAATTAGTCGCTTTTTATATTAAAAATCTGTTTGCACAGTCTATGAGGGAATCACTGAACAAAACGAAAATTCATTGCATAAAATTTATTACATAGACAAAGTCGTGTTGTCATAGCAATGATAAAGCTGAAATCATTTGCTAAGCAACCTTCTTCACAAAATTACAAAAGATGTCCCGTTTCAAGGGGAATGTTGTGTGAAAAGTGACAAAATAAATTAGATACCATAAAAAGCGGACTGTTCGTAGACTACGGCTCACAAGAGCAAAAATGTTTTAGGGCGTCTTTCAGATAAGAAAAATACATGTCGTCGCTTTTTTTTTCAAAAACCTCGTAACTACAGCTTAAATAAGCTGTAGTTACGAGGTTTTGGAAGAAAAGAACGGATATGCAGACTGTACTCGTATGCGAGAGGTTGTCTCCTAGGTTCGCCTTTGACAGCATGGGGGTAATCGCTAAACTATCGTAACAACATTCAATATTCCATACACTTACAACTAGTTTTCTCTTTAAAAGAAACGAGCTACATTTTTTTTATAAAATTTGAAAGGTCGGATACTTGTCAAGAGGGATTTTGTAAAGTTGGTCCTATCTTTACGAAATAACTATGTGGTATCTTACAAAGATACATGTATAAGGCAATGGGTAATCAAATCAAACCTATATTGACCAGCAATCATATTGGTATGCAAAAGGAGAGAAAAGTAAACAGAAAAAAAAAACAGAAAGAGATTGTTTATGTATTTTCTAAATTAAAGGATTACTTTCGGGAAACGCTGGAACATTAGAGAGCGGATGTGAAAATGTAGGTTTTGTAGTATAGCTCAAGATATAAATGACCTGGGATAGTATCTCTAGCTATTATGAAAGGTTATTTATCGGGAGCTATGTCACATAGAACAAAGAATAACGATGATAAGAAGGTAAGAGTGCCATTCGTTGAGATAAACAGAATATATTTATGGGTGTGTGTAAAGGTATATTACAAGTGAAGTATTGTTATCAATGCTGTCAGTACTTTGATTTTAAGAATTGGCTTCAATTCCACCCCACCCCACCCCCAAAAAGTATTGGCATTACTTATAACCTGATAACGTAGTGCATGCATTTCATTTTTTCCAATATATTTTGAGTTAGCATTTTGAAGTTTTTGCATGGACCCCCGAAATATGAACGTTGAGCGCTCGTATCTATATGATCGCCGTGAGAGCGAAATGACTCCTTGGACTACCGAGTGCGATCACACAAAATAATCATCACATTACCTAGTCTACAAGTGCCTCTTCACTTATTAGTGTCTTTTGGCAAAGGGGCGTTTAACAAGGGGGCATTGAAAGAAATCCCATACATTGCATGGTATGGCGCGCGAATTTGAGGGACCACCTTTACAGTTTTCTGTCGTATTTTAACAAAACTGAAATTCAAAAAGAAACATAAAGGTTAGAATTATGCCTTACGAAACGGTCAAATATTAGAACTGTTCTAATTCGAAAGCTGTTTCGTCGTAGACTATCAGTCTATTATGGATCGCCGATTCGAATCCTGGCTAGGCTAACATCCTTTCTGCTATTAAACGGAAGTGATTTCTCCCTCACCAATAGATGGATCGTTGCTCGGTTTAGATGGTGTCTTTCCTTAACGATCCATAGTGTTGTACATTCCCAAGGCATCGTGAATTTATGACAATTCGCATCATAATAAGGACTAAAGATGATGAGGCTTATTTCGAAATGTAATTGCGATTTAGCCTATATCAAGTAATGAGGATGAAAATACAGTTCTAAGACTCCGTAAATGTCTCGTAGATTCGTTTTTACAGAGCCATTAAGACTTGTAATGTTCATCTTTAACTGACTTTATAGTCCAGTCAAACTAAGACTGAAACAGGGGTAACCTGGACAAAATTAGAACAGAAATGAAACCTATGCCATTGTACTCAGGAAGTATCCACCTTTCCACAGAAAAAAATATAAAACAATCCCTCCGTTGCGATTTGAGTAATTTTGGGTCAAAAAATGGACATTTTGCTAAAAAATGGGAAAAATTGGAATTTTCTAATTTTTGAAAAAATGTTGATTTTTATGAAGTTTTCATGTGCAGAAATGTAAGCAAATATTAAGTAGATGCACATAAAACAAAATTCAGCAAAAACCAACAAAAAAAATGATTTTTTATGATTTTTTTAAAAGATGGGGGGGGGGGGGGGGGAATCTTAGAGGCAGGGAGGTATACTATACCAATATAGCATGCATATCTTTATTTGATAAATTCTATTTTAGATCATAAGTTCAATTAATTATTATTAAAGATTATTATGAGAAAAAGAATGTGATAAGACTTCGCAGAAACAGTTTAAAGAATATCTTTTAGGCGATTTATGTAATTTTTGGGCAAGAAAATGAAATTTTGTTGAAAAAAGGGAATTTTTCCATTTTTTGAAAAAGAGAATTATTGCTATGAACTTTTTAGACGCTGTTGTATTAGAAAATGTCAGTTTAGTGAATCTAAAATTGAATTGAACTTAAAAATATGGAACTGACTTTTTCGTGACTTTTTACATCTTTTTTTATATATATTTTTTTATTTTGTCGAAGAGTGTGTGGGGTGGGGTCCTCTTGTCGGGATTTATATAGATATATTGGTACTAACAAACAATTTTTGAAAAAATTTATGGGATTATGTTCATTTAATATTATTTTATTGAATAAATGGGATTGAATATTATACATGAATACATATTACTGGTATTGGTTCACCTATTCATGTTGTCCTGTTGTTATACGCTGTCGGACGCAGTTGGCATAATCTTCTCCGTCTGCCTGTCTGTCCATCTGTCCAACCACTTTTCTTGTGAGCGCAAGTCCTCCTAAGTTTCTGGCTGGATCTTTTTGAAACTTGGTCAATTCTATCACCTCAATTGGTAGATGTGCATGAAGGAAGGGTTTTATTGTTCATTGATATTTGTCTTGAGTTATGCCCCCTTTGTTTTTAGGGAGGGGCGGCATATACAATATACGCCACAATGACCATGGCACTCTTTTTATTTTTGTAGGCCTACCAGCACAGACAGAACATCCATTCCAAACCATCAGATACACTTTTTATATTGATCATTCATGAATATTTCCCCCCATTTTTTAGGCACAAACGTTTTGTCTATGACAGGAATACTTCGATCCCATGATCATGATTGAAAGTCTCCAACTCTACCCATTTTATATCCACTTTTAGTGGGAAAAACATGACAATGCAACAGTTTGTCAATACTGGCTGTGGGGTCTGCTTTTTGTGTAAAATTTCAACAAGTATACGATTTGGGCAATATTTTTAATCAAATAAAAATTCTTACATTGCATGACATAGACAATTTACTTTTAAATATTTCTATAAACAATCTGTGTTGAAATATCAAATTATGTTTTTTAACGAATGAATGGATGCACTTTTACAAACAATATCATCAAGCGCACTGCACACATGGTAGACAAAATAGACCAAAATGAAATTATTGATTAAGTAATAAAACATTGAATTCATTTTGAAACTTACCGAAAATTTTCTACAAAGAAAGTATTTGGAAAAGAGCCATTGTTGAGCCATGACAATAATTAATACATCCATATTCTATCTAGACAAACATCTATAACTGTTTCTTTAAAGAGTGAAAAAATCCTTTACATCGCCTAACCTGTCCGAAATCAATCTGTTGACAAAAAGACACAGATTTTTTCTAGATATTGTGAGTTTTATACAGTGCCAATATTTTATTGAATAAAGATATGTTGTCTAGTATACATAAACATACAAATCAGGATCTCAGAACAGAATTCTAGTATGTTAAAATTTTAACGTCATATTAAACATTAGTTAATTTAAAAAAAGACCTGTAGGGTTTTTTTTTTCTTTTTTTTTTTTTTGGGGGGGGGGGGGGTGTTAGTTGTGGTTTTCTTTTGGTCTACATGTACAATGTACCTTAAATTCCCCCCTGGAATGTTGTCAGAATATGTGGTAAACATCTGCCTTCCTTGTAACTCGTAGCATTACAGCAGACAACATGTGGTTCTTGCTTTTAATTTTAATCTTAATTTGAATTTATAGTTGTTGCATCACACAGAATGGTAAATATAATTATGCATGTCTGCTTCAAATCTACCTGATGATGACAAACTCAACCGATAAAGACAAAGGACAAAATCAACCAAAATTGAGAGACAAATGGTATACAAAGTCTTTACTGTTTGTCTTTTATGTTTTTTTTTAGATTTGCTGACTTCTGAAGGTTCGTTCGCTTGAGGTCTACCAATACTCCAACCTAGCTACCCACTCCCAATAATGAACATTATACTCCTGTACTTTCTCATTTTCAGCTAAAGATCATTTTTGTTAACAATTTTTTCATGTTTGTAACATTTCATATTCATTAAAATTCACAAAATTAAAAGTTTTCTAAATATAAAAGAAATTGATAACTATCACATGACCAATTGCAACAAATGGTTCAATACGACCGAGATCGAATTCGCTGAAAAGAGCATTTGATCGTATCATGTCATTGACTTTAAATAATTTGAAAGCTTTTGTGTGTATGTGTGTGTGTGTTTCCCCGAAAATAAAGAACGTTATTATTACGTAATAGTGAATACCACCGCTTCCTCTTTACCCCCATTCTCGTAAAAACAGGAAAAAAATTCAATGCTTTTGTCTGAATTTCGCTAGTTTTGTCCATGTAACTCATGTCATAACATGATCTTACCTAAAAAATTTCATCAAAATACAAAGTTTTGCACACACAAAAAAAAAACAGAAATCGATACAGAGCGATTCTTTTATACTTTTTCCCTTTAATATGACGCCTATTCGGTTAATTGAAATAATCTAAAATAGGATTTATCCAATAGAGTATTCAATGCTGAATTGTATCAGTATATCCCAGCATCAGCCTAGTTGCCCCCCGTCTTTGACTTAAAAATTCAAAGAAATCCATTTTTATGGGTTTTTTTTCTGAATTTTAATTCTGTATCATCAAAATACCAATGTTTGCCCCGAAAATTACAGAATTCGCGACAGAGGGATTTTAAAAAAATATTTTTTCCCTTTTAAACCTATCCCATTAATATCTAAAATTGGATTTATCCAATAGAGACTTCAATGCTGAATATTATCAATATCCGCCCTGCAAGCCTGCGTTGCCCCACCCCACCCCCTTTTACTTAAAAAAATCACGAAAAATCAGTTTTTATGGATTTTAGCTAAATTTTAATTTTGTATCCATCTAATTCATATTTACTAACATTTTTGAACATGAAAACTTTATGAAAATTAAGTTAATTAACACATTCTCAAAAAATAAAATATTCCACTTTTTTTCATATTTTTCACCAAATACCAATTTTTCTCCAAAATTACAGAAATCGCAAGATATAATTTATTCATACTGTTTCTTTAAACCCTATCCCAATCAGTTGATTAAAATTATCTAGAATAGGATTTATCTAAAAGAGAATATAATGTTGAGTAGTATCAATATCCCACCAACAGTCTAGTTGTCCCCCCCCCCCCTTAATTTAGAAAAAATCATAAAAAATCATTATTTATGTTTTTTTGCTGAATTTTAATTTTTTATCCATCTAACTTATATTTACTAACATTACCTCACCTGAAAACTTCATAAAATTCAAGACTTTCTCAAAAATTAGAAAATTCCAATTTTCCTCATTTTTCACCAAAATAGCCATTTTTTGACCCAAAATTACTCAAATCGCAACGGAGGGATCATTTTATATTTTTCTCTGTGAAAAGCTAGATACTTCCTGAGTAGAATGGCATAAGTTTCATTTCTGTTCTAATTTTGTCCAGGTCAAAGTCTATTTTGACTGGACTATTATTTCAGATTTAAGACCCGGTCACATACACCACCACGTCCACATTACATCCAAGAGAATAAGCTTTACAGGCATCCATTTGTATACGTGCAAAATAGTCTTAAAGGGTAAAAAGAATAGAGCACTACGCTGTATACCAGTATTTTCTCATTCCATGTTGTTTTTGGAAACCAATGAGTGTAATTCGGTTATGGTCCCCAAATTTGTTTCTACAAGAGTATTTCTCAGACTCGCTGGCACTTTTGTACCAGCCGCGGCTCACTATTCAGTACACTTCAACTCCTTAGCATTCTAATCAGTATTATAAGCGCCGAACTATTTACGACCTCTTAGAACGTCGTCTATTTTGATAGAGTTTTTAGCACCGGAATCATTTTTGAGATTTTTATCTACAAGAAGCAGTGATTAGAAAATATGCTCTCAGCTTCAGCATGCAAATATAGATTGAATCAATGTAGGGATTCGAAGTTATCTATTAACCCATTACCGGACTGCAAAATTTGAGACTATTCCAACTTTCAAGATGTTGCAGACGACAACTTCAATGAATATTTCTTAAATGTCTTTTTGTGTAGAAAACATTGTGGGAAATGAGGAAGTTGCTTGTATCAAGCAATTCCTTTATTTTCCACGGCGTTTTTCGAAGTCATTATCTCTTATGGTGTCAAAAAGCATAAAACGTTTGGGACAGATTTTTCCGAAACTTTCTATTTTTCAAGGTCGGTAATTTGTAGACGTTACACATGTACAATTTAAGACTCCTTGAAATAAAAAATACTTTTTTACATTCCAGGACAAAAAAGAAGTTTTGAATTTGGTCGGTGTTTTATAGATGTTACACACGTACAATATAAGGTTCTTTGATATACAAATGTACAAACAATGTTTCGGTATATTCCGTGACTAAAAGGATATTTTGAAATAAGGAGTGAATATTTTTACACCGTTCGGAACATATCTTTTTTTTCAGTGTACTACCTTTTGAGTGCTGATTTTGTGTTTTATAGAAGATACACATGTATAAGGATACTCGACTTAAACCCCTTTTTGGTATATTCAAGGAAAAAAGAGACAATTTTGGGGGGACAGATTTTTTCAAAACTTCCTATTATCAAGTACCTACCTTCAGAGTGGTATAGACGGATTTCGGTGTTTTATAGATGTTACACAAGTTCAATATAAAACTGCTTGTTATAAAAACACTGTTTGGTACATTCAATGACAAAAAGGAGTTTCGAAATGAGGAATTTTCATTTCCACACCGTTTGGGACAGATTTTTTTCAAAACTTCCTACTATCAAGTACCTATCTTTTGAGTGGTATAACCGTACTTCGGTGTTTTATAGATGTTACACAAGTACAATATAACACTCCTTGATATAAAAAAAAAAACACTGTTTGGTACTTTCAATGACAAAAAAGGAGTTTCGAAATGAGGAATATTCATTTCCACACCGTTTGGCGTTTGGGACAGATTTTTTTTTCTTCAAAACTTCCTATTATCAAGTACCTATCTTCAGAGAGGTATAGAAAGATTTCGGTGTTTTATAGATGTTACACAATTACAACATAAGAGTCCTTGATATAAAAACACTGTTTGTAACATTCAATAACAAAAAGAAGTTTTGAAATCAGGAATATTCATTTCCGTTTGGGACAGATTTGTCAAAAATTCTTCTTTTTTTCAAGGTACTGCATTAAGAGTGGTATTTTTGAATTATAAAGCTGTTACGCATGTTTTTAAATATAAGGATCTTTGACTAAAAACAATGTCTCTGTACATTCCGTGGCTAAAACGAAGGTTTGAAATACCGACCATTCATTTTTACGCCGTTTGGGACATATTTTTTCCGAAATTTTCTGTTTTTAAGGTACTACTTCAGAGCAGAATTTCGGTACTCTCTAGATGTTACGCATGTAGCCTACAATATATTAAGATTCTTTGACATGAAAAAGACACTTTTTGATACGTTCATTCAAGGACAAAAAAGGAAGTTTTGAAATAAGGAAAAATTATTTTTACACCGTCTCTGACAGATTTTTCAGAAAAATTCTATTTTTCAAGGTACAACCTTAGTAAGAGTGCTAAATTTCTGTTTTATAGATGTTACAAATGTTTTAATGCGGTTTTGGGGACCCGTTCTGTAGAACACCGTAGATTGTGCCCGAAACCTTGCATTGACTTTATGGTGGCATCATCAATGGCGCCCAGGATTCGGGCTGTTTCCACAGACTTATGTCCACACTTGAACTGAGTATACCAGTGTTTGACAAAGTCATATGATGGGACATCATACCCACAAACTTCTTTCATGTCATCAAATTCCTCCTTTAGAGTCATCTGAGAGTGCGACCTTTCAGATGACTGCTTGCTCCATAACGCTGCCTTCAGCACACGTAAATTAGATACAAATTACATTTCAGAGTTGCAATTTTTCATGGGACCTTTAGAGGTATACGGTAATGTATGTGTACAATTTCAACTTCCTACTTCAACTGAAAGTAAGTCAGTGAAAATCTTTAATGAACGCCCCTTGTACCTTTAGAATGCTAAATTTGCGTTTTATAATGCTATACATGTTTGATATAAGGATTTATTTTATTAAAAACACTGTTGGTACATTACGTGACTAAAAGACCATTTGAAATACCGACCATTCTTTTAACACCGTTTTGGCAGATTTTTTCGAAAAGTTCTATTTTTTCGAGATACTACCTTTAGAGTGGTATTTCGTTGTTTTATAGATGTTACACATGTACAATAAGACTCCTTAAAGGGACATTTCATTCCGATATCATTTTTTTAAAGTATGTCTTGATGCCAAGATTGGTTATTCTAATTAGTATAAATAATATTAGTTTTTTTAAGTTGTTGCCAATAAGTGAGAAACACGCATTTAAAGTAGAGACATAATCGATAAATTGCATATAAATCCGAACTGTTGTCCACAACAATTTGTTCAATTTTAACACAAAAATATTAATTTCTCGTAAACGGTGCAATATTTTGGCTTGAAATTTTCAGAATTTTCATAAGGAAATATGCTCTTTCAGATAGAAATAAAAGTAAAATTTATGACAAAAAATTCTGAAATGTCACTTTAAGACATAAAAACCTCTTTTGGTACATTGAAGGGCATAAAAATGAATTCCCGAAATTCATTTTTGCACTATTTGGGACAGATTTGTCAATAATATTTTTTTCAATGTACTACATTTAGAGTGGCATTTTTTGTGTTTTCGTGTGTTCTTTTTTCAAGAATGGGGAAGACACTAGGACGCTGGTAGAAAGGGGAAAATGACATGCCGCATCCTAGTTTGGGGAAATTGTATAGGATAGAAAATTTACGCTTAATAATGCTAAACCCTCTTAAATCCGCCACTGTAGACTTGAGAACCAGCAAGACTAGTTTGTAAGACTACAGCAACTGTGGAAAGGGTTTCCTTTTTATCATAACTACGTTTCAGTGTGATTTTTAAATATATCATTCTACAATGTGATTTTTAATATATATCTACAGAAGTTCTTCGGTTTTAGAGGGGGTAAATAATAATTAATTTGGGGGTGTATAATTTCTGAAGGGGGGAAGACACTGGAAACCAGTTGTCACTTTCTTACGGGGGAAATCCCCTGGTTTTATATAAACGTAACATATGTTTAACATAAGGATCAATGACTGAAAAGCATTGTTTCGGTACATTACGTGGCTAAAAGAAGATAATACCGACCATTCATTTTGTACGCCATTTTGGACAAAGTGGTATTTTATAAAATGATCCTTGACTAAAAACACTGTTCCGGTACGATTACTTGACTAATGCTACGGTCACAAATCACTAAATGCCACCGCCCGGCGTGATAACTGCCAGTTTTTGTATAAATTCGGCCGGTGGCAGCCCTGCGGCCGCCCTGCAGCAGGCAAGATCGGCAGGCGGCAGTTGGCATTTAGGACGCCGCTAGGTGGCAGTTACAACTTTAACAAAACGTTAAAATTCTAACTGCCACCGCCCGATTTTTTTTCAATTTTGCAAGTCGCCCTGCCACCGGCCGAGTGCATTTCGAAGTCGCGCGGTGGCTGTCAAGTGGCAGGCGGGCCGCAGCACGATTTTTACTCGGTCTTGGTGCTTGAAGGTCTTCGAAAATCGTAACTGCCACTTTCCTTCATCCGGCCTGCCGCCGTTATGCTATTGACATGCCACCGTCTGATTTCTAAATATCTGCCGGTGGCAGGGCGGAGATCGAAAGGCAGCAGGGAGGCGGCCGTTGGTATTGGAAGGTGGCAGGACGGCGATCTACCGAATGCAGACTCGGACCCTGAATATAAATTAGGAAACATTCATCCGATACACAATATTACAGTCATGGCGGTTGTAGTAGCTCCAAGACTTAGAGACCTTCGAATCTTCGAATTAAGATGGCGACTCGGGAGAATCGAGCGCAGACAACAGTTGCTGTTGACTTTCCTGCTGCATTAATTAGGCGGCATTTTCACAATTCCTACTGTAGGATTTAGCTATTTTGAGAACAATGTTAACTTTTGAGAGCAGTCAAGATTTTGAATTCCTCGGAAACTAGCCTGCCGCCGTCAGATTATCGGGCGGGCGCCGGGCGGTGGCAGTTAGAACGCGCGATTGCCGGCCGGTGGCACGTGAATTATTGAAGGTCGCTCTGCGGTGGCAGTTTAAAGCTGACAGTGGCAGGCCTGCCACCTGACAGCCACCGGCCGACATCCTGATGACGACACACGCACCTTGTACCTTTGAAACCGCCTGCCGCCGCGCGGGCCCCGTCAGGCGGCATTTTAGTGGCAGTTATTTATGACCACTCGCAGCGTTTCGTAAAAAAATCACCCGGTGGCATTCGAGTTTAGGAATTCGCCGAAGTAAAAAAAAATCGCGCGGTGGCAGTTTCACTTTTAGTGATTTGTGACCGTAGCATAAAAGAAGGTTTGAAATACCGAGCATTCTTTTTACACCGATTGGAAAATATTTTTCCGAATCTTTCTATTATTTTTCAACTACATTTAGTAGTCGTAATTCGGTATTTTATAGACGTTACACAAGTACTGTGTAAGACTCCTTGATATAAAAACACTTTTTGATACATTCAATAACAAAATAGAAGTTTTTGAAATCATGAAAATTCGGTTTTACACCGTTTGGAACAGATTTGTCAAAAATATTATTTTCAGGGAATTATCTTTAGAGAGGTGTTTTTGTGTTTTTGTAGATGTAACACATGTTTGATAAAAGGATCATTGACTAAAAACACTGTTTCGGTACAATTACGTAGCTAAAAGAAGATTTGAAATACCGACCATTCTTTTTACGCCGTTTAGGATAGATTTTTCCAAAACTTTATATTTTTCAAGGTTCTACCTTTAGAGTGATTTATATTTGTTCTTTATTGATGTTACACATGTACAATATAAGACTCCATGGTATAACGTTTTGGTACTTTCAAGGACAAGAAAGAAGTTTGGAAATCAGGAAAATTCATATTACACCGTTTCGGACAGATATTTCAAAAGACCCTACTTTTCAAGGTACTACCTTTAGAGTGCTAAGAAGTTACACATGTTTGATATAACGATCCTTGACTCTGTTTAGGTACTTTCTGTGCCTAAAAGAAGATTTCAAGGTACTACCTTTAGAGTGGGAATGGTGTTTTATAGATGTAACTTGTGTAAAATATTAGACTCTTTGACATAAAAAGCACTTTTTGGTACATTTAATGACAAAAAAAAAATCAAGTTTTGAAATCAGGAAAATTCATTTTTACACCGTTTGCGACAGATTTTTTTTTTTTTTTTTTCAAGGTACTTTGGTTCTTTGATTCTTCCGTACTTTGAAAATTTTGCAATTATCTATCTATCTATCTAATTTCTGATACTGCCTACGCCCTCACGAGCATTTTGGCAGGCACTGCGCGTCAGGGTTAAGAAAAAAGTTAAAGAGTAAAAAAAAGACAATGACAAGATAAGAGGGTTAAAACAAGATCGAATATGAAGGAGAGATAAAAACAACGATTAAGGATTGGTCAATAAAATGCATAAAAAGTCTAAAAGATAAAATATTAAAAACTTGCAGTGCACTGCTTTTAGGTTTGACGAGTTGAAGTCTGCCCTGAAACTTGGCTTGGGGAGACAGCAACATTTGTAGGGAGGGCATTCCACTGGACTATGGCTAATGGGTAAAATGAGATATATAAATTTATAAGTCTTACTTTGTGTTACCTAGACTCGCTAGTTCTCACCCATTATCATTCAACCTTGTTTATCATTCATTTTCGATCTAATCTTTGAGAGTTTTCACAAATGAAAATTAGATCTACATGAGAAAGATGCAGACGTAGGCCCTACTGATCCTGATTTTAGACACTCTTCAACGGGAAATGCCTCCGGGTCGTAGTAGAAACATAGTTCCGTCAAAAATGGATTCGCTCCTTTTGTTGCGTTGATTCTGTGTCTGTAGAATAGGCAGATGCATGAAATGTGGTTCTGCATGCTGGCAGACTATCAGTGTGCTGCTATGATGTGTTTTAATAAATTTACATAATAGGCCCGTTTCGTTGAGGAGTGACTCCACTTACCGGACTCGACTGTAGTCAAAATGAGACCGGAGTCACACCATAATTAGCCTAACGATTTTTTTTTACTAAACATTATTTGATGCATATTTTTCTAATGAACAAATAAACCATGTAAAAGAGTAATATAAAATTTGGAAGTCATTGTTAATTATATTTCTCATATTTTTCCTTAAAAATCTTATATTTTCTTTTGTGTTCGAGATTAAGATCCGTGCGCTCAAATTTGAAAACCCCACTGTAGCGTGCCCTCTCCATTATTTTTTGGCATGGTGAACGATAATTAGGCCAGAGGAACATCCAAAATTTAGCAAAATTGTGTTTAAAATTGCTTGTTTAACATAAGGTTTGTATGCAGTCATGTAGTTTTAGTGCTAATTATTTCATGTACAATGTTTATTTTTGATAACATTTCGTAAATTGTGTTAAAAATAGAACCAAAACAAACCGGCATTGACGGCGTGATCGCCACGCTTTGTTCGACCGGTCATAAAGCTTTTGTGTTTTCTGTGATGCATAAACTTTTGTTACTGTTTTGTTATGCAGATTTCTACTATGGTCAAAGGAAATTATGAAATTGCAATAATTTTGAAAAGTCAAATGTCAGTTTCCAGTCATTTTCTCTTTGTAGATGACAACAAATGGTTTGGGAATGGAAAGCATGAAAACTGAAGAAGGAAAATTTCTAGTTGAATATGGAATCTCACAAAAAGTTGCTGAAAAGCTTGAACAAATATACACAACAGGTACATGCTTTAACTCGTCACCTACACCTTTCAGTTTATGATCCTGGACACTTATTTTCCTAGTCATTAGGCCAATTTTTGTAAAGGAGTCTGGCCTTTTCAGTAATCTTTAATGGCTTAAACGGTTCATATTTGGTTAAAAAAGTTAGTGAAACACTGCGGAGGCATAGAAAACCAGCCCCTGAGAATAAATGCTTTGCCGGTAATCAAAGACTCGAGTCCTTGCAGCAACAGACATTGACGGCGATTAGATCATCTATTGAAAACTAAAATGCAAGATAAGACTTAGAGTTATTGGTATTTCTTCTTAACGCCAGTGGGAGTGGTAAGAAACTTTACAATACCAGAGCCTGTATGGACATCTAGGGCAGACTTTGATTGGCATAATGGCTTGTGCCATTGTACGCTATCCATCCAATCGAACACCAATAGTGCAAACTATTAAACATCTTTTCTGTAGCTACGGTCCAATCACCGGTAGAAGTGTGGCCGGACCATCAGAGCCATAACATTAATTGGAACTCCTCGGATAACATCGGACCAACAGGGTTTTCAATAAGATTTGAAGTAGGAGGCTAAAGAGGAACTGCAGGAGGCTGGGGGGTCCTTGCCTCAGCAGGGGTCAAAGGGGCAGCACTGCTTGTCAAACGATTCTAGGCGGCACAAATTTGATATTAGGCGGTCAATTTGGCCGCCTGCCGTCTCTTAATGAAAACCGTGGACCAACCAGTGTCAAATAAACAAAGATTTTGATTGGTTGACACAAAACGAGGGGGGTGAAGGCCTTTAGCAGATTGATGAGATGTCCAGATCTGGCAGTGTTGCCCAATTCAGTCATTGAATTTTAGAAAAAATGTTACTAGACATTCGGGCTAGTAATCTTGGAATTTTCACTAGCCCGAAACAAGAATTACTAGCCCGAATCAAGATTAGGCCTACATTATTTTCAAAGCATTTCGCTACTGATTATTTACTGAAAATGTCATTCTGAATTGATGTCCCAAATAAATTCTTCAACTTTTGAAAAATATTCAGATTTATAAACTAAGTTAGATTTTTTCTGATAATTTTCTACACTATCGACTGAAATAAGGTCTGTAGTCTCTATTTTGAGGAGTGCACACTTTTTCAATTTCAATTTCACTTCAAAATTGGAACAAAATGTGAATACATGTGGTCTGAAATACATTAAAGTTCCTACTCATTAGGTAGTAAAAAAAAATAGTGGTGGTGATAGGTAAGGGTCATGATGTCATGTAAACTTAACCATCCATGAGATCAAAGGAAAATCTATTTATGGAAAACTCAATGTTTTATCTGTGTTGTAATTTATACAGTTGTTTTCGGAGGCTAATGATGATTTTTGTAATGACAAAGGAACTGACTCTTTTTGTGCTTATAAGTGTTCAGATTCTAGACAAAGGATATGCAGGCGAACTGCTTTTGACTTGCAAACAATTTTGCAGGATTTGCAGGAAAAGTAAGCTTTATAGTGCAATTTTGTAACATCTAGTGTTGTAAAATCGGACTCAAATCATAATCGATAATCGAATTGAAACGGGACTTGGTTTCGATTCAATTATCGATTAATAATCGAAACTTCATTTTCTGTAATAAAACACTTGTGTTGATGGGTGTACTTAAAAAATCTAAAGTTTGTTACGCTGACAACAATAATTATAAGTCTCTAGCAAAAGAAAGGTGCAATCCAAGTGATTTTGTCTTCGATTTCATTGATTTTATCAAAGCTATACTATATTCATTTGAGCTTTGGTTTCCTACATATGCATTTCTTTCTTCCCATGTGTGTGTGTGGGGGGGGGGTGCGGTGGAGGGTAGGGTCTTCCACAAGCCATCCACATGGAACAAAGTTATAATGTACTTCATAATTTTGATTTGTAGGCAAATTTCAAATTATTTTTATTCCATTTAAACAAAAAGTCTGGAGTGTCTGACTCTACAATAAGGGTCTGCGTTTTAGTCACATCCATTTACTCTAGTCCTTACTCAAAGAACAGCTGGACAATTTTTTAGTATTTTAGGAGTTAAGGAGTTGGAGATAAATGATGCAGGTATCAAAAATTCAAATCTCTTTCCCAAATTCACATCATCTGTCTAAAATAAAGTGTATTGGTGTCAAAAACAGTATTTTCTCGTATCCGGATTTAGGCATATGTCCGGTAACTGGTACACTTGATTACGAATAGAGGGTGTTTAAAAAGCTCTATTTAGACTCTTTTGTTTGTTTTCAATGTCATAAAATGAAATGAGTGGTCTGCTTTGAAGTGAAATGGCTTTATTTGCCCATTCTCCTTCCGTTACATGAATGTTTTTCTTCAAAATCATGTTATGAAAATGGTGCCGATGATCGCTAGAAACGATGGAATTCCGCCGCTGCCAAACATTTTTGATCTACTGATTTGTTTGATTATTAGCAAAATATGGTCTTTTTATACCAGAATTAATATCTGCAAATACAATTTCAGTCTTTAACATTGAAATTTGGTTTACTCTTGATTCTTTCCTTTGGAAGCTAAAAAACAAAAGCCATTGCCATTAGTTATACGGAGCCGATTTTTCGGTAAAAAACAAAGACTTTAACGACATCGATTTTTCATACTCATAATCGATTGTCGCCGATTTTGGGCTTCAACGACGATTAATCGATTATTTCCGATTATCGTTACAACACTAGTAACATCAGAAAAAAATTCTTACATGACTGTGTCCTTGACTCGGTATTTACGAATATGAATGATAATAAATTTCTATGATATCTGAGAGGGAATTATGCACATACAGAGAAGTGTGTGAAAGGAAAACAATTGCAGAAAATCGGACAAAGGTTTGTGTAAATTAAACCTCGATTTTAACTTCACTTTGTTGACCATTTTCTTTGAATAGAGCTAAAACTTATAAAACTCACATAGAAAGGCTTGAGTTCAGAGTTTTTTTATTTCCCACAAACAAAATGCTTTCGTGATAACTCGACCTTTTCCGACAGGGTTATATTAGACTTCTACTTTTAGCTTGTGAAATTTCCCGGTCCAGGACCTCGGTATTTCATATTTTCTGTTTCATCTTTTGTTTCAAACAATTTTAAGTGTTTTGCTGGGATATTTTTCTACTAGACAGTCGGGCTAGTGATCTTGGAATTTCTACTAGCCCGAAATGATTTTTACTAGACATTCACTATCGGACTAGTGCTAATTTCGAAGACTGCCAATTGGGCTTGGGCAAATTAGTGAAATTGAAAAAAAAAGAGGACGATGTTTTACTCTCTCAAACTTTCGTTGAGGTGCAATATAAAATATAAAAATTTGCAAACTTTGTCTATTCCTATTGCAGGTAAACTATCACACTCAGAATTAGATGAGAGGGCGCTGGATGCCCTCAAAGAATTCCCAGCAGATGATGCAGTGAAAGTGCTTCAACAGTTTACAGAAAGTAGTTTAGAACATGTAACAAACAAAAGTGCATTTTTGTGTGGACAAATGAAGTCATTTAGACAGAAGAGTAAGAGTATCACTACAGGGGCAGCACCTAAAGGACCAGATCCAGATAAAATAAAGGTATTTTCAGCGAATAAGATGTTGGAAGTCAAGATTATTAGTAATTTGAAATTCACATTTTCTAAACCTTTTCCCAAGCAAGACCTGGTTTTGATGTCCTATTACAATTGTTTGGGAAACATTGAAACAATAGAAGAAAATGCTGATATCCAGCATTTTCTACTTCTGTCCTAATATTTTCTTGGCTTTTAGCCTTTTATATGCTCAAGTTCTCAACTCTTGGATACAGGGCTTTTCTTCCAAAAATTGGGAAGGCCCTGGTTAGTCATTTTGGGGAATTTCAGCGGGATTTTGGTCAAATTGGGACAAAAATGTAATGACAAAGGAGAATAAATATGCAATTAAAAATACATTATCTTGACAATTTATAACCAGAATAACTGAATAATGGCACACACTCTGCTTCTTTGGGACTAGAATAGCCAGAAGGTAAATTATAATTATTTATTTTCAAATTTTGGGAATTTTGGTTTTGAAAATTGGGAAATTCTTACTTTGAAATTGGGAAAACAGAAGCCCTTTTCCAATTGGGAAGCCACCGAAAATCGGCCTCTGTTATAGAAGGATGAAAAGCCCTGGGATATCAATTGATTTTTGCAGCAGAGGGCATAAAGAAATTATAACTTTGTGTTATTTTGAATCCAAGCCCTATGTTAATAGGTACTCGTTCAAATTCTATAGCTCTGAATTTTGATTTTAGATTCCACAATATTTCCATGTTGATGATCATTTCAGGAAATACTCGACAGATCTGGATACACATTAGACGTTACTACGGGTCAGAGAAAATATGGTGGTCCACCACCTGGTTGGGATGGTCCACAGCCGGGATCTGGCCATGAGGTAGGTTCCAGTAGGTTAACTAAATTAGACTAAGTATTTAACCCTTGCCAGATTAAAAAAGAATTGTCCCAATAAGAATTCAAGGGTGTTTCAGATGAAAATTTTCAAGTACTAAATGTCGTCACAAAGCGTCATGTCAACTTTTCAAGTAATTGCAAGACTAGAATTGTAAATGGTCGTTAATCCTGTGCTTAAATGTGGCAAGTAATTTCTGAAACTTTGAAATCTTGACTAAATTAACATTCAAATTAAACGAAAATGTTTTTTGAAAACGAAAATGTTTTCTGAAGTTGCCAATAACTAGAAGAATTTAGAATTTCCTTTTGATGTTTCGCTACTTATCGCTAGCTGTAAAACTAATGAAACTGAAACTAATGAACATGTTTCTATCTCTGTTTAGCTGTTCATTGGAAAGATTCCCAAAGACGTTTTTGAAGATGAAATAATTCCATTGGTAGAAGATTGTGGTAAAGTGTGGGACTTGAGGTTGATGATGGACCCTGTCTCTGGTTTCAACAGAGGATATTGTTTTGTCACCTTTGTTGAGAAAAGTGGAGCTGAAACAGCGGTCAAAAAGGTAAGTTTGGAAGAAATAAACAATTACAATTACAGCATAAAAAGTATTGATCTCAACCCTTTCCCAAACGGCAAATATTTAGGGTGATCCCCTTCAAATACTGCTACAAGTGACAAAATGGATGTTATTAAAGATATGATTTGTGTAAAATATGGCATAGAAAATATTGAGACAAAAGGAGAAACTGCTGGTTATCAGCAGTTTCTTCTTTTGTTTCAATGTTTTCCCAAGCCTTTTTAATTGGGGACGTCAAAACCAGGTCTTGTTTGGGAAAGGGTTAAGAAGAAACACGATTTTGGAATTTATAAGAAAATTTGTATCAACTTCGGTAGATGGCAATTTTAAATGTCTTTTTCTTTACCTTTGAGTAGGAAATTTATGAAGGTTTTATAAAAAAAATATGGACTGACCAAACATAGCCCGCCTATGAAAACGTGGAAATTTGTAAACTTGGAAAAAATTGATCAAATACGGCACAATTCAGTCCTCCAAGAAATTAAGACTTGATATTTTGTTTTCCAGCTTGAAGGATTTGAAATTAAGCCTGGCAAGCCACTTAAAGCCAATATATCCGTAGCCAATCAGCGACTATTTGTCGGCAATATCCCAAAGAACAAAACATATGAAGAAATTTTGGAAGAATTCAAAAAGAGAACAGGTAATTATCAAATTTGAAATTTAGATGTCCATTTTGATTTTTCGGCCAACAGGTTTGATATTCGAGTTGAAGAGATAAAATTGGACAGTGTAGAAAGAATATTACTGAAGTGCATTTGTCCTTTCCCATATTTACATTGTTTGCGGTGAAATTGAAAAACAATGATCTGTGCCAGCACTAAGCTTTGTTTAAGGTAGTCCACCCCTAATGAGATGGAAAGTTTCACTGCCGATTTTTAGCGAGCCGGGACTTTATGTCCGGGGAGCTAATGTCACAGCCCTAGTGTCGGCGTCGCGTCCCGTCCCGTCCCGTCTTCACTTGAAAAACTTTAACCTGGCCTATATCTCAGGCACTATTGGAGATACAGCCTTAATATTTCATACATAGATGCATCTCGACAAGACCTTTCATTTGAGACCATGACCTTTGACCTAGTGACCTTGACCTTGGAGTTTGACCTACTTTTGAAAAACTTTAACCTGGCCTATATCTCAGGTACTATTAGAGATCAGGGTTCTCCCCAGGAATTTTTTAAGCTGTAGTGCTACCAAGTCGCGAAACTTTGACGCTTTGCGCGTTTCCATGAATACTTCCACTGTTGCTACACAATGCCTTTGGGCATTGTCCCTTCAAATTCAGACACATACATGTAGTTAGAAAGAAGATATGAAGAATAATTCTAAAATCCATATCCTGAACAGTTACTTAACTGGTATTTGTCTAGATTTAATATTGTCATCTGAAAAAGCATTAGTTGTAGTACAGTGCAATTTATGATTAATCAGGTAATGCAGCTAATTACCTGTTAGACCCCGTTAATACAATCATTCAAATCAATAATAACAATGACAATACATGATCACTGATATGTGCGTGTCTCTTCAGTAAAAAAAATAGTCTGAAGACTTATATTTCTACATCAACAGGAACCTGACTTTATAGAATTGTAAAATTAATTAACACATGTATATCATTGTCTTTAAAAGGCAGATCCAAATCTTGAAGAGTTGCATACAATTAAGAGGATTTAATGGAGTTGGGCAGTCAACTATCATCAGTGTTACCAAACTTTTAAAGTGAACACAAGTTTAAATTATTCAGAAATGAATCAAACAATGGGATCAGAAAACCATGGTCATCAGCAAGCCAGTTTCTGATTGATTTTGAAAGTAATAAATGTAATGTTAAGAAGATCTATTTAGCAAATCTTTCCTTCATTTTCTCACACAGTCAAATAGATCTGTGAAAAAGTTGTAGTCAACCAAATTAGTTCTAGTGTTACAAAATTCAAAATTTTAAAACGTCATAAGATGGAAAGCAGGGATGGAAAAATATTGATTATCAAAATGTCCATATTTTCATATTTTTCAAAGTAATTTCTATTACAGACACCCAAACTTGAGCTTGAGCAGCCCACAATAATAGGCATGTGCAGTGGCGAACCCCCTCTATAGCCTGATTATTTCATTTTCATTAAGAAATTTAGAGAAAATTGTCAAGTTGTGCAATACTAGGAAAAGGAACCCCCTAATTGTAATTTGACCCCCCTCCCTTCACAGAAACCCCGGATCCGCCACAGACGTGCATGCAAATAAGTCAATAACAAAGCATGAAATTTAGATGACCAAATTATCATTCTATCTATCACATGAATCATCGCTGTAAAAAGCACAGGACAGGCAAGTCCTATTTACAAGCCCTGACATATTTTTTTAACTTTGTCATAAATGTCAGTAAGGACAGGCTTCTTCAATCTGGCAAAGAAAATGCTGATAACCAGAAATTTCTCCCCTCAAGTTTTCTGTTTGGTTTCTTTACAATGGGCTGCGTATGTTCTGATCTTAAAATTCGTCTTTGGGAAATGGTTAAAAAATCACTCGCTAGTGACTATCAGGCCCGTAGAAAGCTATTTAATACTGGGGAGGGTGCTCAAACTGCAGTGTCTCAATATTAGGGAGGGGGATAAATAGGGTTTCCCCTTAATTTTAAGTGTAAAATAAGGAAAAATCGGCATTTTTGGCCAACTGTTTCTAGTGTTAGGGGCTTGGCCAACCTAGCCACCCCTACGGACCTGACTTTGATAGAGGATGTAAACTACCAGTATCTATAAACCCTGACAAAGATTTTAGAGATAAGTGTTTCATCTCTCTGATTGGACCAGTCCAATATTTAGAAGTCTAAATTGAAATATAGTAAAAAAAAACTTAACAACATAATGCAAGTGTAAAATATGATGTATTTACCTTGTCAGTATAAATTCCTTTTATTTATTTCAATGATAAATATACGAAGATTGGTGAATGTTCACTGAAGTTCATTCAGGAAAGAGTTTTCTTTGTGTAATCAGTTAGGAGAAAATCTGACCTACAACAAATGTGTGACGTGGAGTGACGTGGAGTGACGTCACACTGTCTGTCTGGAATGTAGGGCAAAATCCCCTTTGTTTCAATCACTCAAATTTGGGTTGTAAAATATCTTATCTACAGGGGATTTATCATAAAAGTTACATTTTTTAAATCCCGAGGATTGTTAATGATAAGGAGACTAACCAATATTGTGTTAGAAGTTTGTGTTTATTTGCGAAGATGAAGATGGCAAAAGTAAAATTGTGAATTTCTTAGTCAATGGATAAAAGCATTTTGAGGTAAACAATGCACATTTCTTTGTTTAATTTACGATTCAATTAAACCTTGGACTTGGATTCTATGGACATAGACAGTGACGTGGGATTTGTGAATAAATTAACATAATGAAGGAGAATTTGTATCTATAGACTAGAACTGTAAAACTAAAAGGGATTTTCCCCCTTGCTGCATTTTTGTGTGGGTTTCGTCTGGCTGGATAGGATTTTAATAGCTTTGAGGTTTTGAAATTACCCGACTGGTATTTTGTTCTAACCTATGTTGATCTAGATCTAATTATTAATCAGAATTTAAATCTAGATCTATCCATTCTAGACTTGCCATTTTCGATTTATGCATGTTTTTTCGTCAACCCAAAATTTGTCAGTCTGCACATACATGTATATTAATTTTGTGCAGTCATGAAATATTGAGGTCTGCCGACTCAATCACGCGTGATCCAACTTGATAGATGAATGTCCAAAATTATCTCAGAAGTAGAGAAGCTACTGAAAAAAAAAAAAGAATTTTTACAGTTTTTTCGTTCCAGAGGTCGCAAACAAACGGTCATAGATCTAATTATCGACGAATTTATAAATATTTTACATTAATTTACAGAAACACCTAGATCATAAATCTGCGGGTAGAAAAATACAATTTTTTGTTCTGCAAATTTCAACTTCAATCGAGCGTCTACAGGCGTTAAAACTCGAATCTATAAGATCTGTGGAGTAAGGGTTAGCACTACACCCGGGAACCAATATTACCACTTATACATTGGTTCCCTGCACCACCTGGTTTACGCATGACTGCTTTCAGTGATGAACCTTATCAGTAAGTGGCACAAGTTACTGCAATTAACGAGTAGACAAGAAGATTATGACCACTTTTCTAAAGGGTAAAATTAAGGTGTATCGGGATTACAATTAAGCTGTATCGGCGGTTCAAAGCTGTATCGGCAGGAGGGCAAATCTCATGAAGCCGTATCGGTCCCGATACGGCTTATGGCTCTGGGGAGAACGCTGGAGATACAGCCTTGATATTTCATACATAGATCCATCTCGACAAGACCTTACATTTGAGACCATGACCTTTGACCTAGTGACCTTGACCTTGGAGTTTGACCTACTTTGGAAAAACTTTAACCTGACCTATATCTCAGACACTATTAGTGATACAGCCTTGATATTTCATACATAGATACATCTTGACAAGACCTTTCATTTGAGACCATGACCTTTGACCTAGTGACCTTGACCTTGGAGTTTGACCTACTTTTGAAAAAATTTAACCTGGCCTATATCTCAGGTACTATTAAAGATACAGCCTTGATATTTCATACATAGATACATCTCGACAAGACCTTTCATTTGAGACTATGACCTTTGACCTAGTGACCTTGACCTTGGAGTTTGACCTACTTTTTAAAAACTTTAACCTGGCCAATATATCATGCACTATTGATGATAGAGCTTTGATATTTCACACATGGATACCTCATACAATGACCTTGACCTTGAGACTATGACCTTTGACCCAGTGGCCTTGACCTTTGACTTTTCTTTTTGTGACAAGCTCTTGTATAGGCGAGCTATGTTGTCCGCGGACAACTCTTGTTTTTTACCGCACCCGAATAATTCAGACGTCGCACAAACCTTGTTAGGGATAGACTACCTTAAGTACAAAGTGATGAAAGCCTTTGTGTTACTGGCACAAACTCACTCTTTGTGTCAAGTGTCTAAAAGGGCTGAAAGTAAACTTTGAATTCCACAAGCATTTTGGAAAAGCTGGAATGCTTACTAAGAGTCAAAGACAGTTTTGTATAGAAAAATGTCCATGAATGTTTTGGTAATATGCTTAAATTTGTTAAGTCTATGCATAGAATTGTTGGATCAAGAAGGCTGTAATTTATAAGCACAAGTCTGACACCTGGCTTGAATTCCTACCAAGATAAGGTATTCAAACTCTTCATGCAACTGCAGGCATCATCCCTGGCAACGAAAATAGATGAGGGTATCCATCATCAATTTCTGTTGCAACAGATGACACCCAGAAATTAAGAAGGGTATCCAGATTCTAAATTTCGGTATACCATTACACCATTGTCAATTTCCTTTGCTATGGATGACACCCAAAGATTCACCTAAATGTGTTTTGTAACATGTAGATCATCCAATAATACCTGAAAGTTTGAAATGTGAAATTGGTTCCATGTTAGACATTCACATTTGAAAAGCCTTTGTGTTACTGGCACAAACTTACTCTTTGTGCCGAGTGTCAAAAAGGGCTGATAGAAACATTTGAATTCCACAAGCATTTTAGAAAATCTGGAATGCTTACTAAGAGTCAAAGACAGTTTTGTATAGAAAAATGTCCATGTATGTTTTGGTAATATGCTTAAATTTGTTAAGTCTATGCATAGAATTGTTGGATCGAGAAGGCTGTAATTTATAAGCACAAGTCTGATTCCTGGCTTGTATTTCCGTCAAGTTAGTCCATTACCAGACAGGAAATTTGAGGACTGGTCAAAATTTGAAGGAGTTGCATGCAGCGATTTCGAGTGAATGAAATTTAAAACTTGTCTTTTTGAATAGAAAACATTGTGGTAAATGAAGAAATTGCTTGTCACAAGCAATTTCTTCACTTACCACATTGTTTTCCAAGTCCTTTATCTTGTTGAATTGTTTGTCGTCCAGGGGTGTGGAAATATGGAATTTTTCCACTTGTCCTCGGACAAGTTGAACTCAAATTTCTACTTGTCCGAAGGCAAAGTTTACTTGTCCAGAAAAAAACAACATCTAGACAGGAAAATAATATTTAAACCTTATTTTAACTCTATTTTCAGTTAACATATAAAACTGAATGAACACAATTCAAACATGTTTACCTTTTAAACTTAAAATGTGATTTGATTGAAATGGATTTTTTCAGACGGATCGTGAGCAAAAATAACATTAAAGTTTTGTTTTTATCACATTTTGATCCCCTTGATATGCACTTGCCCACGGACAAGCTCACTTGAAAAAAGCCCTTGCCCGTCCACCACAAAACCCAGGTCGGGCAAGTCGGGCATGTGAATTCCACACCCCTGTCGTCAAACTGTGTCATTTTGTGGTGAAGGGTTAAAGTTCAAAATGTTGAATCGCTTTGGCTTCCGTGTTAGAAATTCTTATTTGAAAAGCCTTTGTGTTACTGGCACAAACTTTCTCTTTGTGCCAAGTGTCTAAAAGGGCTGATAGAAATATTTGAATTCCGCAAGCATTTTAGAAAATCTGGAATGCTTACTAAGAGTCAAAGACAGTGGTATCAATTTTAATATTATTTTAAAAGAGCAAGAAAATAAGAATTTTATTTTTTGAAATTTTGTCTGGAACATCTCTTGGAACTAGATTTAGTGTTAGATTCTACAATCCAGTAAAATAATGTATAAAGGCGGAGCTTCATAAACCATGGTTGGAAACAGCATCCATATATTTTGATAAAGGTGGATTTTAAACCGCAGGGCGCCCAGTAACCTATAAATACCTATAAATACCTATATTATCCTATATTTTTGGACCTTACCTATAAAAACCTATAATATCACCCATTTTGCCCCAAATACCTATAAATACCTATATTTTTGTGTCTTGGGTAAGCAAAATTAAAACAATACTTTTAGAAAAAATAGCTTTCTTCTTTTTCCGAGTAGTTTGCGGGACTCCTCTGGTGCATTTTCGCTCAAAGGTTAATTATGTACATGTTCAATGGGAATTTAAAAGACTAAATACTTAGTTTTTGGCCTTGAAGAGGCCAAATTTAGCATGTCATTTTTCTCAGGGCGTGCTGAATTTTTATCTTGTGAAAACGTTGAACGCAGATATATAGTGTTCTTGCGCGATGAAAAGTAAATCGGAACTGGACTAGATTTATACTACTTTATGCAGATTTTGTAAATTTCGACCCATGTACATTACAAAAGAAGTAAATACATACGTTGATAGCAGTAGAGGCATTTAAAATCGTAAAATATTTACAATCAAGAAATCGATTGCAACATAATATTATGCGCGGATCCATTCGCCTTCATATATAACCTACTCTATGTCACACGTTGTTCAACAAGTTCAGTGGTCGAGCGGTAATGGCGAAGTCTCAGAACTCTGGGGACCGACGTTCAACTCCAGCCATCAGCGTATAATTTTTATTTTTTTTTACGAAATACTCGATGTGCAATAAATATCTTAGATCGTTCATTTGTATTTTACCTTACCTAAAACCTTTCCAAACAAAATTTTAGATTGTTCCAAATTAATTACGTAAAAGTGCAAACATAATTATTTGAAATAAATCTAGCTCGATTATCGACCTGTCCGATCAGACCCAATGTGTCCGAAATAACCTGTCGTTGATGACTAATTTTGTTTTCCTCCTACCCGGTTTTATACGCTTAATACTTCTCATTAGGCCTACCGATGCCGGGGAAAAGGCTTAGAATTTTCTGATTGTGACATAAGATACAGTTTTTGTCTTCACCTATCTAAATAATGGCTGACGATCACTTAACTGTCCGAAAGTACCATACGTTCCTCTAATATTTAAAGAAACTCGTTCATTGCAAAATTTTCCGTAAATGTTCGTTTTCCCCCGCGAAAGAACTATTGGGTCCATAGAAATACCGGAACACCATGGAATGCATAGTAATTACCGGAACACACGGAACGCGTCAGTGATTACCGATACACACTTGAAATATTTGGTTTTCCAATACCGTAGGTAATAGTAACGATTTGTTATTCTTTAATCTGTTTTAAAAATTTGTTATTTATATATCTATGTATTTGTATGTGTTAGATAGTTATGTTTTAATAGGCAGATTTATGATTTAATAAGGTTCTAAATGATATATTGTGAAGATATATAGAAATAACATCACGATTTGTCGGCAATGCTTTAACTTCATTTAATAAATCGTTATTCAATCCATTACTTCATCTTGATTGTTTGAACAAGATATAAAATATGGAATTTACCATTATCTCACCCATTCCAAAATGTAAAAACTTTTGACTTGTCAAATTCCAAAGCTAATGCAGACGACATAATGGGCATTAATAAATTTGGAAATTGTGCTCAATATAGCACACACAAAAAAAAATACTGAGCAGAACGTACATTTTCTAATTATGCCGCATTGTTATCCAAAAAACATATTTTACCAGAGGTGTAAAGAAATATTACAAGATATACAGTTGATCTATTGTCAAGGTCATCTCCAATCTTTCTCTAGAAACAGGTATTGTCCCCAAAGATTAGAGAAGTAAAACAGTAGCACCCGTCTATAAAAAGCTGTCCAAAGTATAAATCCAGCAAGTATAGGCCAATCTCTTTAATCTGCAAAGCATCAACAATTATGGCGCGCATCCTGATAACAAACATCATGGGTCACTTTGATAAGAATAATCTACTTAGCCAGTACCAGCATGGCTTCAGAGCAAAACATACCTGTGAATCTCAATCGATTAGCCTTACCCAAGAAGCATACGACAATCTTGAAAATGGTCAACAAGCGGATATATACTTGAAATGGATTTTAGTAAGGCATTTGATTTGGAACCACCTCCCTATAGCCGTCTCAGATGCTACTACGCTCAGGGGCTCAGGGTCGCCCTACCACAGCATTCTGCGGCCCTACCCAGTAGCAAGTAACCGGTTGATGGGTGTACATAGTTTTAACTGTACCGTATAGACTTTTAGCTGTACATAACCAATGGAAGAGGTGATTGTCTCATCCCATCGTAGGTCAAATATACATTCTATGAAGAACCCTGACCTAAACCGGAAGAAGAAGAAGGTTGATCACAGCAATTAAATATCCAAATTGAATAAGCTGGGTGTCCTTCCACTGATCTCAAGATGGATATAATCCTTCTAAAAGGATCGTTCTCAAAGAGTAGGTATTGATGATCACTCATCAACTACTCTACCAGTTCTCTTAGGCGTCCCTCAGGGTTCAGTGCTCTGTCCATGTCTTTTTAGCTCACCTGAGCACGAAGTGCTCAAGGTGAGCTATTGTGGTCGCTTTTTGTCCGTCGGCGTCTGTCCGTCTGTCCGTCCGTCCGTCTGTCCACAATTTGTTGTTACCACTCTAGCACCCACAAATATTGACCAATCTTAATCAAACTTGGTCAAAACATGTATGACCATAAGTTCTCGGATGAGTTCGATTTTGAGTCAGATCGGACCAGGAAGTCCAGAGTTAAGTGCCCTTGAACGTCAAAAATGACTAGTTTTGACTTTGTTACCACTCTAGCATCTACAAATATTGACCAATCTTAACCAAACTTTGTCAAAACATGTATGACGATAAGTTCTTGGATGAGTTCGATTTTGGGTCAGATCGGATCAGGAAGTCCGGAGTTATGCGCCCTTGAATATCAAAAATCGCTAGTTTTTGACCTTGTTACCACTCTAGCATCTACAAATATTGACCAATCTTTACCAAACTTGGTCAAAACATGTATGACAATAAGCTCTTGGACGAGTTTGATTTTGGATCAGATCAGATCAGGAAGTCCGGAGTTATGCGCCCTTGAATATCAAAAATCGCTAGTTTTTGACTTTGTTACCACTCTAGCATCTACAAATATTGACCAATCTTGACCAAACTTGGTCAAAACATGTATGACAATAAGCTCTTGGACGTGTTTGATTTTGGATCAGATCAGATCAGGAAGTCCGGAGTTATGCGCCCTTGAATACCAAAAAAGCTTAGTTTCAACTTTGTTACCACTCTAGCATCTACAAATATTGACCAATCAAGACAAAACTTGGCTAGAATGTTGGTAACCATACAATAATGAATGAGTTCGATTTTCAGTGTCATTGAAGTAGGAAATTTTGAGTTATGTGCCCTTGAATTTGACAAATTTGCCATTTTCGACTTTGTTGACACTTTAGCATCTACATTTATTGACCGATAAAGACAAAACTTGGCAACAATGATGGTAACCATAAGATGCTGAATGAGTTAAATTTTCAGCTTGATCGTACCAAAAAAAACCAGAGTTATTGGCCCTTGAATTTCACAAAATTGCTTTTTTTCCACTTTATTTTCACTCTAAAAAAAAAACACAAATATTGACCAATCAAGACACAACTTGGTCACAATTTAGGTGACCATGAGATCTTATTTGTTTTCATTTTTCATATTGATCAGACTAGAAAAAACAGAGTTTTGTGCCCTTGATGGTGACAAAATTACCGATTTCGTTGTAAATTTCACTCAAACAGTAATTAATAAATATTGACCAATCAAAAAACAACTTGGACATAAGGTTGATGAGAATATCTTTATCAGAACAGAGTTATGTGCCCTGGATTATGACAAAATAGATGTTTTTTATCGACTTGGTTTTCACTTTAACAGCCACAAATATTGATTATTAAAGATTAAGAATGCTGTTTTCAGCTGGATCATAATCTCGCATCTTAAATTTCGTGTTCTTGTCTTAGAGATACCTAGGTCATGTAAAAGGTGGGTCTTGTTCTGCATGGAGCAAGTTTCAAACTTCTATCAGGTGAGCGATCCAGGGCCATCTTGGCCCTCTTGTTTTGACTTTGTTACCACTCTAGCATCTACAAATATTGACCAATCTTAACCAAACTTTGTCAAAACATGTATGACGATAAGTTCTTGAATGAGTTCGATTTTGGGTCAGATCGGATCAGGAAGTCCGGAGTTATGCGCCCTTGAATATCAAAAATCGCTAGTTTTTGACTTTGTTACCACTCTAGCATCTACAAATATTGACCAATCTTGACCAAACTTGGTCTAAACATGTATGACAATAAGCTCTTGGACGAGTTTGATTTTGGATCAGATCAGATGAGGAAGTCCGGAGTTATGCGCCCTTGAATATCAAAAAACGCTAGTTTTTGACTTTGTTACCACTCTAGCATCTACAAATATTGACCAACCAAGACAAAACTTGGCTAGAATGTTGGTAACCATACAATAATGAATGAGTTCGATTTTCAGTGTCATTGAAGTAGGAAATCTGGAGTTATGTGCCCTTGAATTTGACAAATTTGCCATTTTCGACTTTGTTTACACTTTAGCATCTACATTTATTGACCGATAAAGACAAAACTTGGGAACAATGATGGTAACCATAAGATGCTGAATGAGTTAAATTTTCAGCTTGATCGGACGAAAAAACAGAGTTATTGGCCCTTGAATTTCACAAAATTGCTTTTTTCCACTTTATTTTCACTCTAAAAAAAAACACAAATATTGACCAATCAAGACACAACTTGGTCACAATTTAGGTGACCATGAGATCTTATATGTTTTCATTTTTCATATTGATCAGACTAGAAAAAACAGAGTTTTGTGCCCTTGATGGTGACAAAATCACCGATTTCGTTGTTAATTTCACTCAAACAGTAATTAATAAATATTGACCAATCAAAAAACAACTTGGACATAAGGTTGATGAGAATATCTTTATCAGAACAGAGTTATGTGCCCTGGATTATGACAAAATAGATGTTTTTTATCGACTTTGTTTTCACATTTAACAGCCACAAATATTGATTATTAAAGATTAAGAATGCTGTTTTCAGCTGGATCATAATCTCGCATCTTATATTTCGTGTTCTTGTCTTAGAGATACCTAGGTCATGTAAATGGTGGGTCTTGTTCTGCATGGAGAAAGTTTCAAACTTCTATCAGGTGAGCGATCCAGGGCCATCTTGGCCCTCTTGTCTTAGTCTATATAAATGACCTACCAAACTGTATCCAATCCAAGACCAGACTATACTTGTCTGTAGAATCGGAAACTCAGGTGAGCGATATAGGGCCATCATGGCCCTCTTGTATATAATTAGTTTTGCTCACATATTTTTATATAATGTCAAGATAATTTGCTATTGTGTTTCCATGATATTTCATGTTCTCTTAAATGTTTTGACCTGCATGTTATAATTGAAATTTAACCAAAACATGTCTTTTTCAACATAAGAAAATGCCCACAAAGGGAAATTTAAAAAAAAAACTTCTAGCTTCAGCAGCAAAATAATAACAGATTTATTAACCCATTCCCACATAATGACTGTTTTTGACTCCCCTAGAGATAATGGGTTTGAAAAAAACATTGTGAAAAAATGTGAAATTATATTTAGTAATTACTTGAAATTGTCGTCTGCAACATCTTTGAATTTGGTCAAGTCTAAAATTTTGCCGTTTGGTAATGGAATGATAAAGGGTTTAAAGAACGACATGCACTTATTTTTAGCTCACCTGAGCACGAAGTGCTCAAAGTGAGCTATTGTGATCGCTTTTTGTCCGTCGTCCGTCCGTCCGTCCGTCCGTCTGTCCGTCCGTCTGTCCGTCCACAATTTCTTCAAACATCTTCTCCTCCTAAACCATTGGTCCAATTTTAACCAAACTTGGCAGAAATGTTCCTTGTGTGACCCTTTTCAAAACTTGTTCGTGAATTTTTGATTTGTCAAAAAATGTGGGCGTGGCAGGGCGGGGCTTATCAGATTTTAGAGAAATCTTGAGAAAATTCTTTAAAAATCAACCATTGGGCCAATTTGAACCAAAGTTGGCAGGAATGTGCATTGAGTCACTCTTTGCAAAATTCATCCACAAATTTTTACATTTGTCAAAAAATGTGGCTGTGGCAGGGAGGAAGGGGCTTATTGGACTTAGAGAAATCATAAGAAAATTCTTTAAAAATCAACCATTAGGCCAAACTGAACCAGACTTTGCAGAAATGTTCATTGAGTCACTCTTTTCAAAATTTGTTTTCAAATTCCTGCAATTGACAAAAATGTGGCCGTGGCAGGGAGGAAGGGGCTTATCGGACTTGGAAAAATCATAAGAAAATTCTTTAAAAATCAACCATTGGGCCAATTTGGACCAGACTTTGCAGAAATGTTCCTTTAGTCACTCTTTCAAAGTTTATTCACAAATTTTACCTTTGTCAAAAAATTATGACCGTGGCAGGGAGGAAGGGGCTTATCGGACTTGGAGAAATCATAAGAAAATTCTTTAAAAATCAACCATTGGGCCAATTTGGACCAGACTTTGCAGAAATGTTCCTTTAGTCATTCTTTTCAAAGTTTATTCACAAACTTTTGCATTTGTCAAAAAATGTGGCCGTGGCAGGGAGGAAGGGGGCTTATCAGACTCAGAGAAATTGTAAGAAAATTCTTTAAAGATCAACCATTGGGCCTATTTGAACCAGACTTTACAGGAATGTTCCTTGAGTCACTCTTTTCAAAATTTGTTTTCAAATTCTTACAATTGACAAAAAATGTGGCCTTGTCAGGGAGGAAGGGGCTTATTGGACTTCGAGAAATTATAAGAAAATTCTTAAAAAATCAACCATTGGGCCCAAATGAACCAGACTTTGCAGGAATGTTCCTTGAATCACTCTTTTCAAAATTTGTTCTCAAATTCTTACAATTGATAAAAAATCAGGCTGTGGCAGGGAGAAAGGGGCTTATCGGACTCAGAGAAATCTGTCCTTTTTATACGCCGCCGGAGGCGGACGTATATTGGCGTCATCTTCTCCGTCTGTCCGTCCGTCCATCCGTACGTCCGTACGTCCGTCCACTTTTCTTGTCAACGCAACTCCTCCTAAGTTTCTGGCTGGATCTTCTTGAAACTTGGTCAATGTTATCACCTCAATTGGTAGATGTGCATGAAGGAAGGATTTTATGGTTCATTGATTTTTAGCTCCACTGGCCGACAGGCCAGCGGGCTATTGTCATGGCGCTGTGTCCGTCGTGCGTCCGTGCGTCCGTCCGTCCGTAAACTTTTTCTTTAAAAATCTTCTTCTCAGAAACTACCGGATGGATTTCAACCAAACTTCACAGGAATGATCCTTGGGTGACCCTCTCTCAGATTCCTTCAAAGAATTTGGATTGAATTAGAATAACCTGAGTTATCTGCCCTTGAATATCAAAAATAGCTGGTTTTGACTTCATTTTTACTCTAAAATCTACAAATATTAACCAATCAAGACAAAACTTGTACAGAATATTGGTGACAATAAGATCTTGCTTTGGTATAATTTTCAGCTTGATCTTTATTTTACATCATGAGTTATGTGCCCTTGAAATTGACAAAATTGCCATTTTCGGCTCTATTTTGACATTGTTTTCACTCTAGCAACTAGAAATATTGATAAATCAAGACAAAACTTGTACAGAATATTGGTGAGAATAAGATCTTGCTTTGTTATAATTTTCAGCTTGATCTGAATTTTACATCAGGAGTTATGTGCCCTTGAAATTGACAAAATTGCCATTTTCGGCTCTATTTTGACATTGTTTTCACTCTAGTAACTAGAAATATTGACCAATCAAAACAAAACTTGTATCGAATGTTGGTGACCATAAGATCTTGCTTTTGTATAATTTTCAGCTTGATCTGAATTTTACATCATGAGTTATGTGCCCTTAAAACTGACAAAATTGCCATTTTTGGCTCTATTTTGACATTGTTTTCACTCTAGCAACTAGAAATATTGACCAATCAAGACAAAACTTGTACTGAATGTTGATGACCATAAGATCTTGCTTTGGTTGAATTTTCAGCTTGATCTGAAATTTATATCATGAGTTATGTGCCCTTGAAATTGACAAAATTGCCATTTTTGGCTCTATTTTGACATTGTTTTTACTCTAGCAACTACAAATATTGATCAATCAAGACAAAACTTGTACCGAATGTCAATTACCATAAGATCTTGCTTTGGTATAATTTTCAGCGTGATCTGAATTTTACATCATGAGTTATGTGCCCTTGAAATTGACAAAATTGCCATTTTCGGCTCTATTTTGACATTGTTTTCACTCTATAGCAACTACAAATATTGACCAATCAAGACAAAACTTGTACTGAATGTTGGTGACCGTAAGATCTTGCTTTGGTGTAATTTTCAGCTTGATTTGAATTTTATATCATGAGTTTTGTGCACTTGAAATGGACAAAATTGCCATTTTCTGCTCTATTTTGACATTGTTTTCACTCTAGCAACTACAAATATTGACCAGATTCAAGACAAAACTAAAACAGAATGTTGGTGATTATGAGGTCTTGCCCTGGTATAATTTTCAGCTTGATCTGAATTACGTTAATTGCTCTTTTTCGGCTTTATTTATACTTTTACAACCATAAGTATTAATTATTCAATACAGAACATTCACAGAATCTTACTGACCATAAGATCATACTTGCTTGTAATTTTCAGCTTGGTCATGCATTTGCTTGTTTGCGCAGCCTGAACCTTTGAAATTGCATTCAACAAGACAAACAATCAGGCCTGTGGAGCGCGTCCAGACCGCCAGGGCTGTCTAGTTGCCTGAGTTATGCCCCCCTTAAAACTTAGTCTCTGGAGCGGCGTATATTGTGACCATGGCACTCTTGTTCTCTTATCTATTTCTCTTATCTGTTGCTCTGGCTGGCCTCATGTTTATCTTATGTAAACAAATATGGAATTAGCCTTAGCTTATCAGATGGTAATCCTGCGCTATATTCTTTCAATCACAGACCAAATCTTGTTAATTGAGCCAGTTATAAATGATCAATCTCTAACAGATCAGAATGCTTTGAAAATTAGTCCTATGTTGTATATTGCGAAATCATAAAATAATTATTGAAAAAAAAACCCGTCAACAATTGTGCTAATTCATACCCAACCTTACAGGATCGATTGGAACAAAATTATTTCTTAATTGTTTCCAAACAGAAAGTCCTTATAAGTTTCATGCCTTTGAATTTGACAAAATTGCCATTATCACTCTTGCCATCTTGATTCAGGTGAGCGATTTAGGACCATCATGGTCCTCTTGTTTATATAATGTTCTGATAATATGCTATTGTGTTTCGATGATTTATTAACCAGGGGGCAGGGCCCAAATTATTCATGGTCTTAAGACCGCTTTTGGTCGCAGATTTATTGTTAACACAATTTGGACAGGAATTGATCATGCAATAAATAAAAAGGATAGATCTGCAATCGAAATCCTTCTTACCTGATCCTTGATAATTTGGCCCCCATGATTCTAGTGGTCATCCAGTACAGATGATTTCTGTTCATTTTACTTTTGTTTCATACCATACAGATGATTTCTGTTCATTTTACTTTTGTTTTATACCAAAAATCTGCATGTGTTCAAATTTGTTCGAAACTTCTTCAAAAGAAAATAAAAGATTAAAATGTTACTCTTGTTATTTTTCGTACACTTTCCAGGCCTTCAGCACTTTCAGCGCTTTGATTATTGCTGAAGTTGAAGAATATTTAAACTTTCTCATACCAATAATCTGCATGTGTTCAAATTCTTCAAGGCCTTCAGCGCTTTCAGCGCTTTGATTTTGTATGTCACAAGCAAAACTGTCATGGTTAAGAAGTGAACAATTATCGATCATAATCAATATATAAACTCCTTTTCATAATGAAATGCCAGGGAAAGGCCTGTCAAACATTATAATTATCATTGTTGAAGAAGCTTGCATGTATTTTTGTCATCTTTTACTTAGTAGATAAGTTTCCATTATGAACAGTAAAGTTGTGTTCAAATAATTCTTTGTAAGTATTACTTAGGGACAAGTGAATTTTGATTTCTGTACATAAATGCAGGGAAAAAAAGTTTATAACTTGAAAGAGTCATGACAGTTTTGCTTGTGACATACAAAACTAAGTGCAACTCTCTGTCTCTTAAGTTATCACATAGTCTGTAAGCTCAGAAATTTGGACTTAAGAGGCCAAATTTAGGTAGATATATTTTAATTATGCTCCCAGGGCGGAATACTGTTTAACCTCTGTCCGTCTTTCCATCCGTCTTTCTAAAATTTTAACATTGGCCGTTTTGGGGGCATTCATGTCTCACAAACACATTCTGTTTTCATCTTGCTGACACGGCCATACAGCCCAGAGTCTTGAATAGTTGTATGTAGCATCATCCAAAGGCCCACTACAGAAATACAGTCTTCAAATTATTGTGGTTTCATGAAAATTGGCCCTTAGTTCTGTGGTATCATATTTCATATGGACAAAGGAGGACAATCTGAATTATTTGGCCTATGGCTTTGAAACTGGTATGTTATATTGTCTTAGGACCCTCTACCAAAATACATATTTTTACAAGTTATTTTTTTTACAATGGAAACTGGCCCTATGTTGTTGGGTATTGGATTTCATATAAGGACTGAGAAGAAAATTTTGTGCAATCTTCTCCTAGACTGTTTTGCCTAGAGCTTTGAAACTTGGTGTGTAGAATTAATTATGAAGATATGGGCATAATGAAAATTGGCCCTGTGTGTTCGGTATCAGACTTCATTCAGAGACAAAGAAGAAAATCTTATACTGTCTTCTACTCCTAAATCATCACATGGCCCTTTAATAATGTCCTTCAAATTATTGTGGTTCAATGAAATTTGGCCCTATGTTGTGGGATATTAGATTTCCCAAGAGACAAAGAAAGCAATTTTGCACAATCTCCTACTCCTTAACTGTTTGGCCTCTGTGTAGAATTGTTTAATGGCCCCTCTACCAAAGCACTTCAAAGTTTTTGGTTCCATGAAATTTGCCATATATCTTCTAAATCTGAATTATTGAATCAATGACTGAAAATTGATGTGTAGAATTGCCTCATGGCCCTCCATGACAAAAGACTTAAAAATTTCTTAGTAGTATAAAATTTGACCTAATGTTGTGGGATACCCGATTTCAAATTGAGAACTCATCAGGAAATCTTGGGCAAATTTCCCCTGACAAATTATTTTGTGACAAATCATTTTGTCAGATACCCTATGTTAATATTTTGCATGTATCATGGCAGCATGATTCTCTGCCACAACTTTTTACATTGCCTTCCTGTAGCGAAAATTGGCATGAGTTATGGGTCTAGGATGAAATGGATTATACAATCATCTCAAAGCCAAAATGTTCTTTAAGGTGAGCAATAAGTGGCTTTCTTGGCTCTCTTATCTTGATAGTGCGTTCATGGAACACCTTAATGTTACTGAATATTGAGAACAGAAAGTAATAGCTAATGGTCACCTTGTCTGTTTCTCCTTTCATCTTATTAACAAGAGAGAGCTGGAAGGTAGTGGTGGTGGTAGAGAAACATTTAAAGTAGCTTTTCTTCATAGTAAATGCAACCTATATTATCCTATATTTCTGGCTAATAAATACCTATAATTTTGGGATATACCTATATTTTTGACACTTAAAGTCGCTGGGCACCCTGAAACCGTTGCCAATCCGCAAAATTGTAAGCTTGTCCAAATTGGTTAAAATTGCCAAAGTTGTGAAGAAATTTTGAAATCAAGACTTTTTGGGAAGAAAACGTGAGAAATGAATGAATTGCCTGTAGCAAGCAATTTCTTTATTTTCCACAAAGTTTTCCACAGCCTTACCTTGCTGGCATCAAAAAGCGTCACTGCGATAATGGGTTTAATGTCTCGTCTGATGATATCTCCTTTTAAATCTTGCCTTCTTAGTGTTACTACTGCATGTACAATTTTGTAGTGGTGTCAGAAAAGGCGTACATAAACATAGAAATCCACAAGCATTTTGGTCTTGTCATTATGCTCACTAAGTTTCTATGACATCATTGACATGATAGTTCATTAGAACATGTATTGTTTCAAGAAACAGTGTTTTTAAGCACGGCAAATAAGCACTTTGCCAATTCTGTTGTCCTTCTAAATTGTATTATACATCTAATCTTTCATTAAAGTAGAGTTTGGTTTTCCACAAAATTTTATGAATAACTTCGACACATTTCAGAGGGCCTCGCCGACGTCATAATCTACACATCCGCAGAAAAGGAGAATCAAAAGAACAGAGGGTTTGCCTTCTTGGACTACGATTCACACAAAAACGCATCCACAGCCAAACGAAAGCTTCAGTCAGGTCGTGTCAAAGTCTGGAACTGTGACATCATTGTAGACTGGGCGGATCCAATTGAAGAGCCGGACGATGAAACAATGGCAAAGGTGGGTCTCTTAAATCTAGAATACTCCTGATATGGCAGTTTGTGTAGACCAAGATCAGCCTGCAAATACATGCAGTCAGATCTTAGTTTGCACTACATGCAGCAGCTTGTTTGTTTTAAACAAAGCTTCAGTCAGGTTGTGTCAAAGTCTGGAACTGTGACATCATTGTAGACTGGGCAGATCCAATTGAAGAGCCTGATGATGAAACAATGGCAAAGGTGGGTAATTCGGATACAAAAATGTTTAAAACTTGCAAATCATTTGGGGCAGAAATATGAGTCCTCATTCAATGTGTAAGGTAGTATACCCATAATGAGATTGATCATGCGACTTCGAAAACATTGGGAGGTGGAACGTTTCACCTCCGAATGTTTACGACCACGCCGGAATAGGTTTTGGATACGTAACGACACCGCTCAAAAAAATCATATGTTTTATGAATCTCAAAATGGCCACATTACGGATATTGTACCTTGAGAAGAATGAAGTTTATACAGCTTACAGAAATAGGCCAACTGGTATTTGAGAGAATTACATGTATTATACTTCGTCTAATTTTCACTTACAACAAGTAGTTAAGACAATTGTTCACAATTTATTTTTTCAGGTGAAAGTGTTGTATGTCAAAAATCTTACCTCAGACGTGACGGAAGAAATGATAAAAGATGTGTTCGGAAAGTATGGTACTGTAGACAGAGTGAAGAAAATCAAAGATTACGGCTTTGTGCATTTTGACGCGAGAGAAGGTGCAGAGGCAGCGCTGGAAGCTCTCAACGGACAGGTATGAAGAGAATAGGGAACAATTTTATCAAGTAAACTGTAACGTAAATCCGGACAAATAATGGTAATTCTAAAACCCCTCAACTACGAGGTACAGTCAGAAAGTTCCCGGACTGCCTTCTTACGTAAATTATATGCATTCGGATTTTTCTAAAACTTGTATACCTAAAAAGATGAAATCATGTCCGATAAGTACATATATCATTTATATTGATACAACACATATAACATAATATTTTACAGTCGCAAAAACATACATAAACAATGTACGGATCACTTTGACGTCGCACAGCGACGTCTACATAACGTCGTATTTTACAGAGCCAAAATCAATGATTTCGGGTTAGTTTACAACAAATTATTTATCAAAATGATCTAGATACTTCCCATCGCGATGTACATATGGAGCAAACGAATGAATTCGGTGTCATAATATTTCACAGCTGACCTGTTCGCAGGTCAAAGCTCTTCGTTTGATTCAAACCTGTAACATCGGGGAAATTTCAATAAACGAGGGAAATACTGAAATGGCAATTTACTGAGTCCGGGCTGTATTGCGTGTTATGTGGGTCAGTCTTTCATACCTTAGAACATAATTATGTGGCTCCTATTTTCATATCGGTATGATGGATGCATTAGGTTGGTAAGACCTACATTATCCTGGTAAAATCGGCGTTCACACGCTTCTTAGGAAACGTTCAAAGAAAAGACATTGTGTACACGACGCGGGTCATTTGCTCATCATCCGTCTAAAGCCGCGCCTCCCGCCCTGCGTACAATTTAGACATATTTTTATGCTCCCCGAAGGGAGAGCATATAGTCGCCGCTTTGTCTGTCCGTCCGTCCTGTCCGTCCGTCATTCCGTCCGTCCGTCCGTCCGTCCGAAGTGATTTCTCCATAACCCTTGGGCCAAATTTATTGAAACTTACCATGTGAACTCCCTATCACATAATGCCGATGTACTTTTCCCGGTTTTTGGATTTGAGGCCTCGTCATGGGAAAAGGGGACTTAAGGTAAAATATAGTTTTTCTCTAATTTCTCCTAGTTTAATGGTCAGAATTTGATGAAATTTCATATTTGAGTAGTAAATCAGATGCCCTTGACAATGAACAATGTGAAATTTGGTTATAAAAATTATGTCATGCAAAAAGGGGGCTTAACATTTGCTAGCTTTATGTTAGCTGTGCATGACATACATTTATTGTGACAATGCCTTATTCGGGGAGCATTGTCCGTCTCTGACGGCTCTTGTATTTTATTGAAATTATTTTATGAATTGCACCACGACAAATATTCCAACAATATTAGCCACATCGTCGAATGATTTCCACCGGTCCGTGAGAATGTCTGAATGAGCACGTTTTTAGACAACTCATTGCTAAGATCATCGCTTATTTTTGCGCGGTAAATCCTAAATTTCTTATGTCAATCAATGATGTCCTAGAATACGCACTGAAGCCGCGGCTCGGATTTAAGAACTTCTAAATTTCCATAGGTGTCATTCCGGCCTTCACATAGACGTTAATAGCGGAGATTTGTTCCGTACGCTGTGATGACGTCGCCTTGATTTCAGTTGACTTTCATCCATTGCTAGGAGAAATATGTATGAAACGCAGAATTTTTATGCCACGACATTAAAATTTTGAAATTGTTCAGAAAATATGTTGATGTGATGCCATATCGAGGCTGCATGTAAAAGTGCCTGTAATTTTTAAATTATGGTCCTTTGAATAATAGTAAGAATATTGGGAGCAAGCGTTATTTCAAAGTGATCCGTACTCTTGAACACCATGCTCTAATGTCTTTGAAAATTTTGATTTTTTACAATTTAAAACCACGAAAACTTATCAAAGTGGTAGTTAACATTTCAAAATTACTTATTAAATAAAGACTTGAATCAAATACGTCGGAAAAAATACAATTCAAAGGCAGTCCGGGAACTTTTTGACTATACCTCGTACATCTTCATTGAAGGTGTTAGGAGGCTGACTTTATAACAACTTTTTAGGGCGGAGGTGGTACAGTGGTAACGCGCTGGACTTGTAACACAGGGGTCGCTGGTTCGATCCCCGCTTCTCCCGTCTTTCGGATGAGACTTTAAAGCGAGGGCCGTCTCAATATGACCTTAGCTGTTGAGTGGGACGTAAAACTCCATACAATTCAATTCAATATAATGACTCTCTCGATTTATCAGGTCAAACCGGAAGAATCAATTCATTTTAAGCATGAAATTCCCATTTTCTGTATGTAGGAATGAATATATCCAGCTTCTTTGATGCAAGCATTGTGTAGCCATTCCCAAAAAAAACATAATTTTAGGGTGATCCAATTTAAAAGCCAGTTTAGAAGACATGATGAAATGAGTTGGTAAAAATCAGATTTGTGTTTGATAAAGCATAGAAGATCCTGAGGCAAAATGAGAATATCGCTGCTTTTCAATGAAAACCTAGTAACTGCAGCATGTTTTAATCCTTTCCCAAACAGCAAAATTTTAGGGTGTTCCGTTTCGGAAGATGCTGCGGACGACAAAATGAATGTTGAAAAAGATTAGATTTGTGTACAATATAGCCCAGAAAATATTGAGGCAAAAGGAGAAAATGCTGATTATCAGCATTTTCTCATTTTGTCTTAATGTTTTCCCAAGCATTTTCTATTAGGGACGTCAAAACCTGGTCTTGTTTGGGAAAGGGTTAAGCTGCAGTTACTAGGTTTTCCTTGAAAAGCGACGAAATGCTGATTATCTAGCAGAAAACATTCATGGTTCTACTGACAATAAATATTCTTCATTAGATGCTAGGTAAACAGAACATGGAGGTGTCGCTGGCTAAACCAGTCACAGAGAATAAGAAGAAAGAAATGAGAAAGATGCAGCAGCAAAGAATGATGATGTCTGGAGGTCCCAGAGGATATTATGGGTAAGCCCTATCTAAAGGAAATTTGCGGGACTCGGGGTTCCCAAAAATCGAACACAAATGGGGGTAATTTTCACCCTATTGGCCTTATTTAATCTTGTACTCCCAGTTTTTGCAGGCAGCCTTCTATGTCTCATTTAGAGAGGGTACAAGAATGCTGTAAAATAACGTTTTTCACTCCCAAATTAAAGTCAAAGTGGTTTGGTCTTCATGTTGGGTAGAATGCAGAGTTCAACATTAACCTGTGCCCGACAGACATTACCTGCCTGTAGCTTGGTCAGGGCTAGTTAGTTCCTCAAGTTACTAGACCAACTGGTCAGCCTCATTTCAAATCTCATTCACAAATTTTTTAATAAAAACACAGGATATTTTCATTCATTTGTGATTCAAATCTGGCCTTTTAGCTCAAATGAAAGATTATTGTAGTTTACACCTTTTCCATCTTGTTATTCTGATACAAATATTTGGTCAGGACCAGTGCATATTTGGTCAGGGCTAGCAGCATCCGGCAGCAACAAGCCCGGCTGTCTGGTAACCAATATAGTTAATGTTGGACCCTGGAATAATGTAATATTATATCTAGGGTCGAAAATATCCACTATGCCTGCCTGCATCAATAAATACATGCACCTTGGTTTGACTAGTGAACATGTGAACTATGTCTTCAGAATATTCCATCAATTATACCCAAACACTTTGTGCAACACAAAGCATCATCCATGGCAACAGAAATGGACGATGGTATACCCATGTCAATGACGTTGTCACTGATTATGCCCGATGTTGAATGCAGTGTTTGATATCTAAAGGGTTAATTGTTACTGGTATATGTTTCAGTGGTTATGATGATTACTACTGGGGACCCCCCGGCCCACCTATGCAGAACTACGATCGTCGTGGACGAGGCGGTAGACGAGGATTCCAGCCTCATGGTAACATTCTTTTCTTATCCGAAATAATTCGATGCCTTAGAAGAAAGTCATAAGCTATGTTAGCGTTACCGGTCGCCAAAATCGCCAGTGGCGATCAAAATCGTCAAATGGCGATCATTATTTTCAAAATCAACCATTCTGGCGATCGCCAAAAATGTCGCCTATCTTACCTGCAAATGAAGGGTTATCCTAATAATTCTGATAAGATATCCTACCACACGCACATAATTACATTTATGACCGGATTAACACATCAGTTACAATAAACACATGCACGTTTTGGCATTTATGATTAGCGATCTAATTACACACACAGCGTGTGACCTAACAAGTGTCTATTGACCAGCTGTGTTAATCCGCTTGATTGACGATTGCGCGTGATTGATGGGTAGATAATGATTCTGATTGGCTTTTTGGCCTTATCCATATAAATAGGCGTGGCGATTTAAGGACAGATCCTCCAGTTGTTACTGCGCAACTTACTGCGCATATCCTAAATAACGAAATAAAGCTGTTTCGGTAATTGGCCTTTTTCAGCAAACGTATTTCTTACATTTAGTCAATGTTTGGTTGATAAATGACAAGTCCCTTTTCGGTTATTTCAATTTTCTCTTTTTGGTCAATTAAAGTGTAATAGTACTCGGATGGTACATTTCGCTTTCTGTTATGCGTTCCAAATGTGGCGTTAGCGATAGGAAACGGAAACAACAAAAGCAAAGTGATGTCTTTATGAGATAGTCCGCTTCAGATGGACACAAAAGATGACACGTTTTATTATCTAAAGGTGGTAATAAGGAAGAAAATGGATAAAAGTAGTGAAACAATTTCGGACAGAGCTGTAAAAAGTTAACCAAATTTTACTTATAGCTAAGAAAAACGCTTGGTTTGATATATTTTTCTTTTTTTGTTTTTGTAGGTATGACCAAGCACTATGTCTATACCAAAAAAGAAAAAATTCTTACCGCTGGAATATTTTTTATTATCAGAAACGTTGCGAAAAAGAGCAATTTCAGCTACTTTTGAAAGAATGTTTTACTAAAAATTTCAAAATCATCACTAAATTTTCCCAAATTGATACTCATTTAGACAGAATAAAACATATTGAACACAATTAAGACTTATTTATGTAATCCTAGTCATTTCAAACACCGTTTATGTGGGTATTTAAGTGACACCTCATTTTTGCAATTTTAGACAAGAGTAGTCTCCCTTGAAATTCAATAACTTTTTAATTCGCTTGGTGACCTATAGTTTTTAAGTCATTTTTTTACTTCTCATATATTTAAATATCAGTACAGAAAAAATAAAAAAAATCTTACCGTGGGAAATAAATGGAGGATCTGTCCTTAAGTAACCGAGTTATCGACGCGGCATGTATAAAACGGCGATATAATTTGTCAAAAAGCATAATTTCATTTTGTTTTGTTAAATTAATCAGTTGCATAAATATTAATACTATAAATTATCAGGGATATTTGTTGCGTTTGCGCGATGTCAAAATTAAACCAGAAGCGCAAGCTCGACAGTCAACCGTCGCTGTTTGCGTTTATGAACCCCGAAAAACGACAGAAAACATCGGAAAACACAGAAGACTATGTTTGTGAGAAATCTCAGAACACTGATTCTTTGACACGGACTGACTTGTGCAAAAAGAGTGATCGAAGATTCAAGAGGGAATGGGTTGAAAAGTTTCCCTATCTTAGATACGACGCAAATAAACATGTGATGTTTTGTTCGCTGTGTGAGCGGGCCGGACGGACAAATATATGGACATCTGGCTGTGACAAATTCAAGGTAGATGCCATTAAGAAACATGCCTTGACTGGTGATCACAAATTTGCATTGTCAGCACAAAATGCAAATGTTAGTATAGAGTCGGCTGCTATCAAGGCGGCGGAGAAAGAGAGAGACGGCGTGGAAGGGCTAATGAAAAATCTCTTCTATTTAGCGAGGAGAAATGAACCTTCTAGCGCTATAAGTGACTTGAATAAACTTCTCATCACACACAATGTCTCCAGATTCAGTTGCCTCATGAAGCCTGACAAATCTCTTCCTTATGAACACCACGAAAGTGTCAAAGAAATGCAAGATGCCATGGCAGAGGTAGCACGACAAAATTTATTTGACGACATAAGACAGAGCGGGATTTTCTCTGTCATTTGTGACGAATCGACGGACGTGAGTACAGAGAAGACACTTATTCTGTATGTAAGATATTGTTTAAATGGACAAACTCAGACAAAATTTCTGGAGGTGACAGAGATCAATGGCGACGAATGTAACGGCAAGAGTTTATGCGAAACCATCATTCGTGTTTTGGAATCAAGGCATTTGAAAGTGGAAAACATTGCTTGTGTCACTACAGACGGAGCGAGTGTGATGACAGGTGTACGGGGAGGTGTCACTACACTTCTCAAACAGAAAAACAACAAGATGTTGAGCATACACTGTATAGCTCACAGACTGGCCCTCGCCAGTGGTCAGTCTGCCGACAGTATCCCGTATTTGAAAAAGTACCAGGCTATGATAAATAGTATCTTCAAGTACTACCACTATTCGCCCAAACACCAATCTAAGCTGAAAAAGATTCAGCAAATATTCGAAATGGCGGAAAGAAAGTTCCAACAAACATTCCATACAAGATGGTTATCGTTTGAGGGAGCAGTTGATTCTGTTATTCAGAATTACGATGCTCTAGTGACCTGTCTTGAAATGGACTGTGCTGAAAATGGTGACCCAATGGCGAGTGGACTTTTAAAGTTCATAACTGATTACCGGTTTCTATACACTTCGTATATGCTAAAGGATATTTTGAATGTTTTGTGTATTTTAAGCAAAATTTTTCAAAGGAGGGATTTGACTGTGTCCGAGTTATCATGTCAACTGCGAGCAGCAATAAGCTCCATCAAAACGATGAAAAATGAACCAGGTCCATTCCTAAAACAATTTGTGGACTCGCTCCCAGAAAGCTACGAGAGTGGGTTTGAATTTGGCAAGAACGGTAATACAAACAGGGTCAAGTCAACCCCAGACCTTGTTTTATTGTCCAAGAATAGCATGGAGAAATATATTGACGCCCTACTACAAAACTTGTCCGAGCGTTTCAATCAAGACGGTGGGATAATCTCGTGTTTTAGCATTCTAGATCCCAAAAAACTCCCATCATGTTCCGATGATTTACATTCGGAAGTGGCTAGAGATACGGGCCCGTATCTCTAGCCTATGGGGGCTAGAGATACGGACCCGTATCTCTAGCAAAAACCCCCATGTTTCACTAGAGATACGGGCCCGTATCCCTAGTGAAAACGAGGGGGTTTTGCTAGAGATACGGGTCAAACGACTTCCGGTCTAACTTACGGGCTAACTAATCGCGTCAATTATGAAAAATCGATAATATATTGATCCTTTCCCAAACTGCGATTTAGACTACGTTTTGAAATTAGTTTCAGACGACACATTAAATAGTCTTTAGGCAAATGTCTCACTTACAAAATATTGCAGGGGAAATTGCTGAAACTATTTCTTCTTGTTTGATAAAGGTTTAAAATGGAAATTATTTATTTCATCGATATCTTATCTCGTTATTCATACACTTTATGCCGTGTGTATTAGCCCTTTTGTTTGTTAACCCATTACCAAACAACAAAATTTTGGAGTTGTCCAAATTCAAAGATGCTGCAGACGGCAATATGAATTGAATGAATTTTCGCATTCTTTGATCTTTCTTTGTAGAAAAATGTGGGAAATGACGAAATTGCTTGTTACAAGCAGTTTCTTCATTTTCAACAATGTTTTTCAAAGTCATTATCTTGTTTTGGAATGTGTTGAGGATGTCAAGTAGCCTATCACATTAATTTGGAATGTGTAAAAAGAAGTATGAGAAGTCAGTAAAAAAGCGAAAATTGTTCGCGGTAGGGTAAATATTGAGTTATTATTATGTAATAAAGACAAGTTTGGGTGTTGATCGTGGACAGATTTCATTTAGCCTAGTCCCGGTGATTCATGAAGGGATAATATAAACAGCTGAAAAGAGGGACAAAAAAAAAACAAAAAATAACATAGCCTATTAGGTTACGTGTAATAACATGATATTTAATGAACTCGTTTCTCGTGATGATACACAAATGATAAAAGGCAAGGGGTGGCGAACTGGGTATGCTATTCGCCGAGAAATTAAGGCAATAGACTATACTTTCTTGACGCAAACCTTACAGTTTCTTGCCAAACAAGAATAGCCCTTAATCTAATATTAAAACAAACAAAAGGGTTAATAGGCCCTACACATGTCACACGTGTGAAACCATTGCCATTGATAAATTTGCTGATAGTAAGCACCTTCTTGTCAAAAGATAATAAAAATAACATCAGATAAATCTAATAGACTATTGATTTAATATAAAGTTTCAATTTTAATACATTCCTTTCAGCAATTTCTCCATTCCTCCG